>JASDAP010000488.1:415743-557974 GCA_031216635.1 Dissostichus eleginoides
GAGGAAGTTAGGAGGAAGTTTGGAGGAAGTTAAGAGGAAGTTTAGAGGAAGTTAAGAAGAACGTTAGAAGAAGTATGGAGGAAGTTTAGAGGAAGTTTGGAGGAAGATTAGAGGAAGATTAGAGGAAGATTAGAGGAAGATTGGGAGGAAGTTTAGAGGAAGTTCGGAGGAAGTTCGGAGGAAGTTTGGAGGAAGTTTGGAGGAAGTTCGGAGGAAGTTAGGAGGAAGTTTGGAGGAAGTTAAGAGGAAGTTTAGAGGAAGTTAAGAAGAACGTTAGAAGAAGTATGGAGGAAGTTTAGAGGAAGTTTGGAGGAAGATTAGAGGAAGATTAGAGGAAGATTAGAGGAAGATTGGAGGAAGTTTAGAGGAAGTTTGGAGGAAGTTTGGAGGAAGTTTGGAGGAAGTTAAGAGGAAGTTTGGAGGAAGTTCGGAGGAAGTTGGAGGAAGTAAGAGGAAGTAAGAGGAATTTCGGAGGAAGTTCGGAGGAAGTTCAGAGGAAGTTTAGAGGAAGTTTAGAGGAAGTTTGGAGGAAGTTTGGAGGAAGTTTGGAGGAAGTTAAGAGGAAGTTTGGAGGAAGTTTGGAAGAAGTTTGGAGGAAGTTTGGAGGAAGTTAAGAGGAAGTTTGGAGGAAGTTTGGAGGAAGTTTGGAGGAAGTTAAGAGGAAGTTAAGAGGAAGTTCGGAGGAAGTTCGGAGGAAGTTTAGAGGAAGTTTGGAGGAAGTTCGGAGGAAGTTAAGAGGAAGTTTGGAGGAAGTTAAGAGGAAGTTAAGAGGAAGTTAAGAGGAAGTTCGGAGGAAGTTTGGAGGAAGTTTGGAGGAGGTTTGGAGGAAGTTTAGAGGAAGTTCAGAGGAAGCTGATTAGAGGAGGTTTGGGAGACGTTTGGTTGGGGTTATTGATCGATGATTGACGGTGGGAATGATGTCTCTGTGTTGCTGTTTTCCCACTTTAGGGGCCGTCCTATGGGAGAGCGTCATTAATCAATCTGCCCCCCCCACTCCTGTACCCTATGGAGGCAGGTGAGTGCTGCCCCCCTTCTTAATATAACATGAACTCCTATTCCTTTATAAATCATATGATGGTCTGAACCTGTTCCTCTGATCAGACTCAGACGACTCCAGCGGGAAGTCTTCCGACGAGGATCTGCAGCGCTCGGCTCAGGAGGAAATCACTGAGCTGTACTTCAAGTTCGAGGTCAAAGAGGTGCGTTTTCAACATTCATCCTGTGTGTTGCGTTCAGGTGCTGGTGTGTATCTTTTACATTCATCCTCTGTGGTGTGTTCAGGTGCTGCTGTGTTTCTTTTTACATTCATCCTCTGTGGTGTGTCCAGGTGCTGCTGTATAGTTTTTACATTCATCCTCTCTGGTGTGTCCAGGTGCTGCTGTGTATAGTTTTTTACATTCATCCTCTGTGGTGTGTCCAGGTGCTGCTGTGTTTCTTTTTACATTCATCCTCTGTGGTGTGTTCAGGTGCTGCTGTGTATAGTTTTTACATTCATCCTCTCTGGTGTGTTCAGGTGCTGCTGTGTTTCTTTTTACATTCATCCTCTCTGGTGTGTCCAGGGCTGCTGTGTGTAGTTTTTACATTCATCCTCTGTGGTGTGTTCAGGTGCTGCTGTGTATAGTTTTTACATCATCCTCTCTGGTGTGTTCAGGTGCTGCTGTGTATAGTTTAACATTGTTCCTGTGTTGGTGCGTTCAGGTGCTCCTGGAGATGCTGCAGGAGCAGAGCACTGTGTTGTCCCTCAGTGTGTGTGTGAGCTCATTGTTCCTGTGTGGTGCGTTCAGGTGCTGTTTGAGATGCTGCGGGAGCAGAGCACTGTGTTGTCCCTCAGTGTGTGTGAGCTCGGGGCAGAGGGCAGGAGGCGGAGTTTCGACCTGAGCGTCACAGCGTTCCTGCGCCGCGTCGCCCTCGACTCTGCGACCTGCCAGGTGAGAAGAGTCACTGTTGTTTACAGTGATGTTACAGAGTAACTGTTTTACAGTGATGTTTACAGAGTACCCTGTGTACAGTGAGTTACAGTTACCCTGTGTTTACAGATGTTACAGATTCCCTGTTGTTTACAGTGATGTTTACAGAGTACCGTTAACTGTGTTTACAGATGTTACAGAGTTACCCTGTTGTTTACAGTGATGTTTACAGAGTTACCTGTTGTTTACAGTGATGTTTACAGAGTTACCTGTTGTTACAGGATGTTTACAGAGTCACCTGTTGTTTACAGGTGATGTTTACAGAGTTACCCTGTGTTTACAGGATGTTTACAGAGTCCCTGTTGTTTACAGTGATGTTTACAGAGTACCTGTTGTTTACAGTGATGTTTACAGAGTCACCTGTTGTTTTACACAGTGATGTTTACAGAGTTAGCCTGTTGTTTACAGTGATGTTTACAGAGTTACCCTGTTGTTTACAGTGATGTTTACAGAGTACCTGTTGTTTACAGTGATGTTTACAGAGTAGCCTGTTGTTTACAGTGATGTTTACAGAGTTACCTGTTGTTTACAGTGAGTTTACAGAGTTACCCTGTTGTTTACAGTGATGTTTACAGAGTTAACCTGTTGTTTACAGTGATGTTTACAGAGTTAGCCTGTTGTTTACAGGGATGTTTACAGAGTTACCCTGTTGTTTACAGTGATGTTTACAGAGTTACCGTTAACCTGTTGTTTACAGTGATGTTTACAGAGTTAACCTGTTGTTTACAGTGATGTTTACAGAGTTAGCCTGTTGTTTACAGTGATGTTTACAGAGTTACCGTTAACCTGTTGTTTACAGTGATGTTTACAGAGTTAACCTGTTGTTTACAGTGATGTTTACAGAGTTACCCTGTTGTTTACAGGGATGTTTACAGAGTCACCTGTTGTTTACAGTGATGTTTACAGAGTTACCCTGTTGTTTACAGTGATGTTTACAGAGTTAGCCTGTTGTTTACAGTGATGTTTACAGAGTCACCTGTTGTTTACAGTGATGTTTACAGAGTTACCCTGTTGTTTACAGTGATGTTTACAGAGTTAACCTGTTGTTTACAGTGATGTTTACAGAGTTAGCCTGTTGTTTACAGTGATGTTTACAGAGTTACCCTGTTGTTTACAGTGATGTTTACAGAGTTACCCTGTTGTTACAGTGATGTTTACAGAGTTAGCCTGTGTTACAGTGATGTTTACAGAGTCACCTGTTGTTTACAGTGATGTTTACAGAGTCACCTGTGTTTACAGTGATGTTTACAGAGTTAACCTGTTGTTTACAGTGATGTTTACAGAGTTAACCTGTTGTTTACAGGATGTTTACAGAGTTACCTGTTGTTTACAGGGATGTTTACAGAGTTAACCTGTTGTTTACAGGGATGTTTACAGAGTTAACCTGTTGTTTACAGTGATGTTTACAGAGTTAACCTGTTGTTTACAGTGATGTTTACAGAGTTACCCTGTTGTTTACAGGGATGTTTACAGAGTTAGCCTGTTGTTTACAGGGATGTTTACAGAGTTACCCTGTTGTTTACAGTGATGTTTACAGAGTTAGCCTGTTGTTTACAGTGATGTTTACAGAGTTACCCTGTTGTTTACAGGGATGTTTACAGAGTTACCCTGTTGTTTACAGTGATGTTTACAGAGTTAACCTGTTGTTTACAGGGATGTTACAGAGTTAGCCTGTTTGTTTACAGGGATGTTTACAGAGTTAGCCTGTTGTTTACAGTGATGTTTACAGAGTTAACCTGTTGTTTACAGGGATGTTTACAGAGTTAGCCTGTTGTTTATGTTTACAGAGTTAGCCTGTTGTTTACAGTGATGTTTACAGAGTTAGCCTGTTGTTTACAGTGATGTTTACAGAGTTACCTGTTGTTTACAGTGATGTTTACAGTTACCGTTACCTGTTGTTTACAGTGATGTTTACAGAGTTAACCTGTTGTTTACAGTGATGTTTACAGAGTTAGCCTGTTGTTTACAGGATGTTTACAGAGTTACCTGTTGTTTACAGGATGTTTACAGAGTTAGTTAACCTGTGTTACAGTGATGTTTACAGAGTTACCTGTTGTTTACAGGATGTTTACAGAGTTAGCCTGTTGTTTACAGGGATGTTTACAGGACCGTTAACCTGTTGTTTACAGGATGTTTACAGAGTTAACCTGTTGTTTACAGTGATGTTTACAGAGTTACCCTGTTGTTTACAGGGATGTTTACAGAGTACTGTTGTTTACAGTGATGTTTACAGAGTTAGCCTGTTGTTTACAGTGATGTTTACAGAGTTAGCCTGTTGTACAGTGATGTGTTACAGAGTCACCTGTTGTTTACAGTGGATGTTTACAGAGTTACCCTGTTGTTTACAGTGGTTTACAGAGTTAACCTGTGTTACAGTGATGTTTACAGAGTTAACCTGTTGTTTACAGTGATGTTTACAGAGTTACCTGTTGTTTACAGTGATGTTTACAGAGTTAGCCTGTTGTTTACAGTGATGTTTACAGAGTTAGCCTGTTGTTCACAGTGATGTTTACAGAGTTACCCTGTTGTTTACAGTGATGTTTACAGAGTTACCTGTGTTTACAGGGAGTTTACAGAGTTACCCTGTTGTTTACAGGGATGTTTACAGAGTTAGCCTGTTGTTTACAGTGATGTTACAGAGTTAACCTGTTGTTTACAGTGATGTTTACAGAGTTAGCCTGTTGTTACAGGGATGTTTACAGAGTTAGCCTGTTGTTTACAGTCATGCTCAGAGTTGCCTGTTGTTTACAGGGATGTTACAGAGTTAGCCTGTTGTTTACAGGGATGTTTACAGAGTTACCCTGTTGTTTACAGGATGTTACAGAGTTAGCCTGTTGTTTACAGTGATGTTTACAGAGTTAACCTGTGTTTTACAGGGATGTTTACAGAGTTAACCTGTTGTTTACAGTGATGTTTACAGAGTTAACCTGTTGTTTACAGTGATGTTTACAGAGTTAGCCTGTTGTTTACAGTGATGTTTACAGAGTTAGCCTGTGTTTACAGTGATGTTTACAGAGTTAGCCTGTTGTTTACAGTGATGTTTACAGAGTGACCCTGTTGTTTACAGTCATGCTCCGAGTTAGCCTGTTGTTTACAGTGATGTTTACAGAGTTAACCTGTTGTTTACAGGGATGTTTACAGAGTTACCTGTTGTTTTAGAGTGATGTTTACAGAGTACCCTGTTGTTTACAGGGATGTTACAGAGTTAGCCTGTTGTTTACAGGGATGTTTACAGAGTTAGCCTGTTGTTTACAGGATGTTTACAGAGTTACCCTGTTGTTTACAGGGATGTTTACAGAGTTACCCTGTTGTTTACAGGGATGTTTACAGAGTTAGCCTGTTGTTTACAGGGATGTTTACAGAGTTAGCCTGTTGTTTACAGTGATGTTTACAGAGTTAGCCTGTTGTTTACAGGGATGTTTACAGAGTTAACCTGTTGTTTACGGGGATGTTTACAGAGTTAGCCTGTTGTTTACAGTGATGTTTACAGAGTTAGCCTGTTGTTTACAGGCATGTTTACAGAGTTAGCCTGTTGTTTACAGGGATGTTTACAGAGTTACCCTGTTGTTTACAGGGATGTTTACAGAGTTACCCTGTTGTTTACAGGGATGTTTACAGAGTTAGCCTGTTGTTTACAGGGATGTTTACAGAGTTAGCCTGTTGTTTACAGTGATGTTTACAGAGTTAGCCTGTTGTTTACAGTGATGTTTACAGAGTTACCTGTTGTTTACGGGATGTTTACAGAGTTAGCCTGTTGTTTACAGTGATGTTTACAGAGTTACCCTGTTGTTTACAGGCATGTTTACAGAGTTAGCCTGTTGTTTACAGGGATGTTTACAGAGTTAACCTGTTGTTTACAGGGATGTTTACAGAGTTACCCTGTGTTTACAGGGATGTTTACAGAGTTACCCTGTTGTTTACAGGGATGTTTACAGAGTTAACCTGTTGTTTACAGGGATGTTTACAGAGTTACCCTGTTGTTTACAGTGATGTTTACAGAGTTAGCCTGTTGTTTACAGGGATGTTTACGAGTTAGCCTGTTGTTTACAGTGATGTTTACAGAGTTACCCGTTGTTTACAGTGATGTTTACAGAGTTACCCGTTGTTTACAGTGATGTTTACAGAGTTAGCCTGTTGTTTACAGGGATGTTTACAGAGTTAGCCTGTTGTTTACAGTGATGTTTACAGAGTTAGCCTGTTGTTTACAGTGATGTTTACAGAGTTACCCGTTGTTTACAGTGATGTTTACAGAGTTAGCCTGTGTTTACAGGGAGTTTACAGAGTTAGCCTGTTGTTTACAGTGATGTTTACAGAGTTAACCTGTTGTTTACAGTGATGTTTACAGAGTTAACCTGTTGTTTACAGTGATGTTACAGAGTTAGCCTGTGTTTACAGGGATGTTACAGAGTTAGCCTGTTGTTTACAGTGATGTTTACAGAGTTAGCCTGTTGTTTACAGGGATGTTTACAGAGTTAGCCTGTTGTTTACAGTGATGTTTACAGAGTTAGCCTGTTGTTTACAGTGATGTTTACAGAGTAGCCTGTTGTTTACAGGATGTTTACAGAGTTAACCTGTTGTTTACAGTGATGTTTACAGAGTTAGCCTGTTGTTTACAGGGATGTTTACAGAGTTAGCCTGTTGTTTACAGTGATGTTTACAGAGTTAACCTGTTTACAGGATGTTTACAGAGTTAGCCTGTTGTTTACAGTGATGTTTACAGAGTTACCCTGTTGTTTACAGTGATGTTTACAGAGTTAGCCTGTTGTTTAGGATGTTTACAGAGTTAGCCTGTTGTTTACAGGATGTTTACAGAGTTAACCTGTTGTTTACAGTGATGTTTACAGAGTTAGCTGTTGTTTACAGGGATGTTTACAGAGTTAACCTGTTGTTTACAGGGATGTTTACAGAGTTAGCCTGTTGTTTACAGGGATGTTTACAGAGTTAGCCTGTTGTTTACAGGGATGTTTACAGAGTTAGCCTGTTGTTTACAGGGATGTTTACAGAGTTAGCCTGTTGTTTACAGTGATGTTTACAGAGTTAGCCTGTTGTTTACAGGGATGTTTACAGAGTTAGCCTGTTGTTTACAGTGATGTTTACAGAGTTAACCTGTTGTTTACAGTGATGTTTACAGAGTTAACCTGTTGTTTACAGTGATGTTTACAGAGTTAACCTGTTGTTTACAGTGATGTTTACAGAGTTAACCTGTTGTTTACAGTGATGTTTACAGAGTTAGCCTGTTGTTTACAGGGATGTTTACAGAGTTAGCCTGTTGTTTACAGTGATGTTTACAGAGTTAGCCTGTTGTTTACAGGGATGTTTACAGAGTTAGCCTGTTGTTTACAGGGATGTTTACAGAGTTAGCCTGTTGTTTACAGTCATGCTCCGAGTTAGCCTGTTGTTTACAGTGATGTTTACAGAGTTAACCTGTTGTTTACAGGGATGTTTACAGAGTTAACCTGTTGTTTACAGTGATGTTTACAGAGTTAACCTGTTGTTTACAGTGATGTTTACAGAGTTAGCCTGTTGTTTACAGTGATGTTTACAGAGTTAGCTGTTGTTTACAGGATGTTTACAGAGTTACCCTGTTTACAGGGATGTTTACAGAGTTAGCCTGTTGTTTACAGTGATGTTTACAGAGTGACCCTGTTGTTTACAGTCATGCTTCCGAGTTAGCCTGTTGTTTACAGTGATGTTTACAGAGTTACCTGTTGTTTACAGGATGTTTACAGAGTTAACCTGTTGTTTACAGTGATGTTTACAGAGTTAACCTGTTGTTTACAGTGATGTTTACAGAGTTAGCCTGTTGTTTACAGTGATGTTTACAGAGTTAGCCTGTTGTTTACAGTGATGTTTACAGAGTTAACCTGTTGTTTAGAGTGATGTTTACAGAGTTACCCTGTTGTTTACAGGATGTTTACAGAGTTACCTGTTGTTTACAGGGATGTTTACAGAGTTAGCCTGTTGTTTACAGTGATGTTTACAGAGTTAGCCTGTTGTTTACAGGGATGTTTACAGAGTTAGCCTGTGTTTACAGTGATGTTTACAGAGTTAGCCTGTTGTTACAGGGATGTTTACAGAGTTACCTTGTTTACAGGGATGTTTACAGAGTTACCTGTTGTTTACAGGGATGTTTACAGAGTTAGCCTGTTGTTTACAGGGATGTTTACAGAGTTAGCCTGTTGTTTACAGTGATGTTTACAGAGTTAGCCTGTTGTTACAGGATGTTTACAGAGTTAACCTGTTGTTTACGGGATGTTTACAGAGTTAGCCTGTTGTTTACAGTGATGTTTACAGAGTTAGCCTGTTGTTTACAGGGATGTTTACAGAGTTTAACCTGTTGTTTTACAGTGATGTTTACAGAGTTAACCTGTTGTTTACAGTGATGTTTACAGAGTTAGCCTGTTGTTTACAGGGATGTTTACAGAGTTAACCTGTTGTTTACAGGGATGTTTACAGAGTTAACCTGTTGTTTACAGGGATGTTTACAGAGTTACCCTGTTGTTTACAGGGATGTTGACAGAGTTAGCCTGTTGTTTACAGGATGTTTACAGAGTTAGCCTGTTGTTCACAGATGTTTACAGAGTTAACCTGTTGTTTACAGGATGTTTACAGAGTTAACCTGTTGTTTACAGGATGTTTACAGAGTTAGCCTGTTGTTTACAGGGATGTTTACAGAGTTACCCTGTTGTTTACAGTGATGTTTACAGAGTTACCCGTTGTTTACAGTGATGTTTACAGAGTTACCCGTTGTTTACAGTGATGTTTACAGAGTTAGCCTGTTGTTTACAGGGATGTTTACAGAGTTAGCCTGTTGTTTACAGTGATGTTTACAGAGTTAGCCTGTTGTTTACAGTGATGTTTACAGAGTTACCGTTGTTTACAGTGATGTTTACAGAGTTAGCCTGTTGTTTACAGGGATGTTTACAGAGTTAGCCTGTTGTTTACAGTGATGTTTACAGAGTTAGCCTGTTGTTTACAGGGATGTTTACAGAGTTAGCCTGTTGTTTACAGTGATGTTTACAGAGTTAGCCTGTTGTTTACAGTGATGTTTACAGAGTTAGCCTGTTGTTTACAGGGATGTTTACAGAGTTAACCTGTTGTTTACAGTGATGTTTACAGAGTTAGCCTGTTGTTTACAGGGATGTTTACAGAGTTAGCCTGTTGTTTACAGTGATGTTTACAGAGTTAACCTGTTGTTTACAGGGATGTTTACAGAGTTACCCTGTTGTTTACAGGGATGTTTACAGAGTTACCCTGTTGTTTACAGGATGTTTACAGAGTTAGCCTGTTGTTTACAGGGATGTTTACAGAGTTAGCCTGTTGTTTACAGGGATGTTTACAGAGTTAGCCTGTTGTTTACAGTGATGTTTACAGAGTTAGCCTGTTGTTTACAGGGATGTTTACAGAGTTAGCCTGTTGTTTACAGGGATGTTTACAGAGTTACCCTGTTGTTTACAGTGATGTTTACAGAGTTAGCCTGTTGTTTACAGTGATGTTTACAGAGTTAACCTGTTGTTTACAGGGATGTTTACAGAGTTAGCCTGTTGTTTACAGGGATGTTTACAGAGTTAGCCTGTTGTTTACAGTGATGTTTACAGAGTTAACCTGTTGTTTACAGGGATGTTTACAGAGTTAGCCTGTTGTTTACAGGGATGTTTACAGAGTTACAGATGTAACATGGTTTTAACGAGCTGTTTCCTCTCCAGACGGCAGGGAGCCTCTCCACCTGGTCCGGTCCTCTGAGACCCAGAACTCAGACCTGCTGAAGGTGGACTTCACCAAGGTGAGCCCAGAGCCTGCAGGAACACGGTCCTACAAACAAACAAACAAACAAACAAACAAACATTATCTCCTTTAGGCCGACCCTGCCGGACCCAGCTTCAAGTCCCTGTTCCACAGCACCGAGCAGAACCTGAAGGTAGGTGGAGAACCAGAATCCCGTAGAACTGTAGGTCCATGTGGTTCTGAAGTCCATGTCGTTCTGAAGGTAGGTGGAGAACCAGAACCCTGTAGAACTGCAGGTAAATGTGGTTCTGAAGGTAGGTGGATAACCTGAACCCTGTAGAACCGCAGGTCCATGTGGTTCTGAGGGTAGGTGGATAACCTGAACCCTGTAGAACCGCAGGTCCATGTGGTTCTGAGGGTAGGTGGATAACCTGAACCCTGTAGAACCGCAGGTCCATGTGGTTCTGAGGGTAGGTGGAGAACCAGAACCCTGTAGAACTGCAGTTCCATGTGGTTCTGAAGGTAGGTGGAGAACCAGAACCCTGTAGAACTGCAGTTCCATGTGGTTCTGAAGGTAGGTGGAGAACCAGAACCCTGTAGAACCGCAGGTCCATGTGGTTCTGAGGGTAGGTGGAGAACCAGAACCCTTTAGAACTGTAGACCCTGAAGGTAGGTGGAGAACCAGAACCCTGTAGAACTGTAGGTCCATGTGGTTCTGAATGTAGGTGGAAAAGCAGAATCCTGTAGAACTGCAGGTCCATGTGGTTCTGAAGGTATGTGGAGAACCAGAACCCTGTAGAACTGCAGGTCCATGTGGTTCTGAAGGTAGGTGGAGAACCAGAACCCTGTAGAACCGCAAGTCCATGTGGTTCTGAGGGTCCATGTGGTTCTGAGGGTACAGGTGGTTCTGAGTGTAGGTGGTGAACCAGAACCCTGTAGAACCGCAGGCCCATGTGGTTCTACAGGGTTCATATGGTTCTGAGGGTACAGGTGGAGGTTACAGATGCAGTAACAGGTCCATGTGGTTCTACATTGTTCATGTGGTTCTGAGGGTCCATGTGATTCTACAGGGTTCATGTGGTTCTGAAGGTGGAGGTTACAGATGCAGTAACAGGTCCTGGTGTGTTTCAGGGGAGGTTACAGATGGAGTAACAGGTCCATGTGGTTCTACAGGGTTCATGTTGTTCTGTGTGTACAGGTGGATGTTACAAATGCAGTAACAGGTCCATGTAGTTCTGAGGGTCCATGTGGTTCTTAGGGTTCAGGTGGATGTTACAGATGCAGTAACAGGTCCATGTGGTTATACAGGGTTCATGTGGTTCTGAAGGTCCATGTGGTTCTACAGGGTCCATATGGTTCTGAGGGTCCATGTGGTTCTGAGGGTTCAGGTGGAGGTTACAGATGCAGTAACAGGTCCATGTGGTTCTACAGGGTCCATGTGGTTCTGAGGGTACATGTGGAGGTTACAGATGCAGTAACAGGTCCTGGTGTGTTTCAGGTGGAGGTCTCCTCTCTGGACTTCCTGCTCCACACCAAAGCTCTGCTGTCCACCTTCAGCTTCCTGAGCAGCGCCCTGCCTCAGAGAGCCAGAGCCCCCCTCCTGAGGACCGGAGGCCGGCGGGGGGACCCGCTCAGGTGAGGGGAAATCACTCATCAACTATCATCTTTCAAAGAACATGTTTTGGTGTTGCGGGTGCAGGACCCAGGTCTGTAGTGAAGGGCTCGAGGCTTCCTGTTCCCTCGGCTGTTCTACGTTACCTACGAGAGGCCAGTCTAACCTTAGAGCATGTAGAGACCTGATACCAGTCTTTGTTCGGCTGGTAAAGTGCCAGTGAATATATTCACCGCTGCAGGCTGTTCAGAAAGAAAACAAATCACCAAGAGCTCAGGGTCTTCTCAGAGTTGACTGGCGCAAGGTTTTTGAGGTTTGGAAACACTTAAACTTAAATGTAACTTTAATTGAACAGAAATGTGAGGGATCTAGGAAGGAGTGCAATATGGCCGACAGAGTTGTGCTGAAAGTAGAAATCATTGGGATGAGTTTGAAACACCACTGAATCTGTGGGTCTACCTGTCTGTCTGTCTGTCCGTCTACCTGTCTGTACCTGTCTGTACCTGTCTGTCTACCTGTCTGTCTACATGTCTGTCTACCTGTCGGTACCTGTCTGTCTACCTGTCTGTCCACCTGTCTGTCTACCTGTCTGTCTACCTGTCTCTACCTGTCTGTACCTGTCTGTCTACCTGTCTGTACCTGTCTCTACCTGTCTGTCTACCTGTCTGTCTACGTGTCTCTACCTGTCTGTACTGTCTGTCTACCTGTCTGTCTACCTGTCTCTACCTGTCTCTACCTGTCTGTACCTGTCTGTACCTGTCTGTCTACCTGTCTGTCTACCTGTCTCTACCTGTCTGTACCTGTCTGTCTACCTGTCTGTACCTGTCTCTACCTGTCTGTCTACCTGTCTGTCTACCTGTCTGTTTACCTGTCTGTCTACCTGTCTCTCTACCTGTCTGTACCTGTCTGTACCTGTCTGTCTACCTGTCTGTACCTGTCTCTACCTGTCTGTCTACCTGTCTGTCTACCTGTCTGTCTACGTGTCTCTACCTGTCTCTCTACCTGTCTGTCTGTCTACCTGTCTGTACCTGTCTGTCTAGTCTGTCTGTCTACCTGTCTTTCTACCTGTCTGTCTACCTGTCTGTACGTGTCTGTCTACTTGTCTGTCTACCTGTCTGTACCTGTCTGTCTACCTGTCTGTCTACCTGTCTGTACCTGTCTACCTGTCTGTCTACCTGTCTGTCTACCTGTCTGTCTCACGGGTTTTCCTCCCTGCTCAGTGTCTGTCTGTCTGTCTACCTGTCTGTCTGTACTGTCTGTCTAGCTGTCTGTCTACCTGTCTGTCTGTCTACTTGTCTGTCGGTCTACCTGTCTGTCTACTTGTCTGTCTACCTGTCTGTCTACCTGTCTGTCTACCTGTCTGTCTACCTGTCTGTACCTGTCTGTCTACCTGTCTGTCTACCTGTCTGTCTACCTGTCTGTCTCACAGGTTTTCCTCCCTGCTCAGTGTCTGCAGGCTCTCAGGAAGACGGTGTGTTCAGCTTTACGATGTCGGCTGTGTTGGGAAGTTTCCATGTGGAGGTTTGTGACGACATGAGCAGCATCGCCGACATCAGAGTAACAGGTAACACACAACACACACACACACACACACACACAACACACACCTTGTCACAAACCCTGTGATTGGGTGACCTGGTCATGTGACCTGCAGGTCTGGACGCCTCGGTGTCGATGCAGGCGGGGGGCCAGACGGAGGTGTTCTCTCGTCTCCGGGACATCGTGGTGTCGGACCTGAAGCCTGGGATCGTCCACAGGAAGGTTAGTTCCCCCCCCCCCTCACAGGAAACGTTAATGTGTCTGTGATCAACTGTAAGGGATTAATAAAGTATGTCTTCTTCTTATTATTAACCCCCCCCCCCCCCCCTGCAGGCGGTCTCCATCGTGGGGGGGCAGGAGGTGTTCAGCTTCAGGCTCTCTCTCTTCCCAGGGGCCACCGAGGGGGGGGGGTACTCCGACATGGAGAAGGTCGACGGGAAGGTGACGCTGCGACTCGGATGCATCCAGATCCTCTACCTGCACCAGTTCCTCATGGCCCTGCTGGTAGACTCCTTATATACCCTCTGATATCATATATATACTCTGTAATATAATATATATATATACTCTCTGATATCATATATATACTCTGTAATATAATATATATACACCCTCTGATATCATATACATACTCTGTAATATAATATATATATACTCTCTGATATCATATACATACTCTGTAATATAATATATATATACTCTCTGATATCATATACATACTCTGTAATATAATATATATATACTCTCTGATATCATATACATACTCTGTAATATAATATATATATACTCTTTGATATCATATACATACTCTGTAATATAATATATATACACCCTCTGATATTATATATGCGGCATTCTACCGAATTAGTGCAAAGTGCGGTCCCACAACAAGAAAAACTATTTAACAAAACAATGAAGTATTCAGACATAGATATTTACTAAGAATATGTTATGGTCTATTTAAACACAAGGCATTAAATTAGATAGTGATAAGCTTAATATATACAAAAACATCATTTATAGGGTACTTTCTATTGGGAAGTAGCTGTCCCCAACCCTGACATCTACATTTCATGTTCTGTAAATAACACTTAAAACATTTTTTTTAATTTTGTTCAAAGGTGTATTTAGAAGATCTTTATGATTACATTCAAACAGAAATTGGAATATTTAGATTTATTGTGGGTATCGTTTTTTTAATAAAAAAACTATACTCAAAAAATCATGTCCCCAGTTTCCATGTCACGACCGAAACACAAGGGGTTTTAGTCCAATGGCTGAGTCTGGTTTTTAGCCACACCCCTGCATTTTTTACAAGGCAGTGACACTGCATCCCTGTCCCTCGTGGCTGAATGGCAAGTAGCTATATCCCATACTTTTGATATAAATCTGTTCCAAAATCTGAAAATCGGCGTGTAACCTTAAGAATTGTCACTACCGAACACATGTTATCTTCAATTAAGTCAACTTTTTCGGGGTTTTATGCAAAGTATTAGGTTTCTATGTGTGTAAACCTCTTCAAAGACATGAATGCTAGCCATGTACTTGCTAGCATTCTTTAGTTATGCTCAATTTTAGCTAGAATCGTCACTACCGAAACAGTGACTACCGAAACAGTCACTACCGAAACAGTGACTACCGAAACAGTGACTACCGAAACAGTCACTACCGAAACAGTGACTACCGAAACAGTGACTCCCGAAACAGTCACTACCGAAACAGTGACTACCGAAACAGTGACTCCCGAAACAGTCACTACCGAAACAGTGACTACCGAAACAGTCACTACCGAAACAGTGACTACCGAAACAGTCACTACCGAAACAGTGACTACCGAAACAGTCACTACCGAAACAGTCACTACCGAAACAGTGACTACCGAAACAGTGACTACCGAAACAGTGACTCCCGAAACAGTCACTACCGAAACAGTGACTACCGAAACAGTCACTACCGAAACAGTGACTACCGAAACAGTGACTCCCGAAACAGTCACTACCGAAACAGTCACTACCGAAACAGTGACTACCGAAACAGTCACTACCGAAACAGTGACTACCGAAACAGTCACTACCGAAACAGTCACTACCGAAACAGTCACTACCGAAACAGTCACTACCGAAACAGTGACTACCGAAACAGTCACTACCGAAACAGTCACTACCGAAACATATGGTTACGTTTCGGTAATTGACATGATCGTTTCGGTAGTGACAAAATGGAACGGTAAGCAGGTAAATCCCATAGTTTTGAAATAAATGTGTTTTAAAGTCTGAAAATCAGTGTGTTACTTTAAAGGTCTCTTATTATACTATTGTTAGGCATATATTATAGTCTCAGATATATACAAAACATGTCTATGAAGTGTTTTGCTCAAAATACCAAACAGATCATTCTAGCCTCAAACCCCTCTATTTCAGCCTGTTACTAAAGTGCTGATTCTGGGTCAGTAGCTTCAAACATTCACACTTCAACATAAGGCATGTTATGAGTTCAGATGAAGCAATAAGGTTGAGGGAATATGATTCAACCTTGAGAACGAAATACTGTGGTCACTACCGAAACACTGGATGTTTTGAAAAAAATAAGTATATTGAGTTATCAACTAACATGATATGATACTGATTGGTTTAATGTTCAATTTCAACAATCATCAACTCTGGAATCAATATGATCAGTATTATGCATTTTACAAAGAAAATTTGCATTATGATTTTTATGAATTGTATAAATTGAACTTTGAAATTTGATTAAAAATGCACTTTTATTCATTTAATTGTGAAAATCCTCAAGAAATATTTGTTAAAATGCTATTTAGAGAAGGGAAGGTAAAATAATCTTAACAGGTTAATATAATACTGTTTTACTACAGTGTATGTACTATGTTTCGGTAGTGACCATTTTTGGTAGAGGAAGAACATTCCAATACAGTCTGAAAATACGATATAAAAGTGTACGGTTCTTTTACTAGATATGTGTAATTTAAATATGGTACAAAATATATATGGACAAAGTTTTGGGAAAAAAACATACAAAATTTCAAAACATTTCCAACCTGACTTTGGTCCAATTCGGTAGAATGGCCCATATATACTCTGTAATATAATATATATATACTCTCTGATATCATATATATACTCTGTAATATAATATATATACTCTCTCATATCATATATATACTCTGTAATATAATATATATACTCTCTCATATCATATATATACTCTGTAATATAATATATATATACTCTCTGATATCATATATATACTCTGTAATATAATATATATACTCTCTCATATCATATATATACTCTGTAATATAATATATATATACTCTCTGATATCTATTTAATGCATGTTGTATTTAAAATATATGTTATGCAGTTTGAGAGTCCTGCAGGGTCTCAGCTGTTTCCAGAGATCCTGAGGTGAACCAGGTACCAGGCTTACTTTGAGTCCTAGGCCTTCTTGAAGTGGATCCATGCAGTTTAGGGTCCCTGGTCTGATTCAGGGACCAGTTCCCTTCAGGGTCCTGTTGTGGAGGATCTGCAGTGATGCCTGACTCCATGCAGTTTAGGGTCCCTAGTCTGATTCAGGGACCAGTTCCCTTCAGGGTCCTGTTGTGGAGGATCTGCAGTGATGCCTGACTCCATGCAGTTTAGGGTCCCTAGTCTGATTCAGGGACCAGTTCCCTTCAGGGTCCTGTTGTGGATAATCCGCAGTGATGCCTTTGTGATCAAGACTCTCCAGTCTAAACCTCTCTGGGGGTTTTCGTCTATTAGCAGCTGGTGTGCTGCCATGCATCCACAGATAATGTGAACAGCTACTTTAAATCTTTAAAGTGCATGTTGATCTGTGATGTTTTCTGTTTCCTATTGCATGTTTTTCTTCTTGTGTCTCATGTTTCTCGTCTTGTTGGTGTGTTTTTGTTCTTTCAGACTTCTTTTAGCTTTCAGTCTGCGTCTGCTGATGAGGTACAGATCCAGCATTCAGCCCTGACCTCCATCCTGCTTCAGCTTCACTCAGTCCACCGTAAACACCTTCAGTCCACCTTAAATAACCACTTTCAGTCCGCCTTAAACACCACCTTCAGTCCACCTTAAACACCACCTTCAGTCCACCTTAAACACCTTCAGTCCACCTTAAATAACCACTTTCAGTCCGCCTTAAACACCACCTTCAGACCACCTTAAACATCACCTTCAGTCCACCTCAAACACCACCTTCAGTCCACCTTAAACACCTTCAGTCCACCTTAAAACACCACTTCAGTCCACCTTAACACCACTTCAGTCCACCTTAAACACCTTCAGTCCACCTTAAATAACCACTTTCAGTCCGCCTTAAACACCACCTTCAGACCACCTTAAACATCACCTTCAGTCCACCTCAAACACCACCTTCAGACCACCTTAAACATCACCTTCAGTCCACCTCAAACACCACCTTCAGTCCACCTTAAACACCTTCAGTCCACCTTAAACACCACCTTCAGTCCACCTTAAACACCACCTTCAGTCCACCTTAAACACCTTCAGTCCTTCTTAAACACCACCTTCAGTCCACCTTAAACACCACCTTCAGTCCACCTCAAACACCACCTTCAGTCCACCTTAAACACCTTCAGTCCTTCTTAAACACCACCTTCAGTCCACCTTAAACACCACCTTCAGTCCACCTTAAACACCACCTTCAGTCCACCTTAAACACCTTCAGCCCTTCTTAAACACCACCTTCAGTCCACCTTAAACACCACCTTCAGTCCACCTTAAACACCACCTTCAGTCCACCTTAAACACCTTCAGTCCTTCTTAAACACCACCTTCAGTCCACCTTAAACACCACCTTCAGTCCACCTTAAACACCTTCAGTCCTTCTTAAACACCACCTTCAGTCCACCTTAAACACCTTCAGTCCACCTTAAACACCTTCAGTCCACCTTAACCACTTACAGTCCACCTTAAACACCTTCAGTCCACCTTAAACACCTTCAATCCACCGTAAACACCACCTTCAGTCACCTTAAACACCTTCAGTCCACCGTAAACACCACCTTCAGTCCACCGTAAACACCTTCAGTCCACCGTAAACACCACCTTCAGTCCACCTTAAACACCTTCAGTCCACCTTAAACACCTTCAGTCCACCGTAAACACCACCTTCAGTCCACCTTAAACACCACCTTCAGTCCACCGTAAACACCTTCAGTCCACCGTAAACACCACCTTCAGTCCACCGTAAACACCACCTTCAGTCCACCTTAAACACCTTCAGTCCACCATAAACACCTTCAGTCCACCGTAAACACCACCTTCAGTCCACCGTAAACACCTTCAGTCCTTCTTAAACACCACCTTCAGTCCACCTTAAACACCACCTTCAGTCCACCTTAAACACCTTCAGTCCTTCTTAAACACCACCTTCAGTCCACCTTAAACACCTTCAGTCCACCTTAAACACCTTCAGTCCACCTTAACCACTTACAGTCCACCTTAAACACCTTCAGTCCACCTTAAACACCTTCAATCCACCGTAAACACCACCTTCAGTCCACCTTAAACACCTTCAGTCCACCGTAAACACCTTCAGTCCACCGTAAACACCTTCAGTCCACCGTAAACACCACCTTCAGTCCACCTTAAACACCTTCAATCCACCGTAAACACCACCTTCAGTCCACCTTAAACACCTTCAGTCCACCGTAAACACCACCTTCAGTCCACCTTAAACACCTTCAGTCCACCGTAAACACCACCTTCAGTCCACCTTAAACACCTTCAGTCCACCGTAAACACCACCTTCAGTCCACCTTAAACACCTATAGTCCACCTTAATTTGGCGTTAACTCTGCCCGTGTGGTGCTGTCAGAAGGATAATCAAGCGCTCCCATGGACCGTTTCTCACATCACCTACACCATCACTGCTATGCTGCTCCATCATTATCACCCTCCCCACGCCCTCCCCGCGGTCGCATGACCTCTGCCTGTGTGACATCACTTCCTGTGTGACATCACTTCCCCCCTAAGATATGTTCTCAACTCCCTCACCCTTGTTTGTTTCATAAACTAAAACAAGAATAATTTGTAACCATTTCAACAACAAACCAACTTTGATATCTAAGATGTTCTGGAATATCACATTTGAGATATTAGAGATAGTTTAATTTAAAATGTAAGAACTGTGATGTTCTGGAGTATCTCAGTTTTAAATGATTGTTAAGTCTGTTCTGGTTTGTACTTGACATGCAGAAACACGTTAAAGCCTTGTTCTTGATGGCTATCTGAAACAGAGACGGTGCTGTAAACTCCGATGCGGCCCTGAACGTGTTTATTTATTCCTGATTGATTTGAATGTGTTCCAGACGTTCGTGGATCACTTCCAGACGGCTAAAGCAGCTCTGAGCGCCGCCACGGCTCAGGCGGCGGCTCAGGCGGCGCTCAGCGTGAAGGATTTCGCCCAGAAGAGTTTCCGTCTGTCCATGGACATCAAGCTGAAGGCGCCGCTCATCATCGTGCCCCAGAACTCCAGCTCCCAGCATGCACTGGTGATGGACCTGGGTCTGATCACGGTGGGGAACAGCTTCTCGCTAATGCCCGCCGACGGCTGCCCGCTGCCCGCCGTGCTGGAGAAGATGGAGGTCCGGCTGACGCAGCTCAAACTGTCCCGGTGGGTCTAACATGACTCAGCTAGTTGAGATAAACACGTCTAACATGACTCAGCTTGTAGAGATAAACACGTCTAACATGACTCAGCTTGTAGAGATAAACACGTCTAACATGACTCAGCTAGTAGAGATAAACACGTCTAACATGACTCAGCTAGTAGAGATAAACACGTCTAACATGACTCAGCTAGTAGAGATAAACACGTCTAACATGACTCAGCTAGTAGAGATAAACACGTCTAACATGACTCAGCTAGTTAGATAAACACGTCTAACATGACTCAGCTAGTAGAGATAAACACGTCTAACATGACTCAGCTAGTAGAGATAAACACGTCTAACATGACTCAGCTAGTAGAGATAAACACGTCTAACATGACTCAGCTAGTAGAGATAAACACGTCTAACATGACTCAGCTAGTAGAGATAAACACGTCTAACATGACTCAGCTAGTAGAGATAAACACGTCTAACATGACTCAGCTTGTAGAGATAAACACGTCTAACATGACTCAGCTAGTAGAGATAAACACGTCTAACATGACTCAGCTAGTAGAGATAAACACGTCTAACATGACTCAGCTAGTAGAGATAAACACGTCTAACATGACTCAGCTAGTAGAGATAAACACGTCTAACATGACTCAGCTTGTAGAGATAAACACGTCTAACATGACTCAGCTAGTAGAGATAAACACGTCTAACATGACTCAGCCTGTAGAGATAAACACGTCTAACATGACTCAGCTAGTAGAGATAAACACGTCTAACATGACTCAGCCTGTAGAGATAAACACGTCTAACATGACTCAGCTAGTAGAGATAAACACGTCTAACATGACTCAGCTAGTAGAGATAAACACGTCTAACATGACTCAGCTAGTAGAGATAAACACGTCTAACATGACTCAGCTTGTGCTGGAGAAGATGGACGTCCGGCTGACGCAGCTCAAACTGTCCGGTATATATCAGACCAACAGGGTTAAAATGACTCTCACTAACTAAATCTAATATAATTATTATAACTAACTTTATTATCTTATTTCAGGACGACGCTGCAGCCAGGCTCCTCCCACATTGAGATCCTGCAGCCAATCAACGTAGAGTTGCTCGTCACCAGAAACATGGCCGCCTCCTGGTTCACTAAGATCCCGGGGGTCCAAGTCCAGGGAATCCTACGTTCCCTGAAGGTACCTCAGTGTTTAAACTGTGACTCCACTGTTTCTGAGTCCAGGGAATCCTACATTCCCTGAAGGTACCTCAGTGTTTAAACTGTGACTCCACTGTTTCTGAGTCCAGGGAATCCTACGTTCCCTGAAGGTACCTCAGTGTTTAAACTGTGACTCCACTGTTTCTGAGTCCAGGGAATCCTATGGTCCCTGAAGGTAGCTACGTATATTAATCATGACCCAGCTGTTTCTGTGTCATACAGTCACTGAACGTACATCTTTAAATGTTTGAACTCAGCTGTTTCTCAGAGTCAGGAAAGTCTTATGGTCCCTGAAGGTACCTCAGTGTTTAAACCATGACTCGACAGTTTTCAGTGTCAGTGCTGATGTAGATTAAACTCTGGTTCCTCAGATGAGTCTGGGTGAGGAAGACCTCGGGGTGCTGATGAAGATCCTGGTGGAGAACATCGGGGAAGGAAGTAAAACACACAGCGTTGACGCCAAAACACAGGTGGCTCAAGGTAACCAAGTGCATGATGGGAAATCTCACTACAGACAAGTTGTATATAAAACCTCCCAGCTGAATCAGCTTCACTAATAAACCTCAGAATAAGAGTTTTAACCCCATGTGTCGCTCCTCAGAGAGGGCGGGGCATCCTGAGCAGCAGGTGGAGCTGTCGTCCAATCAGACAGGGTCTGACAGCGCCTCGCATGCCACCAATGGCGCTCTGACAGAGAACACCGTCAACGTCCTGCTGAACTTCGAAATCAAAGAGGTAGGTTTCTGCTGACTCATATTAACATCACACTGGTTTTCCTGAGACTCAGCAGTTCTGGTTCCTCTGGTCCTGGTTCAGGTTCTGCTGACGCTGAAGAAGCAGGAAGTGGCGTTCCTGGTGTTCCAGGCGGCTCAGCTGGGCATCAACACCAAAGTGAGGAAGTTTGACACAGTGGCAACAACCTTCATCAACCAGATCTCCCTGAGCTGCCCGGAGTTCAAAGGTCAGAGTCCACTTGTTCTAGCACTAGCATTAGCGTCGCACACACACACTCAAACAAACATCAAACTAATGTTTGACACACGGGGCGTGTGGCGCAGTGGGTTGTCCGTAGGTGTTGGGATCAGGGGGGCACAGGTTCAAACCCCACTGCAGTCAGCATGTCGTTGTGTCCCTGAGACACTTCACCCCAAAGTGCTCCTGTGGGGATTGTCCACAGTATTGAGTATGTAAGTCGCTTTGGATAAAAGCGTCTAACAAGAGGGACTTCCGGTTTACACATGAGGCGATAGGCAGCTAAAAAGTGGAGCTCCCGGCCGAATAAGTTAAAAGAGGAAGAAACCCCTTTAGATGCAATTCGAAGTTGGAAGAATAGGTCATGAGAAGTAAGAAAGGAACGGAGAAAAAGACGAAAGCCGAAAAACAGTCGGGAGAGATGCAGGCCCAGACGGAACACTGCCGCTAACGGCTAGCGCAATTCAAGCTAACAACGACGAGCAACCTAGCTGGGTGTCGGCGCTGCAGACTAGCTTAGATGCCATGCAGGCTAAACTTGAGAATGCCCAGCACAACATGGATGCTAAACTGGATCGAATTGGAAGCCAAATGGAAGAACATCTAAGAGGGGTACGTGAAGAAATGGGACAACTGAGAGAATATATGGACAAACACGGAGAAGATATGAAGCAAGGGCTTGATAGCTTCAGAGAGGAAACAAATAGAAACTTCGAGACTGCTGAGGCGGAGATGCGGGCCCAAAAGAAGGATATTGAGATTCTAGAAGAGCGTACGGCTGGGGTCGAGGAGTGGAGTACCGACGTCCAGGACATTATTACGGCCTCTCTTGAACAACAAACCAAGCTCCAAGATAAGTTGTCCGACATTGAAGGGAGGTCGAGAAGAAATAATGTACGAATCTGGGGGTTGAAGGAGGGAATAGAGGGAGACTCGGTCTCCGAGTACGTCAACAGGTTAATTCACAAGGAGCTGGGAATGTCGGAGGATATTAAGTTGGAGATTCAAAGGGCGCACAGGGCACTTGCTCTAAACCCACAACCAGACAAATTCCCAAGAGCCATTATTGTCAACTTCTTGAGGTTCGAGGTCAAGGAGAACGTCATTAAGACGGCCTGGCGAACGGTGATGGAAGTGGAGGGACGGAGAGTGACATTCGACCACGATTATTCTTCTGAGGTGGCGGCTAAACGCCGGAAATATGCAGGGCTCAAGAGAATTCTCAAAGATAAGGGGATTCGGTTTCAATCTCCAATGGACACACTGAGGGTTTACTGGAACGAAGGAACTATGCTGTATAAGAGTGCGCAGGACGCGGCGAGGGCGATGCGGCAGAGAGGCTGGCAGGTGCCGGACTCGAGAGAAGAGAGACCTACGCTGCTGCAGAGACTGGAGGCAGCGCGCAAGTGGACCAGACTTCGGAGACGAGAGCGGGGAGACAATAACGAGACGCGAGTGAGGGAGGACCGGCACCGTATCGGGGGTGCTGACGAGTAGTCTATGAGGGAACAAGATACGGCGTTGAAAACAATGAAAAGACAGAAAGAAGGATGAGAGGTGACGGGCCACAGTGATCAGAAAAAGACAGCACAGACACAAACAGATTTAACCAAATTACTTATAAATGCTATAGCCTTTTATTTTGTGCCCCGAAAATGCTTTTGAAACACTGCAGTGGGTGAGTAAGAAAGAATGTTATTTTTTTTATAAAAGGAACCTCTATCGACATTTATGCAGGCTGGGGAATTATTTATCTATAATATATTTACGATTTGATTTAGACTAATTTAAAGAAGTGCTAATTTACTAGAAACATAGAATCACCTCTTTCGACAATATAGAGACCAGGGGTTTAAAGACTATATGAAAAATGTGCACAAAGTTCCGGCCGGGAGCTCCGGAGCTTAAAGAGCAACTTGCAGGTTTTTTTTTTTATGCTTAACCTTGCCTGCGAATTACAATTAAAAAAGTGAATGCAGGATTTGATGTGTTTTACGAGACATAAGGGCAATAGTTCAGAGGGGAAGGAGCCGTTTGGAGCTCTGCTACTAAAAACTGCTTTTTTTTAACCTCATACGTCAAACGCGTCATATTGCGTCCCATGGGGGAGCAGCTTTCTCGGACTCTTCTCTGCCCAGTCCGCGGTAGTAGTTGGTAGTTGGTTGGAGCGGTTGTGATTTAGTGAGCTGGTAATCTTTCATTGTATTCACCATTTGTAATCATGGTGAGCTGGAGTTTGAGCAGGAACGAACTCCAGCCTGTCAGGACATCGAGTCCACAGCGTGTCAGGACATCGAGTCCACAGCGTGTCAGGACATCGAGTCCACAGCGTGTCAGGACATCGAGTCCACAGCGTGTCAGGACATCGAGTCCACAGCGTGTCAGGACATCGAGTCCACAGCGTGTCAGGACATCGAGTCCACAGCGTGTCAGGACATCGAGTCCACAGTTTCCCTCACAGGAAAAGGGCCGGAGCTAGCTTTCCTTCCTGGGTGCGTTGTGGGAGGAGCATCCACCTCCCTGCAGCACATCCTCTCCACAGCTGAGGCCTCTCACACAACGTTCATCAGGAACCCGTATTACATCTCTCTCCCCCCCTTCGTTCCTCTCTCTCTCCCCCCCTTCGTTCCTCTCTCTCTCCCCCCCTTCGTTCCTCTCTCCCCCCTTCATTCCTCTCTCTCTCCCCCCCTTCGTTCCTCTCTCTCTCTCCCCCTTCGTTCCTCTCTCTCTCCCCCCTTTGTTCCTCTCTCTCTCCCCCCTTTGTTCCTCTCTCTCTCCCCCATTCGTTCCTCTCTCTCTCCCCCCTTCGTTCCTCTCTCCCCCCCTTCGTTCCTCTCTCTCTCTCCCCCTTCGTTCCTCTCTCTCTCCCCCCCTTCGTTCCTCTCTCTCTCCCCTTCGTTCCTCTCTCTCTCCCCCCCTTCGTTCCTCTCTCTCTCCCCCCCTTCGTTCCTCTCTCCCTCCCCTTCGTTCCTCTCTCTCTCCGCCCCTTTGTTCCTCTCTCCTCCCCCATTCGTTCCTCTCTCTCTCCCCCCCTTCGTTCCTCTCTCTCTCCCCCCCTTTGTTCCTCTCTCTCTCCCCCATTCGTTCCTCTCTCTCACCCCCCCTTCATTCCTCTCTCTCTCCCCCCCTTCGTTCCTCTCTCCCCCCCTTCGTTCCTCTCTCTCTCCCCCCCTTCGTTCCTCTCTCTCTCCCCCCCTTCGTTCCTCTCTCTCTCCCCCCCTTCATTCCTCTCTCTCTCCCCCCCTTCGTTCCTCTCCCCCCCTTCGCTGCTCTCTCTCTCCCCCATTCGTTCTCTCTCTCTCCCCCCCTTCATTCCTCTCTCTCTCTCCCCCTTCGTTCCTCTCTCCCCCCCTTCGTTCCTCTCTCTCTCCCCCCCTTCGTTCCTCTCTCTCTCCCCCCCTTCGTTCCCCTCTCTCTCTCCCCCCCTTCGTTCCCTCTCCCCCATTCGTTCCTCTCTCTCTCCCCCCCTTCGTTCCTCTCTCTCTCTCCCCCTTCGTTCCTCTCTCCCCCCCTTCGTTCCTCTCTCTCTCCCCCCATTCGCTCCTCTCTCTCTCCCCCCCTTCGTTCTCTCTCTCTCTCCCCCCCTTCGTTCCTCTCTCTCTCCCCCCTTCGTTTCCTCTCTCTCTCCCCCCCCTTCGTTCCTCTCTCTCTCCCCCCCTTCGTTCCTCTCTCCCCCCCTTCGCTGCTCTCTCTCTCCCCCATTCGTTCCTCTCTCTCTCCCCCCTTCATTCCTCTCTCTCTCTCCCCCTTCGTTCCTCTCTCCCCCCTTCGTTCCTCTCTCTCTCCCCCCTTCGTTCCTCTCTCTCTCCCCCCCTTCGTTCCTCTCTCTTTCTCCCCCCCTTCGTTCCCTCTCTCTCTCCCCCCCTTCGTTCCCTCTCCCCCATTCGTTCCTCTCTCTCCTCCCCCCCTTCGTTCCTCTCTCTCTCTCCCCCTTCGTTCCTCTCTCCCCCCTTCGTTCCTCTCTCTCTCCCCCCATTCGCTCCTCTCTCCTCCCCCCCCTTCGCTCCTCTCTCCCCCCCTTCGTTCCTCTCTCTCTCCCCCCATTCGCTCCTCTCTCTCTCCCCACCCTTCGCTCCTCTCTCCCCCCCTTCGTTCCTCTCTCTCTCCCCCCCTTCGCTCCTCTCTCTCCCCCCCCTTCGCTCCTCTCTCCCCCCTTCGTTCCTCTCTCTCTCCCCCCCTTCGTTCCTCTCTCTCTCCCCCTTCGCTCCTCTCTCTCTCCCCCCCTTCGCTCCTCTCTCCCCCCCCTTCGTTCCTCTCTCTCTCCCCCCCTTCGCTCCTCTCTCCCCCCTTCGTTCCTCTCTCTCTCCCCCCATTCGCTCCTCTCTCTCTCCCCCCCTTCACTCCTCTCTCCCCCCCTTCGTTCCTCTCTCTCTCCCCCCCTTCGTTCCTCTCTCTCTCCCCCCTTCGCTCCTCTCTTCTCTCCCCCCCCTTCGCTCCTCTCTCCCCCCCTTCGTTCCTCTCTCTCTCCCCCCATTCGCTCCTCTCTCTCTCCCCTCCCCCCCTTCGCTCCTCTCTCCCCCCCTTCGTTCCTCTCTCTCTCCCCCCATTCGCTCCTCTCTCTCTCCCCCCCCTTCGCTCCTCTCTCCCCCCCTTCGTTCCTCTCTCTCTCCCCCCCTTCGTTCTCTCTCTCTCCCCCCCCTTCGCTCCTCTCTCCCCCCCTTCGTTCCTCTCTCTCTCCCCCCCTTCGTTCCTTCTCTCTCTCTCCCCCCCTTCGCTCCTCTCTCTCTCCCCCCCCTTCGCTCCTCTCTCCCCCCCTTCGTCCTCTCTCTCCCCCCCCCTTCGTTCCTCTCTCTCTCCCCCTCCCTTCGCTCCTCTCTCTCTCCCTCCCTTCGCTCCTCTCTCCCCCCTTCGTTCCTCTCTCTCCTCCCCCCTTCGTTCCTCTCTCTCTCCCCCCCTTCGCTCCTCTCTCTCTCCCCCCCCTTCGCTCCTCTCTCCCCCCCTTTGTTCCTCTCTCTCTCCCCCCATTCGCTCCTCTCTCTCTCCCCCCCTTCGTCCTCTCTCCTCCCCCCCCTTCGTTCCTCTCTCTCTCCCCCCCTTCGCTCCTCTCTCTCTCCCCCCCCTTCGCTCCTCTCTCCCCCCCTTCGTTCCTCTCTCTCTCCCCCCCTTCTCTCCTCTCTCTCTCCCCCCCTTCGCTCCTCTCTCTCTCCCCCCCCTTCGCTCCTCTCTCCCCCCCTTCGTTCCTCTCTCTCTCCCCCCCTTCGTTCCTCTCTCTCTCCCCCCCCTTCGCTCCTCTCTCTCTCCCCCCATTCGCTCCTCTCTCTCTCCCCCCCCTTCGCTCCTCTCTCCCCCCCTTCGTTCCTCTCTCTCTCCCCCCCCTCGTTCCTCTCTCTCTCCCCCCCTTCGTTCCTCTCTCTCTCCCCCCCTTCGCTCCTCTCTCTCTCCCCCCATTCGCTCCTCTCTCTCTCCCCCCTTCGTTTCTCTCTCTCTCCCCCCCCTTCGCTCCTCTCTCTCTCCCCCCATTCGCTCCTCTCTCTCTCCCCCCTTCGCTCCTCTCTCCCCCCCTTCGTTCCTCTCTCTCTCCCCCCCTTCGTTCCTCTCTCTCTCCCCCCCTTCGTTCCTCTCTCTCTCCCCCCCCTTCGCTCCTCTCTCTCTCCCCCTCATTCGCTCCTCTCTCTCTCCCCCCCTTCGCTCCTCTCTCCCCCCCTTCGTTCCTCTCTCTCCCCCCCCTCGTTCCTCTCTCTCCCCCCCCCTTCGTTCCTCTCTCTCTCCCCCCCTTCGCTCCTCTCTCTCTCCCCTCCGGTACACAGCACCGTAAGACGTAGTGTGGAGTTGCATTAGGTAACGCTGTGGTGGCTGTACTCCGTTTGTTTGTTTGTTTGTTTTCCCCTGTCTGGGTTGTTTGTGTGGGCGTGGTGGCTGTCACTCCATTTGTTTGTTTGTTTGTTTGTTTGTTTGTTTCCCCTGTCTGGGTTGTTTGTGTGGGCGTGGTGGCTGTCACTCCATTTGTTTGTTTGTTTGTTTGTTTGTTTGTTTCCCCTGTCTGGGTTGTTTGTGTGGGCGTGGTGGCTGTCACTCCTGGCTCCCGGCTCAACCTCCACTCACCTGCTGCAATCAGCTGTGCGCCCTCCCCGACTACTCACCTGCTTTCCATCAAGCCATTTACAACGGCATATCAACGGAGGCTCCACAGCCTTTCTCCGCCAGATCGTCCTGCCAGTAACGTTACTATATTATCAATACTACTTTAGTTCTAGCCTGATATATGATAGCTAACTTTACAATGTTGGGACCGACGTGAGCTAACATGAACTGTAGCTAACGCCGGTCACTCACCAGCTGACCTGTTCTCCACTGGTTCTCCCCACACCACAGCTCCATTTCTCTCCGATGGCCGTTATTTCTTCTAATCCTTGGCTGCTCCTGGTCTCTAATCCTTGGCTGCTCCTGGTCTCTAATCCTTGGCTGCTCCTGGTCTCTGATCCTTGGCTGCTCCTGGTCTCTGATCCTTGGCTGCTCCTGGTCTCTAATCCTTGGCTGCTCCTGGTCTCTAATCCTTGGCTGCTCCTGGTCTCTGATCCTTGGCTGCTCCTGGTCTCTAATCCTTGGCTGCTCCTGGTCTCTAATCCTTGGCTGCTCCTGGTCTCTGATCCTTGGCTGCTCCTGGTCTCTGATCCTTGGCTGCTCCTGGTCTCTAATCCTTGGCTGCTCCTGGTCTCTGATCCTTGGCTGCTCCTGGTCTCTGATCCTTGGCTGCTCCTGGTCTCTAATCCTTGGCTGCTCCTGGTCTCTAATCCTTGGCTGCTCCTGGTCTCTATCCTTGGCTGCTCCTGGTCTCTAAACCTTGGCTGCTCCTGGTCTCTAATCCTTGGCTGCTCCTGGTCTCTGAATCCTTGGCTGCTCCTGGTCTCTTGGCCGCCTAGCAGGCTCATAATTATATGGTTGTGGTCCGTCATATGCATTCGAATATTTATTTTCAACCTCTTCTGTGTCAAAACTAGCATTGATCCATGTTTATTACTACGTTAGACCGGCCGCTCTCCCCCATGTGACGTCACACGCGGGAGGTCACATGGGGAGGCTTTTTTCATGCGGAAGTAAAAATGTCTTACAAATACGACGCCAGATGTCACTGTAGTGAATATTTATGGATATGTTTTGGAAAATCTAGTGTATACATCATTTTCCTACACATTTATTCACTGGTGTCTCTAACCTGCAACTTGCTCTTTAAGCTATGCTGGACAATTATAGTGAGCTTGAGAGATCAGCCACAGGAGAGATCTCCGCCACTAGGGGGGGCCCTCTCATTAGGAGAGGCCTTACCTCCCACCCACCAGCAGGGGAAAGGGGGATAGTTCTGAAACCCCCGAAAACCTTGGAAGACCAAGTTCTGATGTTTAATTACTTGTTACTTGTTGACATGGAGGGAACGAAAAGATGCTTTGAATGGAAATATAATGCAACGTAGGGGAATCAAAATGCTGTCGTTAAATGCCAATGGTTTGAACAATCCGATTAAAAGGGGGAGAGTATTAAGCACATTTAGAAAGGAGGAGATGCAGGTTGTTCTATTACAAGAAACTCACCTATCAGTACAAGAACATGAAAAACTCAAAAGGTATGGATATAACAACACATTTTATAGTTCATTTAATCAATAGGAGAGGGGTGGCTACACTAATTGGGAACTCAGTAAAATTTGAAATAAACAAAGAAATATATGACAGAGAGGGGAGGTATGTAGTGATCAAGGGGAAAATGGAAGGACACATGGTTACACTAATTAATGTCTACGCCCCACCGGACAGCGATAAGACTTTTTTTAAGGAACTGTTCGATATCATAGCTGTAGAAATGGAAGGAATCCTGATTTGCGGGGGGGACTTCAATGTGGTACTAAACTATGATCTAGATACGACAAGTACAAGGAAGGCTAGGACACATATTGTAAGATACATGAACATACAACTGAAGGAACTAGGAATCACAGATATATGGAGAGATATACACACACTAGATAGACTACACACACTGCTCACACCCACACTCAGTCTATTCTAGGATAGATTACTTTTTAAATGTCAAAGGGAGATAAATATAGGGTAGAAGACTAGAATAGGTGTTACAGACCTGTCTGACCATAGCGCAATATATCTAACATTGAATCTAAATGGTAGGAGGAAGAACACAGTCTGGAGGTTGAATGTAGGCCTATTAAACAATAAGGGGTTAGTGGAAGAAATAAAGAGAGAGATAATCAGATATAAGGAGGACAATGATAACGGGGAAGTAGACCCAACTATTCTGTGGGATGCACTAAAGGCAGTATTAAGGGGGAAACTAATAGCACAAACAGCACGCCTTAAAAGAACCAGACTGGAACTCTATCAACATTTAACTGGGCAACTAAAAGAGTTAGAGAGGCAACATAAAAATACAAATGACCCGGAGACACTTAGAAAGGTTAAGGACATTAGGGGGAAGATAGAAAATATATTATTAATAGAGGTAGAGAGGAAAGCTAGGTTTGTAAAGCAGTCATATTATGAAGGGGGACCCAAAGCAAATAGATTATTGGCTAGAAAGATAAGGGCACAACAAACATTAAACACTATACATAAGATTAGGAACCCTAAAACCAATGAGTTACTAAGAGAGCCGGAGGAAATAGAGAAAGCATTTGAGGATTATTATAGGACACTATACACACAACCAACTGCAGCAGAGGAAGAGAGTATGAAGGCATTTTTAGAGGGGCTGGACCTACCATCGATAGGAGAAGAACAGAATAGGTTATTGAACTCAGATATTACAGAAAAAGAGATGGGGGATGCAATTAGTAGAATGAAAAATAGTAAGTCACCAGGCAGCTACGGGCTGCCATCTGAATTTTATAAGATATTCAAATCGGAATTAAGCCCCTTACTGTTGGCATCTTTTAGATATACTATGAAAGAGAGCAAAACTCCCCCGTCATGGAAGGAGGCTATTATCAGTACAATCCCCAAGGAAGGCAAGGATATAGAATTATGTAGTAGCTTTAGACCAATATCCATACTTAACGTAGACTACAAGATGTATACGTCCATAATTTCGAAAAGATTTGAGACATTCATGCCCGACATTATAGATGAGGACCAGACTGGTTTTATTAGAGGAAGACAGACACAAGATAATATAAGGAAAACAATTCATATAGTGGAGGAGGCCCAAAGGAGGGGAGACAGTGCAATTCTTGTGAGTATAGATGCAGAAAAAGCTTTTGATAGTGTGAACTGGGTCTATTTGTATAATGTCTTAGAAAAATTTGGATTTAATGAAAAGTCAATAAAATGTATAAAATCATTGTATCGTGAACCAACAGCTAGAGTGAAAGTGAACGGTAGTCTGACGGATCGGATTAAATTAGAGAGGTCGACTAGACAGGGCTGCTGTCTCTCCCCAACACTTTTTGATATCTTCATCGAACCATTGGCCCAAGCAATTAGGCAGAACCAGAATATAAAGGGGGTTGAGGCAGGAGGTTTAGAACACAAATTGGGACTATTTGCGGACGACCTGATAGCATACATGGGACAACCAGACGTGGGCTTCCCGATACTGATGGATTTACTGGAGGAATATGGACAATATTCAGGGTACAAACTAAACGTGACAAAGACACAGATTTTAGCACTAAACTACACACCAACACTAGAGATCAAAGAGAAATACAGAATTAGATGGGACATGGATACAATTAAATATTTAGGGGTTAACATCACAAAAGGGATAGACAAATTATACAATGCAAATTATATGCTGATCAATCAGAATATTAAGAGGGATTTAGATAGGTGGACAATACAGACCTTAGACCTTAGTTCAAGGATTGAAATAATTAAAATGAATATACTGCCTAGGCTACTGTACCTCTACCAATCACTACCTATACTCCACAAAGTCAATTTATGGAATGGGATAAATGGACCTCAAGGTTTATTTGGGGGGGGAAAGGCCCAGGATTAGGTCTGCGACACTGCAGCTACCCAAAGGAAGAGGAGGATTGGCAGTGCCGAGTTTCCAGGATTACTATTATGCAGCACAAATCAGTGGCATGTTGGTGTAATATGGAATACGTAGCCAAATGGAAGGACATTGAAACAAATGGGGAAAAGTACCAGATTCAAAAGCTACTAGGGGATAAAGAATTATTTAAGACACAGGAAAAATTATTAGACCCAATCACAAAATTCACTTTAAACACTTGGAACACGGTAATAAAGAAATACAAACTAGGAAAACAGTCAAAGATTTTGAGATGGATAACGAATGATAATAAATTCCAGCCGGGAAAAGAAGATACAGGTTTTAAGCGATGGGCCCGAGGGGGCATCACAGCAATATGTAGGATGGTGGAAAAAGGGGAAATGCAGAGTTTTCAATATCTAAAAGATAAGTTTGATCTGGAAAGGGGTGACCATTTTAGATACTTACAGGTGAGAGATTATTATATAAAAGAAATAAAAATGGATAAAACCACTAAACAAAATGGGGTAATTAAGGTAATGATTGAAGCATATGAAGGGAAGAAAGGCAGGGTGATTTCAGCTCTATATCAAGCTCTGTTGGAGAGTAGGGGGAATTCAACTCTATATATAAAAGAAAAGTGGGAGAAAGAACTCGGGATTGATATGACAGAGGAAGAATGGTATAATGTATGTAGAGTGCAGCATTCAACTACTGGGTCAAGGGTATGGAGGGAATTTGGCTGGAAGAACATAATCAGATACTTCATAACCCCAAAGATGAGAGGGAGGTATGCCCCGGAACAGAACGCATGTTGGAGGCAATGCGGCGAGGTGGGGGCAGACCACACACACATCTTTTTTAAATGCCAAAAGATGAAGGGATACTGGGAGGAAGTATGGCGAGTATTGAAGGGGATATTAGGTTATGAGGTTCCTAAGACCGGCCTGGTGTTATACTTGGGGAATCTGGTACAGGAAAACACACAGGGTGGGGACAGATACCTGATAAAGGTGCTGCTGGCTGCCAGCAAGAAAACAATTACCAGAGCATGGTACAAAGAGGATCCACCTACGAAGGAGCAATGGCTGGGAGTAGTACAGGAAATATTTGATATGGAAAGATTTACACACATATTGAGGGTCCAGGAAGGGGCATTTGAGTCCAAATGGGAAAAATGGATTGAATATAAAAGAAAAATGAACGACACCACAAACTGAGAGTTGGAACCAGACCACGATGTTGCTTTAAAAATAGGATAGAAAGCTTCCGTGTCACTGTTGTTGTTTGCTTGTTTTATTATTATTTGCATTTGTACTTTCTTCTTTTTTCAATGGGTCTTTAATTCAATTGTATCCTGAACTATATGTGGTTTTGTATGTTTATAAAAATGTCAATAAAAATTTAAGTGAAAAAAAAAAAAAAAAAGCGTCTAACAAGTAACATGTGATGTGATGTGATGAGATGTGATGAGATGTGATGTGATGTGATGTGAAGTGATGTGATGTGATGTGATGTGATGTGATGTGATGAGATGAGATGAGATGTGATGTGATGTGATGTGATGAGATGAGATGTGATGTGATGAGATGAGATGTGATGTGATGTGATGTGATGAGATGAGATGAGATGTGATGTGATGAGATGAGATGTGATGTGATGTGATGTGATGAGATGTGATGTGATGTGATGAGATGAGATGTGATGTGATGTGATGTGATGTGATGAGATGAGATGTGATGTGATGAGATGAGATGTGATGTGATGTGATGTGATGAGATGAGATGTGATGTGATGTGATGTGATGAGATGTGATGTGATGAGATGTGATGAGATGTGATGTGATGAGATGTGATGAGATGAGATGTGATGTGATGAGATGTGATGAGATGAGATGAGATGTGATGTGATGTGATGTGATGTGATGTAACGTGATGTGATGTGATGTGATGTGATGTGATGTAATGTGATGTAATGAGATGTGATGTGATGTAATGAGATGTGATGTGATGTGATGTGATGTGATGTGATGTGACGTGACGCGACGCGACGTGATGTAATGTGATGTAAAGAACAGATCATGATTTCAATATAAGATAAGAAGTACTTTAGTGATCCCAATTTGGGAAATGTTTGCGTTGCAGCAGCATCAAAAGACATGTCATTGTACAATAAAAATGTAAAGACTAGAAATAAACAATCCAAAATGTAAACTTCTCAATAGAAATAAAATAGCATTTAAAAAGTAGAAAATATACTTGTTGAATTACAATTACAATATGGAGTGAAAACAACAATGATCATGAATCATACAGACTTGTTTGCAGCAGCAGTTTGACAGGTTTGGTTCTCGTTTCAGACTCAAGCGGCGCCGCGTTGTGTCTCATCAGCTCCTCGGGGTCCGGATCGGAGCTGCTCAAAGTGCAGTACTTCAAGGTAAAATGTAATTGATTACCTGCTGACTCACTGTAATCTGATTACCTGATGACTCACTGTATTACCTGCTGACTCACTGTAATCTGATTACCTGCTGACTCACTGTATTACCTGCTGACTCACTGTAATCTGATTACCTGCTGATTCACTGTAATACCTGCTGACTCACTTTAATCTGATTACCTGCTGACTCAGTGTAATCTGATTACCTGCTGACTCACTTTAATCTGATTACCTGCTGACTCAGTGTAATCTGATTACCTGCTGACTCACTGTAATACCTGCTGACTCACTGTAATCTGATTACCTGCTGACTCAGTGTAATCTGATTACCTGCTGACTCACTGTAATACCTGCTGACTCACTTTAATCTGATTACCTGCTGACTCAGTGTAACCCGTTACCTGCTGACTCACTGTAATACCTGCTGACTCACTGTAATCTGATTACCTGCTGACTCAGTGTAATCTGATTACCTGCTGACTCACTGTAATCTGATTACCTGCTGACTCACTGTATTACCTGCTGACTCCTGCTGACACACTGTAATACCTGCTGACTCACTGTAATACCTGCAGACTCATTGTAATCTGATTACCTGCTGACTCACTGTATTACCTGCTGACTCACTGTAATACCTACTGACTCACTGTAATCTGATTACCTGCTGACTCACTGTATTACCTGCTGACTCACTGTAATCTGATTACCTGCTGACTCAATGTATTACCTGCTGACTCACTGTATTACCTGCTGACTCACTGTATTACCTGCAGACTCCTGTAATACCTACTGACTCACTGTAATCTGATTACCTGCTGACTCACTGTATTACCTGCTGACTCACTGTAATCTGATTACCTGCTGACTCACTGTAATACCTGCTGACTCATTGTAATACCTGCTGACTCACTGTAATCTGATTACCTGCTGACTCACTGTATTACCTGCTGACTTCACTGTAATACCTACTGACTCACTGTAATCTGATTACCTGCTGACTCACTGTATTACCTGCTGACTCACTGTAATCTGATTACCTGCTGACTCACTGTAATACCTGCTGACTCACTGTAATCTGATTACCTGCTGACTCATTGTAATACCTACTGACTCACTGTAATCTGATTACCTGCTGACTCACTGTATTACCTGCTGACTCACTGTAATCTGGTTACCTGCTGACTCACTGTAATACCTGCTGACTCATTGTAATACCTGCTGACTCACTGTAATCTGATTACCTGCAGACTCACTGTAATACCTACTGACTCACTGTAATCTGATTACCTGCTGACTCACTGTAATACCTACTGACTCACTGTATTACCTGCAGACTCACTGTAATACCTGCTGACTCACTGTAATACCTACTGACTCACTGTAATCTGATTACCTGCTGACTCACTGTAATCTGATTACCTGCTGACTCACTGTAATACCTGCTGACTTATTGTAATACCTGCTGACTCACTGTAATCTAATTACCTGCAGACTCACTGTAATACCTACTGACTCACTGTAATACCTGCTGACTCACTGTAATCTGATTACCTGCTGACTCACTGTAATCTGATTACCTGCAGACTCACTGTAATACCTGCTGACTCATTGTAATACCTGCTGACTCACTGTAATCTAATTACCTGCATACTCACTGTAATACCTACTGACTCAATGTAATCTGATTACCTGCTGACTCACTGTATTACCTGCTGACTCACTGTAATACCTGCTGACTCACTGTAATCTGATTACCTGCTGACTCACTGTAATCTGATTACCTGCAGACTCACTGTAATACCTGCTGACTCACTGTATTACCTGCTGACTCACTGTAATCTGATTACCTGCTGACTCACTGTATTACCTGCTGACTCACTGTAATCTGATTACCTGCTGACTCACTGTATTACCTGCTGACTCACTGTAATTTGATTGCCTGCTGACTCACTGTATTACCTGCTGACTCACTGTAATCTGATTACCTGCTGACTCATACTAAGAGATCTACTTCCTGTTTCTTCCTCAGGCGGACCGCTCCGGACCGAACTTCTCCAGCGTTTACAAAAACACGGAGCAGATGATCAACGTGAGTCCAAACCCGATCCCGTCCTGAGATAATGAAGCCTTAGGAAATCACAGAAGAAACAGGAAGTCTTTAGTTGTGTTACAGGAAGTATTTAGTTTGTCAGCTGTCCTGTTGGTGATAAGATAAGAAGATAAGAAGTACTTTATTGATCTCAATTGGGAAATGTTTGCGTTGCAGCAGCATTAAAGATATGGCATCAGCTTCTTGTCTCCAGGTGGTCTTCAGCTGTTCTGTTAGTGATGAGTCAGCATCTTGTCTCCAGGTGGTCTTCAGCTGTTCTGTTAGTGATGAGTCAGCTTCTTTTCTCCAGGTGGTCTTCAGCTGTTCTGTTAGTGATGAGTCAGCTTCTTGTCTCCAGGTGGTCTTCAGCTGTTCTGTTAGTGATGAGTCAGCATCTTGTCTCCAGGTGGTCTTCAGCTGTTCTGTTAGTGATGAGTCAGCATCTTGTCTCCAGGTGGTCTTCAGCTGTTCTGTTAGTGATGAGTCAGCATCTTGTCTCCAGGTGGTCTTCAGCTGTTCTGTTAGTGATGATTCAGCTTCTTGTCTCCAGGTGGTCTTCAGCTGTTCTGTTAGTGATGAGTCAGCTGATTCCTGTCTCCAGGTGGTCTTCAGCTGTTGTGTTAGTGATGAGTCAGCTGACTCTTGTCTCCAGGTGGTCTTCAGCTGTTCTGTTAGTGATGAGTCAGCTTCTTGTCTCCAGGTGGTCTTCAGCTGTTCTGTTAGTGATGATTCAGCTTCTTGTCTCCAGGTGGTCTTCAGCTGTTCTGTTAGTGATGAGTCAGCTGATTCCTGTCTCCAGGTGGTCTTCGGCTGTTATGTTAGTGATGAGTCAGCTTCTTGTCTCCAGGTGGTCTTCAGCTGTTCTGTTAGTGATGAGGCAGCTTCTTGTCTCCAGGTGGTCTTCAGCTGTTCTGTTAGTGATGAGTCAGCTGATTCCTGTCTCCAGGTGGTCTTCAGCTGTTCTGTTAGTGATGAGTCAGCTTCTTGTCTCCAGGTGGTCTTCAGCTGTTCTGTTAGTGATGAGTCAGCTTCTTTTCTCCAGGTGGTCTTCAGCTGTTCTGTTAGTGATGAGTCAGCTTCTTGTCTCCAGGTGGTCTTCAGCTGTTCTGTTAGTGATGAGTCAGCTTCTTGTCTCCAGGTGGTCTTCAGCTGTTCTGTTAGTGATGAGTCAGCTGACTCTTGTCTCCAGGTGGTCTTCAGCTGTTCTGTTAGTGATTAGTCAGCTTCTTGTCTCCAGGTGGTCTTCAGCTGTTCTGTTAGTGATGAGTCAGATTCTTGTCTCCAGGTGGTCTTCAGCTGTTCTGTTAGTGATGAGTCAGCTTCTTGTCTCCAGGTGGTCTTCAGCTGTTCTGTTAGTGATGAGTCAGCTTCTTGTCTCCAGGTGGTCTTCAGCTGTTCTGTTAGTGATGAGTCAGCTTCTTGTCTCCAGGTGGTATTCAGCTGTTCTGTTAGTGATGAGTCAGCTTCTTTTCTCCAGGTGGTTTTCAGTTGTTCTGTTAGTGATGAGTCAGATTCTTGTCTCCAGGTGGTCTTCAGCTGTTCTGTTAGTGATGAGTCAGCTTCTTGTCTCCAGGTGGTCTTCAGCTGTTCTGTTAGTGATGAGTGAGCTTATTGTGTCCAGGTGGTCTTCAGCTGTTCTGTTAGTGATGAGTGAGCTTATTGTGTCCAGGTGGTCTTCAGCTGTTCTGTTAGTGATGAGTCAGCTGATTCTTGTCTCCAGGTGGTCTTCAGCTGTTCTCTTAGTGATGAGTCAGCATTTTGTCTCCAGGTGGTTTTCAGCTGTTCTGTTAGTGATGAGTGAGCTTATTGTGTCCAGGTGGTCTTCAGCTGTTCTGTTAGTGATGAGTCAGCTGATTCTTGTCTCCAGGTGGTCTTCAGCTGTTCTCTTAGTGATGAGTCAGCATTTTGTCTCCAGGTGGTTTTCAGCTGTTCTGTTAGTGATGAGTCAGCTGATTCTTGTCTCCAGGTGGTCTTCAACTGTTATGTTAGTGATGAGTCAGCTTCTTGTATCCAGGTGGTCTTCAGCTGTTCAGTGATGAGTCAGCTTCTTGTCCTCAGGTGGTCTTCAGCTGTTCTGTAACAGATTATTGTCTCCAAGTGGTCTTCAGCTGTTCTGTTAGTGATGAGTCAGCTTCTTGTCTCCAGGTGGTCTTCAGCTGTTCTGTTAGGGATGCGTCAGCTTCTTGTCTCCAGGTGGTCTTCAGCTGTTCTGTTAGTGATGAGTCGGCTGATTCTTGTCTCAAGGTGGTCTTCAGCTGTTCTGTAACAGATTACTGTCTCCAGGTGGTCTTCAGCTGTTCTGTTAGGGATGCGTCAGCTTCTTGTCTCCAGGTGGTCTTCAGCTGTTCTGTTAGTGATGAGTCGGCTGATTCTTGTCTCCAGGTGGTCTTCAGCTGTTCTGTAACAGATTACTGTCTCCAGGTGGTCTTCAGCTGTTCTGTAACAGATTCTTGTCTCCAGGTGGTCTTCAGTTCTCTGGACCTGATGCTCCACTCCGAGGCTCTGCTGTCAGCCATCGACTTCCTGTCAGCGACGCTGTCCTCCGGCAGGAAGTCGTCTCCGGAGAGAGACATCAGGATGAAGACGGACGACAAGACGCCGTCCGCCAAGTCCAGTCAGTACCTGTCAAAACATCTATATAATAATAATACATTTTATTTAAAGATCTCCTATCATGCAGAATGCACTTTCTGATGTCTTTTCTACATCAACATGTGTCCCCGGTGTGTCAGGAGACTCAGAAAGTGATGTCTTTTCTACATCAATATGTGTCCCCGGTTTGTCAGGAGACTCACAAAGTGATGTCTTTTCTACATCACCATGTGTCCCCGGTGTGTCAGGAGACTCTCAAAGTGTCAGGAAATAAACCCTCTCTCTTTTCCTCCGTACCCACATCTCTACAAACGGGGATCAACGGAGCTGATCCAGATTTGCTGCGTCATGACGACATTACTAAAATGTGGGCGGGCTTTACACCCACGGGCCAATCAGAAACGTTGCTGTCAGAATAAATTAGACGTGTTCTGGAAGTAATATGGTCTGTGTTTACATTAGCATGCATCGCTAACATTCAGAGCTAATGCTGTACTGGAGAGAAAAATAGTATAATAGGAGACATAAGGGCGCATTTGATGACACCCAAGGACACCGTACAATTTGGTATACACATATACTTATGACATGATGAGTTCAGGGACCCAGCTGAAGGTCTTCCCTGTGATACCCTTCTATATTTATATTAACACTGACCTGTCCGTTTCCCCCTCAGCCACCCTGGTCTCACCGGGAGGAAGTGACATCATCGACCTGAAGGTCACGATGACGCTGGGAGCCTTTAATGTGTTGGTGTGCGACCAGAGCTGCGACATGGCCCACATTAAGATTCAAGGTCTCGACCCATTGGATTATTCATTATTATAATCTGCTGGATCCTCTACAGGTCTGCACAGACCCTGAATCTGTCTCTTTCTCTTTCAGGTCTGAATGGCTCTCTGCTAATGCAGGGACCCCAGACTCATATCTCCGCCAGGCTGAAGGACTTCATCATCCTCAACGTGGACCCAAACAGCTTCCACAAGAAGGTCAGTCCCTGTTCCTGCCAAACCAGGACCGCAGAAAACCCTTTCTCTTGACCCCATCTTCTGATTTTCTGTTCTCAGGCGATCTCCATTGTTGGGGACGAGGTCTTCAGCTTCTCTTTGAGTCTGACTCCAAACGCCACGGAGGGTCCGGGATACGCCGACACCTCGAAGACAGACGGCCGACTGAAACTGAGCGTGGGCTGCATTCAGATGGTCTACCTGCACAAGTTCATCATGTCCCTGCTGGTGAGTCCTGAGGGTCTCAGAGGAACCTGGTCTTTACAGAGTCCAGACCCCTACTGTTGGAGACATCTTGCATATTTACCTTATTTATATTTATAATGAAATGTTCTGAATGTTCGTAAGTGTAATTTTATTACGCAGAGCATGGATTTCCATGTGTTGATGTTTATTATTGTTTTGATTGATGTTGACTCGCTGAATTATAGTAATGTCACATATAGGCGTGGTTTGGCCCTTTAATTTAGGACCGGTGAACTTTCATCTGCATGATACAAGCTACCTGTAATATGACGTATGGCTATGAATCTTTTACTCAAAGATTAAAGTATTTGTTTACTATTTTCTCTCCGATATCCGATCATATGTGTGGATGCGTGTTGATTTTCTGACTGTTCATAGTCGCAGAGGCATCCTGTCTAAGACCCTATTGGCTTTCTAACACCAGTTATGCTTCAAGAGCTATTTTATTGTCTTTCAGAACTTCTCCAACAACTTCCAGACGGCTAAAGCGGCTCTGAGCGCCGCCACGGCTCAGGCGGCGGCTCAGGCGGCGCTCAGCGTGAAGGATTTCGCCCAGAAGAGTTTCCGTCTATCCATGGACATCAAGCTGAAGGCGCCGCTCATCATCGTGCCCCAGAACTCCAGCTCCCAGCATGCACTGGTGATGGACCTGGGTCTGATCACGGTGGGGAACAGCTTCTCGCTAATGCCCGCCGACGGCTGCCCGCTGCCCGCCGTGCTGGAGAAGATGGAGGTCCAGCTGACGCAGCTCAAACTGTCCCGGTGGGACTAACATGACTCAGCCAGTAGAGATAAACATGTCTAACATGACTCAGCTAGTAGAGATAAACACGTCTAACATGACTCAGCTTGTAGAGATAAACACGTCTAACATGACTCAGCTAGTAGAAATAAACACGTCTAACATGACTCAGCTAGTAGAGATAAACACGTCTAACATGACTCAGCTTGTAGATATAAACACGTCTAACATGACTCAGCTAGTAGAGATAAACACGTCTAACATGACTCAGCCTGTAGAGATAAACACTTCTAACATGACTCAGCTAGTAGAGATAAACACGTCTAACATGACTCAGCTAGTAGAGATAAACACGTCTAACATGACTCAGCTAGTAGAGATAAACACGTCTAACATGACTCAGCCAGTAGAGATAAACACGTCTAACATGACTCAGCTTGTAGATATAAACACGTCTAACATGACTCAGCCTGTAGAGATAAACACTTCTAACATGACTCAGCTAGTAGAGATAAACACGTCTAACATGACTCAGCTAGTAGAGATAAACACGTCTAACATGACTCAGCTAGTAGAGATAAACACGTCTAACATGACTCAGCCAGTAGAGATAAACACGTCTAACATGACTCAGCTAGTAGAGATAAACACATCTAACATGACTCAGCTTGTAGATATAAACACGTCTAACATGACTCAGCTAGTAGAGATAAACACGTCTAACATGACTCAGCCAGTAGAGATAAACACGTCTAACATGACTCAGCTTGTAGATATAAACACGTCTAACATGACTCAGCTAGTAGAGATAAACACGTCTAACATGACTCAGCCTGTAGAGATAAACACTTCTAACATGACTCAGCTAGTAGAGATAAACACGTCTAACATGACTCAGCTAGTAGAGATAAACACGTCTAACATGACTCAGCTAGTAGAGATAAACACGTCTAACATGACTCAGCTTGTAGAGATAAACACGTCTAACATGACTCAGCTAGTAGAGATAAACACGTCTAACATGACTCAGCCAGTAGAGATAAACACGTCTAACATGACTCAGCTAGTAGAGATAAACACGTCTAACATGACTCAGCTAGTAGAGATAAACACGTCTAACATGACTCAGCTAGTAGAGATAAACACGTCTAACATGACTCAGCTTGTAGAGATAAACACGTCTAACATGACTCAGCTAGTAGAGATAAACACGTCTAACATGACTCAGCCAGTAGAGATAAACACGTCTAACATGACTCAGCTTGTAGAGATAAACACGTCTAACATGACTCAGCTTGTTGAGATAAACATGTCTAACATGACTCGTTCATCAGGACCTGTTTGGACCCAGACTCGGACCCGGCGGCGGGGGGTGGGCCTGGCATCGAGCTGCTGGAGCCGGTGAACCTGCAGCTGATTGTCCGGAGGAACCTGTCGGCGACCTGGTACAAAAAGATGGTGGCAGTGGAGGTGGATGGAGACCTGAAGCCCATGAAGGTCCTGATAATAAAATACAACACACACTCTAACACACCTTAACACACTCGTTTCTAACCCGCCTGCTCTTGTCTCTGAACCAGTCCGCATACAATCTGATCCTGTAGTCCTGTACCTGTTCTAGCTTCAGAACTTTAAGCCTGTGTGTTTCGGGCCATGTGAATACTGTTTTAGATAGATCTAATTTGTGTCTGTAGTTAGGGAAGAACTGGCTCTACATGCTAGGCTAGCAGTTTCCCCCTGCTTCCAGTGTTTGTGCTAAGATAGGCTAATACCGTACCTGTAGGTGGAGCTGAGTCAGGAGGACCTGAAGGTTCTACTGAGGATCCTGACGGAGAACCTGGGGGAGGCTGGTGGTCCGGAGCACCCCAACCCTCGACCGGAGGCCGTCGGGCAGCTGGGAGCAGGCCCCCCCGCAGGTCAGAAGGACTTCATTATTTAAATGTTATAGGCTGAGTTCTGCAGTCAGTCCAGGTTCTGATGGTTCTGTTTGGTCTGTTTTCAGCTGAGCCAGTGGCTGAGACTGGTGGGGAAGACCAGGAGGATCTGGAGAACCTCAGGTTCAACCTGAACATCGAGTCTCTGGGTCTGGTCCTATACAGCAACGACCCGAAACAGGTCAGTCCTCAAACAGCAGCAGAGGCTCTGATTCTGGTTCCTTTGTCTGGCTGTTGGACCTGAGTCTGATTCTGGTTCTGGTTCCTTTGTCTGGTTGTCCGACCTGAGTCTGATTCTGGTTATGGTTCCTTTGTCTGGTTGTTGGACCTGAGACTGATTCTGGTTCTCGTTCCTTTGCCTGGTTGTTGGACCTGAGTCTGATTCTGGTTATGGTTCCTTTGTCTGGTTGTTGGACCTGAGACTGATTCTGGTTCTGGTTCCTTTGTCTGGTTGTTGGACCTGAGACTGATTCTGGTTCTCGTTCCTTTGCCTGGTTGTTGGACCTGAGTCTGATTCTGGTTCCTTTGTCTGGTTGTTGGACCTGAGACTGATTCTGGTACAGGATCCTCTCTCTGGTTCTGGGTCTTGATTCTAATCGTGGTTCTGCTCTGCAGCCGCTGGCCCTGCAGCACCAGCAGGAGCTCCGGCTGGGCGAGCTGGCCCTGCACCAGCTGCAGGTCTCGGGGAGGATCCGGAGCAGCGACGGCCTGGAGGTGACGGCGGTGCTGAGCGGCTGCACCCTGGACGACCTGAGGACCGGCATGGAGAGAGCATCATCACGGTAACATGATTCAGCAGGAAACAGACCCACTGCAGTGAAAGTCCTTCACTTTGGTTACTGAACACCTTGTTATCAGAATACCTTTGTTAGTCCCATAGAGGGGACATTTACATTGTTACAGCAAAGTAACCACACTATTTTTATATGTTTTTTTTATTATGTGCCTTTTATATATTTTATTTAAACTCTGTATCTTTATTTTGTGTATGTTTGCATATAAACATATATATATATTGTTAATCTATTGGGACTCTTGGTCTCCCTGTTTGTAACACAATCAGAGATATTAACAATAAAGTTGACTTTGACTTGATTTTGAAAAATAAAGAGGCAAAATATTAAATAAGAGGCATGCATCAAATATTATAAATTACACAAAGAAAAATGTACAATGGTGACCATCCAGGTGGACAAAGAAATGAGCAGCGAGTAACAATATCTATAAAGAGGCATATCATTGTACATGTATATTGCACATAAGTGGTTTTGCACATCAGAGGTGCAGTGAAAGTCCTGAAGGTTGGTTTCAGAACAGCTTGTTATAAAATCACTTCCCGTCCCGCCGGCAGGATGGTGGGGCGCAGAGACGAGGACAGCGCTGAGGCGATGATCGATGTGAAGTACCGGCAGAGCGCCGCAGAGCGGGAGGTGGTGTTCGTCCTGCAGAGACTCTACCTGTGTGCCAGCGTTGAGTTTCTGATGGCCGTCGCTGACTTCTTCCTGCAGGCGCTTCCTCAGACACCAAACACTGCAACCAGCGACAGATTACCCCTCAAACAGACCGCCAAGCCTCGAGCCGACACCAACACCGGTAAAACCTACACTCTCTCATAGACTTCTATACAATCTGAGGTAATAAATCAAGAGAGAAGTAGGAACATTTTCTCATAGAATCAAGACTTCTTTCAGGAGTCACCCCCTGCTGGATATCAGAGAGGATGCAGCTTTATGCTCTTTTGTTCTTCTTGCTCTCAACTTGTTCTGAGTAAAAAAGATTCACCAGAAAATCATAATCATTTCCTAGTGTCTAATTGATGGAGTGTTTTAATCTTAACATAACGAAGATTTGTTCTGGTCAGCCTCTCCGGTCAGGACTCGTCTTCGGGCGGTGGTTCTGGACCCGGAGGTGGTGTTTGTTGCCAGCCTGATGAAGGCCGACGCCCCCGCCCTCGTGGCGTCGTTCCAGTGCGACTTCAGCCTGCAGCTGGAGGAGGACGGACGGCAAGACATGAGGGCCAATCTGAGGGAGCTCCGAGTGCTGGCCTGCCCCTTCATCAGGGACCAGGAGGACGCCGCCGTCACCACCGTGAGATCACATGACCCCCACCATCACATGACCCCCACCATCACATGACCCCCACCTCACCATCAGGGACAAAACACATTAACAGGAGAAAAAAAAAAAAATCTAAGATTGATCTCCTAATTCGTCACTGCTCCTTTTCATTTTATTTTAGGTCTGAATTTGCCTTTGCATGTATGTTACCAGTAGGATGAGTCTTCTATATTACCAGATTTAAACGGCTGCCCCTGATGTGTCTTACTGCTACACCCTTAAAGCTGTAACCAATGTCTCACTGGTTAACATGAATAACTGCGGTGAATATACAAAGAATAGGTGCTGAAAATGTTTTCCAAAATTAACATTTTGATTTGTTTGTGTGTACTATCTGATGGATCAACAGAATCTAGGGTTACCATTCATTTCCTATCGAGTCATAGGTGTTGCAAAGTGACAAAAAAAAAGATACAATGAAAGTGGTGATCAGCAATTTATATGTTCAAATGTCTACTGTGGAGAAAATCGTGAAGCCTTGAGATATCAAAAGTAAAACAAAATACTTCTGATGAAAGTAATACATCGGTCAGATATGACCCGACAGGAGGGTTAAATCAGAGCCTGACTCACCTGCAGATTTCTGTCCAATAGGTATTGAGACCCTGCTCGGTCGCCTTGGAGACCAAAACAGTGCCCAACCAACCGCTGAGCGGCTGTGTGACGGTGGAGGAAGTCGTCCTGAAGGTACATCGTTCACATCGTTACAATGTGTTTATAAACACAGACAGGTCACATGATAGCCACAGATCACATGATAACCCACAGATGACATGATAGCCACAGATCACATGATAACCCACAGATGACATGATAGCCACAGGTCACATGATAGCCACAGATCACATGATAACCCACAGATGACATGATAGCCACAGATCACATGATAACCCACAGATGACATGATAGCCACAGGTCACATGATAGCCACAGATCACATGATAACCCACAGATGACATGATAGCCACAGGTCACATGATAGCCACAGATCACATGATAACCCACAGATGACATGATAGCCACAGGTCACATGATAGCCACAGATCACATGATAACCCACAGATGACATGATAAACAGAGATCACACAACAGGTCACATGATACCCCTCTTCCTGCAGATCTCCCCGTTCATCCTGAACACGGTGATGACGATCACGGCGGCCATGACGGCGCGGCGGCGTGTTGATGATGACGGCGCGGCGCCGCTGGAGGTCGGGGACCTTTGGTCGGTCCGGAACATCTACGGCTGTAACTTCTGGTTCCTGGGAGTGGACTCGGCCAGCGAGGCCACGGAGAGCCTCAGGGATCTAGACCAGGGCCGGCAGGGAGAGAGCTTCAGCGCCGAGGTCAAGGTGAGCTCTTATTCTGAAGGTCAACAAAGAGTAGTTTCCTGTTGACAAAGAGTCGTCTTCAGCTCTTATTCTGAAGGTCAACAAAGAGTAGTTTCCTGTTGACAAAGAGTCGTCTTCAGCTCTTATTTTGAAAACTGTCTTCAGAAACGTTACCATTATTATTGTTCATGATGACCTCAGCTTTTATCATGGCAACTTTAAACAAAGGGTCTGATTCCAGCTTCAGCTTTTATTCAGAACATTTACTAGAAATCTTTTTCTGTTGAAGTGTCATCTTCAGCTCTTATTGTGAAGCTTTAGAGCTGAGTTTCCTGTCCACACGGTGCAGTGTTCAGCTCATATTGTGAAGCTTTAGAGCCGTGTTTCCTGTCCACACGGTGCAGTGTTCAGCTCATATTGTGAAGCTTTAGAGCTGTGTTTCCTGTCCACACGGTGAAGCTTTAGAGCTGTTTTCCTGTCCACACGGTGAAACTTTAGAGCTGTGTTTCCTGTCCACACGGTGAAGCTTTAGAGCCATGTTTCCTGTCCACACGGTGCAGTGTTCAGCTCATATTGTGAAGCTTTAGAGCTGTGTTTCCTGTCCACACGGTGAAGCTTTAGAGCTGTGTTTCCTGTCCAGACGGTGCAGTGTTCAGCTCATATTGTGAAGCTTTAGAGCTGTGTTTCCTGTCCACACGGTGTAGCTTTCAGCTCATATTGTGAAGCTTTAGAGCTGTGTTTCCTGTCCACACGGTGAAGCTTTAGAGCTGTGTTTCCTGTCCACACGGTGCAGTTTTCAGCTCATATTGTGAAGCTTTAGAGCTGTGTTTCCTGTCCACACGGTGAAGCTTTAGAGCTGTGTTTCCTGTCCACACGGTGAAACTTTAGAGCTGTGTTTCCTGTCCACACGGTGAAGCTTTAGAGCTGTGTTTCCTGTCCACACGGTGCAGTGTTCAGCTCATATGTGAAGCTTTAGAGCTGTGTTTCCTGTCCACACGGTGAAGCTTTAGAGCTGTGTTTCCTGTCCACACGGTGAAACTTTAGAGCTGTGTTTCCTGTCCACACGGTGAAGCTTTAGAGCTGTGTTTCCTGTCCACACGGTGAAGCTTTAGAGCTGTGTTTCCTGTCCACACGGTGAAGCTTTAGAGCTGTGTTTCCTGTCCACACGGTGAAGCTTTAGAGCTGTGTTTCCTGTCCACACGGTGAAACTTTAGAGCTGTGTTTCCTGTCCACACGGTGAAGCTTTAGAGCTGTGTTTCCTGTCCACACGGTGAAACTTTAGAGCTGTGTTTCCTGTCCACACGGTGAAGCTTTAGAGCTGTGTTTCCTGTCCACACGGTGCAGTGTTCAGCTCATATTGTGAAGCTTTAGAGCTGTGTTTCCTCTGGACAGGTGGTACAGGTGACTCTGGAGTCCGGGTTTGGACACCGGACCGTCCCCCTTCTGCTCGCCGAGTCCTCCTTCAGCGGCTCGGCCAAGAACTGGTCCTCCCTGCTGCAGCTGAGAGCCGACATGACGCTGGAGGTCAGAACGAGACTTTAAATCAGTGAATCACTAATATATATATATTTAATAAACTCTTTAATAAAGCTGTGGTGTGTGCAGGTGAACTACTTCAATGAGATCCACGCAGTGTGGGAGCCGCTGATCGAGCGCGTGGACGGAGGCAGACGCAGGTGGACTCTGGAGCTGGAGGTGGAGCTGGGTTTATTATTAATGCAGCATTAACATCTTATTATGTATTGACACATGCATGTTCCAGCATCTGGACTACCTTTGTTGTAAATGTATTATCTTTTTAATTTACACACGATATCTATTGCAGTCTGTCCGTCCTGAGAGAGGGATCCTCCTCTGTTGCTCTCCTGAGGTTTCTCACATTAACTGGGGGGTTTCTCCATTAACTGGGGGTTTCTCCATTAACTGGGGGGTTTCTCTCATTAACTGGGAGGTTTCTCTCATTACCTGGGGGGTTTCTCCATTAACTGAGGGGTTTCTCTCATTAACTGGGGGGTTTCTCCATTAACTGAGGGGTTTCTCCATTAACTGAGGGGTTTCTCCATTAACTGAGGGGTTTCTCTCATTAACTGGGAGGTTTCTCTCATTACCTGGGGGGTTTCTCTCATTAACTGAGGGGTTTCTCTCATTAACTGGGAGGTTTTCTCCATTACTGGGGGTTTCTCCATTAACTGAGGGGTTTCTCCATTAACTGAGGGGTTTCTCCATTAACTGAGGGGTTTCTCCATTAACTGAGGGGTTTCTCCATTAACTGAGGGGTTTCTCCATTAACTGAGGGGTTTCTCTCATTAACTGAGGGGTTTCTCACATTAACTGGGGGTTTCTCTCATTAACTAGGGGGTTTCTCTCATTAACTGGGGGGTTTCTCTCATTAACTGAGGGGTTTCTCCATTAACTGAGGGGTTTCTCACATTAACTGGGGGTTTCTCTCATTAACTGAGGGGTTTCTCCATTAACTGAGGGGTTTCTCCATTAACTGAGGGATTTCTCTCATTACCTGGGGGTTTCTCCATTAACTGGGGGGTTTCTCCATTAACTGAGGGGTTTCTCCATTAACTGAGGGGTTTCTCCATTAACTGAGGGGTTTCTCCATTAACTGGGGGGTTTCTCCATTAACTGAGGGGTTTCTCCATTAACTGAGGGGTTTCTCACATTAACTGGGGGTTTCTCCATTAACTGAGGGGTTTCTCTCATTAACTGGGGGTTTCTCTCATTACCTGGGGGTTTCTCCATTAACTGGGGGGTTTCTCCATTAACTGAGGGGTTTCTCCATTAACTGAGGGGTTTCTCCATTAACTGAGGGGTTTCTCCATTAACTGAGGGGTTTCTCCATTAACTGAGGGGTTTCTCCATTAACTGGGGGTTTCTCTCATTAACTAGGGGTTTCTCTCATTAACTGAGGGGTTTCTCTCATTAACTGAGGGGTTTCTTCATTAACTGAGGGGTTTCTCCATTAACTGAGGGGTTTCTCTCATTAACTGAGGGGTTTCTCCATTAACTGAGGGGTTTCTCCATTAACTGGGGCTTTCTCTCATTAACTGGGGGGTTTCTTTGGGAGTGTTCTCTTGTCCAATGTGAGGGTCCAAGGACAGAGGGGGTCTTATTGATATTCTGTACAAACTGTAAAGTCCACAGAGACTTTGAATTTGTGATATTGTGCTTTATATATAAACTTTGATTGATTGATTGAACTTAAACAACATAACATACATACACCTTCAAACTCACTTCACCTCTCTGTCTGTTTCCAAACAAACCAAAGCCTTCAGAGTTGATGTTTAACAAAATAAAAGCCTTTTAGACTTCATCATCTAAACTTTTGGAGAACTCGTTCATAAAGTCTTGGTGATCTGAAGTTTAAATATCAGCTGAGCTTTATAAAAACATCTGTTCACAAACTCTCTCACAGCTGGTCCAGAGAAACCCGTGCAAACAGTAAAGTCTTTTATTTTGTAGGGTAACGTTGTGTGTTCCTGCAGATGAAGAACAACCCGCTGCAGGACAGGAGTCCGGTCCACGGAGACGATTTCGTCATCCTGCCCGAACCTCGCCTGGCCGTCAGTGTTTCCTCCAAAGACACCCTGAACGTCACGGTGTCCCAGAGCAGCCTGAGCGTCCTACAGAACCTGGCCAAGGTACTGCCTGCTCTAATAGAACCATCCTGCATTACAGTACACTGTGTGAACCGTTTCTTCTTTACATTACTGTAAATCCTGCACAGCATTTCTGCTCCACACGACCTCTTTTATGTATAGACACATGCATGTTCCAGCATCTGGACTACCTTTGTTGGAAATGTATTATCTTTTCAATTTACACACAACATCTATTGCACGTCTGTCCGTCCTGAGAGAGGGATCCTCCTCTGTTGCTCTCCCCCAGGTTTCTTCAGTTTCTCATTAACTGGGGGGTTTCTCTCATTAACTGGGGGGTGTCTTCCATTAACTGGGGGGTTTCTAACATTAACTGGGGGTTTCTCTCATTAACTGGGGGGTTTCTCCTTTAACTAGGGGGTTTCTTCAGTTTCCCATTAACTGGGGGTTTCTTCCGTTTCCCATTAACTGGGGGGTTTCTAACATTAACTGGGGGGTTTATTCCATTAACTGGAGGGTTTATTCCATTAACTGGAGGGTTTATCCCATTAACTGGGAGGTTTTTCCCATTAACTGGGGGTTTTATTCCATTAACTGGGGGTTTTATCCCATTAACTGGGAGGTTTTTCCCATTAACTGGGGGGTTTATTCCATTAACTGGGGGTTTCTCACATTAACTGGAGGGTTTATTCCATTAACTGGAGGGTTTATTCCATTAACTGGAGGGTTTATCCCATTAACTGGGGGTTTCTCTCATTAACTGGAGGGTTTATTCCATTAACTGGAGGGTTTCTCCCATTAACTGGGGGTTTCTCACATTAACTGGGGGGTTTATTCCATTAACTGGGGGGTTTCTTCCATTAACTGGGAGGTTTTTCCCATTAACTGGGGGGTTTCTTCCATTAACTGGAGGGTTTCTTCCATTAACTGGAGGGTTTCTCCCATTAACTGGAGGGTTTCTCCATTAACTGGAGGGTTTATTCCATTAACTGGGGGTTTTATTCCATTAACTGGGGGTTTTATTCCATTAACTGGGGGTTTTATCCCATTAACTGGGGGGTTTATTCCATTAACTGGGGGTTTCTCTCATTAACTGGAGGGTTTATTCCATTAACTGGAGGGTTTATTCCATTAACTGGAGGGTTTATCCCATTAACTGGGGGTTTTATTCCATTAACTGGGGGGTTTATTCCATTAACTGGGGGTTTCTCTCATTAACTGGAGGGTTTCTCACATTAACTGGGAGGTTTTTCCCATTAACTGGGGGGTTTCTTCCATTAACTGGAGGGTTTCTCCCATTAACTGGAGGGTTTCTCCATTAACTGGGGCTTTCTCTCATTAACTGGAGGGTTTATTCCATTAACTGGGGGTTTCTCACATTAACTGGAGGGTTTATTCCATTAACTGGAGGGTTTATTCCATTAACTGGGGGTTTCTCACATTAACTGGAGGGTTTATTCCATTAACTGGAGGGTTTATTCCATTAACTGGAGGGTTTCTCACATTAACTGGAGGGTTTCTCACATTAACTGGAGGGTTTATTCCATTAACTGGAGGGTTTATTCCATTAACTGGAGGGTTTATCCATTAACTGGGGGTTTTCTCACATTAACTGGAGGGTTTTATTCCATTAACTGGAGGGTTTATTCCATTAACCGGAGGGTTTATTCCATTAACTGGGGGTTTCTCACATTAACTGGAGGGTTTCTCACATTAACTGGGAGGTTTTTCCCATTAACTGGGGGGTTTCTTCCTTTAACTGGAGGGTTTCTTCCATTAACTGGAGGGTTTCTCCCATTAACTGGAGGGTTTCTCCATTAACTGGAGGGTTTCTCCCATTAACTGGGGCTTTCTCTCATTAACTGGAGGGTTTATTCCATTAACTGGGGGTTTCTCACATTAACTGGAGGGTTTATTCCATTAACTGGAGGGTTTATTCCATTAACTGGGGGTTTCTCACATTAACTGGAGGGTTTATTCCATTAACTGGAGGGTTTATTCCATTAACTGGAGGGTTTCTCACATTAACTGGGAGGTTTTTCCCATTAACTGGGGGGTTTCTTCCTTTAACTGGAGGGTTTCTTCCATTAACTGGAGGGTTTCTCCCATTAACTGGAGGGTTTCTCCATTAACTGGAGGGTTTCTCCCATTAACTGGGGCTTTCTCTCATTAACTGGAGGGTTTATTCCATTAACTGGGGGTTTCTCACATTAACTGGAGGGTTTATTCCTTTAACTGGAGGGTTTATTCCATTAACTGGGGGTTTCTCACATTAACTGGAGGGTTTATTCCATTAACTGGAGGGTTTATTCCATTAACTGGAGGGTTTATTCCATTAACTGGAGGGTTTCTCCCATTAACTGGAGGGTTTATTCCATTAACTGGAGGGTTTATTCCATTAACTGGAGGGTTTCTCACATTAACTGGAGGGTTTCTCACATTAACTGGAGGGTTTATTCCATTAACTGGAGGGTTTATTCCATTAACTGGAGGGTTTATTCCATTAACTGGGGGTTTCTCACATTAACTGGAGGGTTTATTCCATTAACTGGAGGGTTTATTCCATTAACTGGAGGGTTTATTCCATTAACTGGGGGTTTCTCCATTAACTGGGGGTTTCTCTCACATTAACTGGGAGGTTTTCCCATTAACTGGGGGGTTTCTTCCTTTAACTGGAGGGTTTCTTCCATTAACTGGAGGGTTTCTCCCATTAACTGGAGGGTTTCTCCATTAACTGGAGGGTTTCTCCCATTAACTGGGGCTTTCTCTCATTAACTGGAGGGTTTATTCCATTAACTGGGGGTTTCTCACATTAACTGGAGGGTTTATTCCATTAACTGGAGGGTTTATTCCATTAACTGGGGGTTTCTCACATTAACTGGAGGGTTTATTCCATTAACTGGAGGGTTTATTCCATTAACTGGAGGGTTTCTCACATTAACTGGGAGGTTTTTTCCCATTAACTGGGGGGTTTCTTCCTTAACTGGAGGGTTTTCTTCCATTAACTGGAGGGTTTCTCCCATTAACTGGAGGGTTTCTCCATTAACTGGAGGGTTTCTCCTCATTAACTGGGGCTTTTCTCTCATTAACTGGAGGGTTTATTCCATTAACTGGGTTTTCTCACATTAACTGGAGGGTTTATTTCCTTAACTGGAGGGTTATTCCATTAACTGGGGTTTCTCATTAACTGGAGGGTTTATCCATTAACTGGAGGGTTTATTCCATTAACTGGAGGGTTTATTCCATTAACTGGAGGGTTTCTCCCATTAACTGGAGGGTTTCTTCCATTAACTGGAGGGTTTCTCCCATTAACTGGGGCTTTCTCTCATTAACTGGGGCTTTCTCTCATTAACTGGAGGGTTTCTCACATTAACTGGGGGGTTGTAACATATGTTATATTGGGATGAACCTGCACAGCACTACACTTTGAATAAAGTGTTGGTCATATTCTATTTAACACTACTCAGTTTCTTACATATTTATATTTTGTGTAAATATTGTCTTTATTTAAAAATGTTTACATTTGTCTTTAAAATACGTTTTATAATAGTACTTAAAAAAACTGTGTCTTTGTTTTCGACCTTTCACACCAAAGCAGATTCCTTGTTAATAAATCCCATCCTGAAGCTGACAGTCTGGTTTGTGTTCAGGCGTTCTCAGAGGGCGCCTCCTCCTCCTTCGACCCCTCCCTGAAGGAGAAGGCTCCCTTCACCCTCAAGAACTCCCTGGGGATCCCCCTCATGGTGCAGCATAGCCCCTCCCTGAGGCCCCGGGGCCCCCCAGGCCAGGGGAAGCTCCAGGAGCTGCCGGTGGACCAGAGTCTGGACCTGGAGCTGTCCATGATCCGGACCTCGTCCCGGGGGAAGCTGTCGGCTCTGCAGAGGCAGGAGAGCTCTCTGTTCAGCCTCTCCATCGGTCAGAGACCCCCCCTCAAAGATTACACTCTTTATATCTGCACACACTCTTTATATATGCCCACACACACTCTTTATATCTGCACACACACACACTTTATATCTGCTCACACACACACACACACTTTATATCTGGACACAGACACACACACTTTATATCTGCCTTCACATCTCAAGCAGATATAAGCACATCCTGCAAATATGTTCTGGTCTCTGTCCTCATGTCCTCGTGTCCTCATGTCCACGTGTCCTTGTGTCCTCATGTCCTCATGTCTTTATGTCCTCATGTCATTGTGTCCTTGTGTCCTCTATCCTTCTGTCTTCATGTCCTTGTGTCCTCATGTCTTCATGTCTTCATGTCAGTGTGTTTCTGCTCATGCTCTGACTGAAGTGAAGTGATAGAGATTAAAGATGGCCGCTGTCTCTCTGACCCTGCAGTGCCCCTGGATTCAGCGAGATCTCGAACATCGCTGTGGACAAACCGGGTCGCCGTCTCTACAACGTCCGCGGTCCTTCTCTGCAGGAGGCCGTGTCCGTGCTGCTGCAGATCGACGCCGCCGACGGAAACAAGGTCATCACGGTCCGCTCGCCGCTGCAGGTAAGAAGCTCAGAAACACCATGAACACCAGAAACAGAAATATCAGAAATACCTGAAACACCTGAAACAGAAACATCAGAAACCTTAGAAACAACTGAAACCTTAGAAACATCAGAAACCTTAGAAACACCAGAAACCTTAGAAACAACTGAAACACCAGAAACCTTAGAAACACCAGAAACCTTAGAAACACCAGAAACAGAAACCTTAGAAACACCAGAAACCTTAGAAACACCAGAAACCTTAGAAACATCAGAAACACCAGAAACCTTAGAAACACCAGAAACAGAAACATCAGAAACCTTAGAAACAACAGAAACATCAGAAACCTTAGAAACACCAGAAACAGAAACATCAGAAACCTTAGAAACACCAGAAACAGAAACATCAGAAACCTTAGAAACACCAGAAACCTTAGAAACAACTGAAACACCAGAAACCTTAGAAACACCAGAAACAGAAACATCAGAAACCTTAGAAACACCAGAAACAGAAACCTTAGAAACACCAGAAACCTTAGAAACACCAGAAACCTTAGAAACACCAGAAACCTTCAAACACCAGAAACAGAAACCTTAGAAACACCAGAAACCTTAGAAACACCAGAAACCTTCAAACACCAGAAACAGAAACCTTAGAAACACCAGAAACCTTAGAAACAACTGAAACACCAGAAACCTTAGAAACACCAGAAACAGAAACATCAGAAACCTTAGAAACACCAGAAACCTTAGAAACACCAGAAACAGAAACCTTAGAAACACCAGAAACCTTAGAAACACCAGAAACCTTCAAACACCAGAAACCTTCAACCACCAGAAACAGAAACCTTAGAAACACCAGAAACCTTAGAAACACCAGAAACCTTCAAACACCAGAAACAGAAACCTTAGAAACACCAGAAACCTTAGAAACACCAGAAACCTTCAAACACCAGAAACAGAAACCTTAGAAACACCAGAAACCTTAGAAACACCAAAACCTTAGAAACACCAAAACCTTAGAAACACCAAAACCTTAGAAACCTTAGAAACACCAGAAACCTTAGAAACACCAGAAACAGAAACCTTACAAACAACAGAAACTTTAGAAACACCAGAAACCTTAGAAACACCAGAAACAAAAACCTTAGAAACACCAGAAACCTTAGAAACACCAGAAACAGAAACCTTAGAAACACCAAAAAAACCTTAGAAACAACTGAAACACCAGAAACCTTAGAAACACCAGAAACAGAGATATCAGAAAAGCCTGAAACATCAGAAACCTTAGAAACACCAGAAACAGAAACCTTAGAAACACCAGAAACCTTAGAAACACCAGAAACCTTAGAAACACCAGAAACAGAAACCTTAGAAACACTAGAAACCTTAGAAACATCAGAAACCTTAGAAACACCAGAAACCTTAGAAACACCTGAAACCTTAGAAACACCAGAAACAGAAACCTTAGAAACACCAGAAACTTTAGAAACACCAGAAACTTTAGAAACACCAGAAACCTTAGAAACACCAGAAACCTTAGAAACACCAGAAACCTTAGAAGCACCAGAACCCTTAGAAACACCAGAAACCTTAGAAACACCAGAAACCTTAGAAACACCAGAAACAGAAATCTTAGAAACACCAGAAACAGAAACATCAGAAACCTTAGAAACACCAGAAACCTTAGAAACACCAGAAACATTAGAAACACCAGAAACAGAAACTTTAGAAACACCAGAAACCTTAGAAACACCAGAAACTTTAGAAACACCAGAAACCTTAGAAACACCAGAAACTTTAGAAACACCAGAAACTTTAGAAGCACCAGAAACAGAAATCTTAGAAACACCAGAAACAGAAACCTTAGAAACATCAGAAACCTTAGAAACACCAGAAACAGAAACATCAGAAACCTTAGAAACACCAGAAACCTTAGAAACACCAGAAACAGAAACATCAGAAACCTTAGAAACATCAGAAACCTTAGAAACACCAGAAACAGAAACACCAGAAACCTTAGAAACACCAGAAACCTTAGAAACACCTGAAACCTTAGAAACACCAGAAACCTTAGAAACACCAGAAACAGAAACCTTAGAAACACCAGAAACCTTAGAACACCAGAAACAGAAACTTAGAAACACCAGAAACAGAAACCTTAGAAACACCAGAAACTTTAGAAACACCAGAAACAAAAACCTTAGAAACACCAGAAACCTTAGAAACACCAGAAACCTTAGAAACATCAGAAACCTTAGAAACACCAGAAACAGAAACCTTAGAAACACCAGAAACCTTAGAAACACCAGAAACTTTAGAAACACCAGAAACAGAAACCTTAGAAACACCAGAAACAGAAATCTTAGAAACACCAGAAACCTTAGAAACATCAGAAACACCAGAAACTTTAGAAACACCAGAAACCTTAGAAACACCAGAAACAGAAACCTTAGAAACACCAGAAACAGAAACCTTAGAAACACCAGAAACCTTAGAAACATCAGAAACACCAGAAACTTTAGAAACACCAGAAACCTTAGAAACACCAGAAACCTTAGAAACACCAGAAACCTTAGAAACACCAGAAACAGAAACATCAGAAACCTTAGAAATACCAGAAACCTTAGAAACATCAGAAACACCAGAAACCTTAGAAACACCAGAAACAGAAACCTTAGAAACACCAGAAACCTTAGAAACACCAGAAACCTTAGAAACACCAGAAACAGAAACCTTAGAAACACCAGAAACAGAAACCTTAGAAACATCAGAAACCTTAGAAACACCAGAAACAGAAACCTTAGAAACACCAGAAACCTTAGAAACACCAGAAACCTTAGAAACACCAGAAACAGAAACCTTAGAAACACCAGAAACCTTAGAAACACCAGAAACCTTAGAAACACCAGAAACAGAAACCTTAGAAACACCAGAAACCTTAGAAACACCAGAAACAGAAACCTTAGAAACACCAGAAACAGAAACCTTAGAAACATCAGAAACCTTAGAAACACCAGAAACAGAAACATCAGAAACCTTAGAAACACCAGAAACCTTAGAAACACCAGAAAACAGAAACCTTAGAAACATCAGAAACCTTAGAAACACCAGAAACAGAAATACCAGAAACCTTAGAAACACCAGAACCTTAGAAACACCAGAAACAGAAACCTTAGAAACACCAGAAACCTTAGAAACACCTGAAACAGAAACTTAGAAACACCAGAAACCTTAGAAACACCAGAAACAGAAACCTTAGAAACACCAGAAACCTTAGAACACCAGAAACAGAAACCTTAGAAACACCAGAAACCTTAGAAACACCAGAAACCTTAGAAACACCAGAAACAGAAACCTTAGAAACACCAGAAACCTTAGAAACACCAGAAACCTTAGAAACACCAGAAACAGAAACCTTAGAAACACCAGAAACAGAAACCTTAGAAACACCAGAAACCTTAGAAACACCAGAAACAGAAACCTTAGAAACACCAGAAACCTTAGAAACACCAGAAACAGAAACCTTAGAAACACCAGAAACCTTAGAAACACCAGAAACCTTAGAAACACCAGAAACCTTAGAAACACCAGAAACTTTAGAAACACCAGAAACCTTAGAAACACCAGAAACTTTAGAAACACCAGAAACTTTAGAAGCACCAGAAACAGAAATCTTAGAAACACCAGAAACAGAAACCTTAGAAACATCAGAAACCTTAGAAACACCAGAAACAGAAACATCAGAAACCTTAGAAACACCAGAAACCTTAGAAACACCAGAAACAGAAACCTTAGAAACACCAGAAACCTTAGAAACACCAGAAACAGAAACCTTAGAAACACCAGAAACCTTAGAAACACCAGAAACCTTAGAAACACCAGAAACAGAAACCTTAGAAACACCAGAAACCTTAGAAACACCAGAAACAGAAACCTTAGAAACACCAGAAACAGAAACCTTAGAAACATCAGAAACCTTAGAAACACCAGAAACAGAAACATCAGAAACCTTAGAAACACCAGAAACCTTAGAAACACCAGAAACAGAAACCTTAGAAACATCAGAAACCTTAGAAACACCAGAAACAGAAATACCAGAAACCTTAGAAACACCAGAAACCTTAGAAACACCAGAAACAGAAACCTTAGAAACACCAGAAACCTTAGAAACACCTGAAACAGAAACCTTAGAAACACCAGAAACCTTAGAAACACCAGAAACAGAAACCTTAGAAACACCAGAAACCTTAGAAACACCAGAAACAGAAACCTTAGAAACACCAGAAACCTTAGAAACACCAGAAACCTTAGAACACCAGAAACAGAAACCTTAAACACCAGAAACCTTAGAAACACCAGAAACCTTAGAAACACCAGAAACAGAAACCTTAGAAACACCAGAAACAGAAACCTTAGAAACACCAGAAACCTTAGAAACACCAGAAACAGAAACCTTAGAAACACCAGAAACCTTAGAAACACCAGAAACAGAAACCTTAGAAACACCAGAAACCTTAGAAACACCAGAAACCTTAGAAACACCAGAAACCTTAGAAACACCAGAAACTTTAGAAACACCAGAAACCTTAGAAACACCAGAAACTTTAGAAACACCAGAAACTTTAGAAGCACCAGAAACAGAAATCTTAGAAACACCAGAAACAGAAACCTTAGAAACATCAGAAACCTTAGAAACACCAGAAACAGAAACATCAGAAACCTTAGAAACACCAGAAACCTTAGAAACACCAGAAACAGAAACCTTAGAAACACCAGAAACCTTAGAAACACCAGAAACAGAAACCTTAGAAACACCAGAAACCTTAGAAACACCAGAAACCTTAGAAACACCAGAAACTTTAGAAACACCAGAAACCTTAGAAACACCAGAAACCTTAGAAACACCAGAAACTTTAGAAACACCAGAAACCTTAGAAACACCAGAAACTTTAGAAACACCAGAAACTTTAGAAGCACCAGAAACAGAAATCTTAGAAACACCAGAAACAGAAACTTTAGAAACACCAGAAACAAAAACCTTAGAAACACCAGAAACCTTAGAATAATAATAATGGGTTTAATTTATAATGCACTTCATATCTGAGTTCAGATCCCGAAGTGCTACAAGCATTTAGCATGGAACAAAAATAAAAACAGTACACAACACGGTAGAATGAATAAAAAGCAGTAAAGTAAAAAGAAAACAGAAAATAAATAAATAAAAGGGTAGTAATAAATAAGATAAAAGGTCTAGGAAAAGGCTCTATTGAACAGATGCGGTCACCAAAGACCGTGGTCACCACGGTCTTTGGTGCTCCCATGTGGTCGGGGAGAGCATTCCACAGTCCGGGAGCAGCCGAGCAGAAAGCCCGGTCTCCCATAGTACGGAGCTTGGTCCTGGGGGGTTAGAGGAGGTTGGTATTGCTGGAGCAAGAGGTCCGCAAGGAAGTATGAGGGTGAGGAGGGGTCCTTGAGGTAGGGGGGGGGCAGTTCCATGGATACAGGTGGGTGAGGAGGGAGACCTTGTATTCAATACTCAGTATACGGGGAGCCAGTGTAGTGTTTTAAGGATGGGGGTGATATGATCGTATTTGCGCACTCATCAGGATCCTAGCAGCGCTCTTTGTTAGGGAGCCCGATGAGGAGGCATTGCAGTAGTCCAGCCTGGAGGAGACAAAGGCGTGGACTAGCTTTCGGTGTCAGACAGAGTGAGTGTTGTGGCGGAGGTTGGCGATATTCCTGAGGTGATAGGAGTTCTTGACAGATGTTTAATATGGGCTCAAAGGTCAGATGGGCGTCCATTTTCACACCCAGGTTGGTGACTGTTGAGGAGAGGGTATGTCCTGGCCGGAGAAGGTGATGGTGGATGACCGAACCTGGTGTGGGGTGCCAACTATAATGGCTTCGGTCTTGGAGCTGTTCAGTTTCAGGAAGTTTTGCTTCATCCACGCCTGTATCTCCTCCAGGCAGGCAGTAAGTGTGGGTGAAGGCAGGGCTGCAGAGGAGGTAGGGTTATCCTGAGGTACAGTTGGGTGTCATCAGCGTAACAATGGAATATACTCCATGTCGGCTGATGATAGAGCCAAGGGGGAGCATGTAGAGTGTGAAAAGGGTGGGGCCGAGAACTGATCCCTGAGGGACACCACAGGTGACGTTGTGGGTACCCGACTCTGCCTCACCCAAGGAGACGTACTCTGTTCTCCCGGTGAGGTATGATGTGAACCAGTCAAGGGGAGAGTCAGAGAGTCCGATGGTGGACTGCAGACGATGGAGGAGGATGCCGTGATCGACGGTGTCGAAAGCTGCCGTGAGATCGAGGAGGATAGGAGAGAGGAGAGCCAGCATCAGCCGTCATCAGCAGGTCGTTGGTGACCCTGACCAGGGCAGTTTCTGTGCTGTGGCCTGAGCGGAAACCAGACTGGAACTTCTCGAATATTTTGTTTGAGTTTAGATGGTCCTGGAGCTGTGCTGCAACTAGTTTTTCCAGCACCTTTGAAAGAAATGGGAGGTTGGAAATGGGTCTGCAGTTGGCCAGGACTCCCGGGTCAAGGGAGGGTTTTTTGAGACGAGGTTTGATGACAGCGGTTTTGAGGGCAGAGGGGACATGGCCAGCCTGGAGAGAGAGGTTTACTATCTTGGTGATCATGGGGCTCATAGTACAGATGTAGGATTTCACCAGAGCTGACGGACACCAGAAACCTTAGAAACACCAGAAACCTTAGAAACACCAGAAACAGAAACCTTAGAAACACCAGAAACCTTAGAAACACCAGAAACCTTAGAAACACCAGCAACAGAAATCTTAGAAACACCAGAAACCTTAGAAACACCAGAAACCTTAGAAACACCAGAAACAGAAACCTTAGAAACACCAGAAACCTTAGAAACACCAGAAACAGAAACCTTAGAAACACCAGAAACCTTAGAAACACCAGAAACCTTAGAAACACCAGAAACAGAAACACCAGAAACCTTAGAAACACCAGAAACAGAAACACCAGAAACCTTAGAAACACCAGAAACAGAAACACTAGAAACACCAGAAACAGAAACACCAGAAACACCAGAAACCTTAGAAACACCAGAAACCTTAGAAACGCCAGAAACAGAAACCTTAGAAACACCAGAAACGGAAACCTTAGAAACACCAGAAACCTTAGAAACACCAGAAACACCAGAAACCTTAGAAGCACCAGTCACAGAAAAACCAGAAACCTTAGAAACACCAGAAACAGAAATATCAGAAAAGCCTGAAACCTTAGAAACACCAGAAACAGAAACCTTAGAAACACCAGAAACAGAAACCTTAGAAACACCAGAAACAGAAACATCAGAAACCTTAGAAACACCAGAAACAGAAACCTTAGAAACACCAGAAACAGAAACATCAGAAACCTTAGAAACACCAGAAACCTTAGAAACCTTAGAAACACCAGAAACCTTAGAAACCCAGAAACAGAAACATCAGAAACCTTAGAAACACCAGAAACCTTAGAAACCTTAGAAACACCAGAAACCTTAGAAACCTTAGAAACCTTAGAAACACCAGAAACCTTAGAAACACCAGAAACCTTAGAAACACCAGAAACAGAAACCTTAGAAACACCAGAAACATTAGAAACACCAGAAACCTTAGAAACACCAGAAACAGAAACCTTAGAAACCCGAAACCTTAGAAACACCAGAAACCTTAGAAACACCAGAAACCTTAGAAACACCAGAAACAGAAACCTTAGAAACACCAGAAACCTTAGAAACACCAGAAACCTTAGAACACCAGAAACAGAAACCTTAGAAACACCAGAAACCTTAGAAACACCAGAAACCTTAGAAACACCAGAAACAGAAACCTTAGAAACACCAGAAACAGAAACCTTAGAAACACCAGAAACCTTAGAAACACCAGAAACAGAAACCTTAGAAACACCAGAAACAGAAACCTTAGAAACACCAGAAACCTTAGAAACACCAGAAACCTTAGAAACACCAGAAACAGAAACCTTAGAAACACCAGAAAAAGAACCAGAAACAGAAACCTTAGAAACACCAGAAACCTTAGAAACTCCAGAAACCTTTTTTTCAGTTGAGTTCAGTTGTCTCCTGTGTGTTTTTGTCTCAGATCAGGAATCACTTCTCGGTGCCGTTCACCGTCCTGAAGTTCTGTCCCGCCTCCAGGAGCCTGAAGAGCGTCGGACAGGCGGAACCAGAGAGAGAGTTCCACATCGACCTGGAGACATACAGGTATCACACAACCACACACACGCACACACACAAAACCATACGCACACACACACACACTCATATGAACTCTGGCAGCTCTTCTGCTGATGTTGTCCCCCCCCCAGGTGTCAGCTGTTTGGTTGTCCCTCCCCCCAGGTAACAGCTGTTCTGTTGTCCCCCCCCACCAGGTGTCAGCTGTTTGTGGCCCCCGCCGGCCCCCTCTCCTCTCAGTACGGCCCCTCCTCCTCCTGCGTCTGCTGGAAGGAGCAGATCCACCGCAGCTTTGAAGTCTCCTCTCTGCTCCAGTGCCCCTCTCTGGACGGCAGCCTGCCTCTGATGGTGGTGGCCGTGGCTCTGCCTGACGACCTGCAGCACATCAGTAGCCGCGGGGAGGAGGACTGGGACCCCGCCTACATCCTGCACCTGCACCCTGGGGCCACCCTGAGGAACCTGCTGCCCTTCAGAGTGCGCTACATGATGGAGGTGAGGGCCAGACAGGGGATTCAAGAACACTACAGCATGTAAACATAATGTAGTCTCCAAAGATATTCAAATCATAGGGGATTTAAAGGATTCAAAGATTCACAGCTTTATGGTCGGATGCACAGAGCTACAGTGTAGATCAACGACAATCTAAGGTCCCCGGTTCTCTAACAATGCAACACACATATAAGACATCAACCACAAAACACATTTAAGAACAATAAGAATAGAGCAGATGATGTTAGGAGTGATAGACTATGTGAATGAGTGTAAACCCTGAAGGCCCTCAGATGGGTTCTGACCCGGTGGTTCCTCCTCAGAACTCTGCAGACTCCTACGAGCTCCCTGCAGGCAGCACCGCGGACCTCCTGAACGCTCGGGTCTCCGGGGAGATCCTGTCTCTGGTTCTGATGAGGTACCAGGGCCGCGACTGGCACGGACACATCCGGATCCTCCAGGAAGTTCCCGAGTTCTTCTCTGTGGTTCTGGCCTGCGACTCGGACAGCAGCATGACGGTGGACCTGAGCGTGCACGTGAGCAGAATCTCAGGCCGCCTGCTGCTGGCGCTCTTCAGCCCGTACTGGATCATCAACAAGACCTCCAGGGTTCTGCAGTACCGGGCCGAGAACCTGACCGTCAAACACCCGCGGAACACCAGGACATCGTGCTGTTCTCCTTCAGGAAGAAGAACTTCTTCAGCAAGAGCAAGGTGAGGAACATATGGACTACCTCTCCATAGAACCTTTTCATTATTGAGGAACATCTAGTCTACCTCTTTATTAGTGAGGAACATCTGGTCTATAGAACCTCTTCATTAGTGAGGAACATCTGGACTACCTCTTTATTAGTGAGGAACATCTGGTCTATAGAACCTCTTCATTAGTGAGGGACATCTGGACTAAAGAACCTCTCTATTAGTGAGGAACATCTGGACTACCTCTTTATTAGTGAGGAACATCTGGTCTAAAGAACCTCTTCATTAGTGAGGAACATGTTGTTGTGTTGGTTTCTGCAGCTCCAGCTGAGCGTGTCCACCAGCTGGATCTATAGAACCTCTTCATTAGTGAGGAACATGTGATGTTGTTGTGGTTCTGCAGCTCCAGCTGAGCGTGTCCACCAGCTCGTGGTCCGAGGCCTTCTCTCCAGACGCAGTGGGGAGTTATGGATGCGTCCGCTGCCCCGCCAGCAACATGGACTTCCTGGTAACTAAACCCCGCCTTCAGTTCTCCTCAACCTTTGTGGTTCCGTGTAGAATACTGTGGTTCTGTTCAGGTGGGCGTCAGCATCCAGATGAGCAGCACTAACCTGACGCGGATCGTCACCATGAGTCCGTTCTTCACTCTGCTCAACAAGTCCTCCTACGAGCTGGAGGTCGGGGAGCTCTGCAGCCCGACGGCCACCAGGTGGCACTACATCGCCTCCAGCGAGGTGACCCTCTTCCTGTTTACCTCACTTCCTGTTTACCTCACTTCCTGTTTACCAAACTTCCTGTTTACATCACTTCCTGTTTACCACACTTCCTGTTTATCTCACTTCCTGTTCACCTCACTTCCTGTTTACCTCACTTCCTGTTCACCTCACTTCCTGTTTACCTGACTTACAGTGAGGGAAAAAGACAGTGAGGGAAAAAGACAAGCACAATGCATATTGTTTCACTGTTGTCATATCTTTTTTAATAATCGTTATGGCGTTGTGGTGTTGTTCTGTGGTTGTTGTGGTGTTGTTCTGTGGTTGTTGTGGTGTTGTTCTGTGGTTGTTGTGGTGTTGTTCTGTGGTTGTTGTGGTGCTGTTCTGTGGTTGTTGTTGTGGTGTTGTTCTGTGGTTGTTGTGGTGTTGTTCTGTGGTTGTTGTGGTGTTGTTCTGTGGTTGTTGTGGTGTTGTACTGTGGTTGTTGTTGTGGTGTTGTTCTGTGGTTGTTGTGGTGTTGTTCTGTGGTTGTTGTGGTGTTGTTCTGTGGTTGTTGTGGTGTTGTTCTGTGGTTGTTGTGGTGTTGTTCTGTGGTTGTTGTGGTGTTGTTCTGTGGTTGTGGTGTCGTTCTGTGGTTGTTGTGGTGTTGTTCTGTGGTTGTTGTGGTGTTGTTCTGTGGTTGTGGTGTCGTTCTGTGGTTGTTGTGGTGTCGTTCTGTGGTTGTTGTGGTGTCGTTCTGTGGTTGTTGTGGTGTTGTTCTGTGGTTGTTGTGGTGTTGTTCTGTGGTTGTGGTGTCGTTCTGTGTTGTTGTGGTGTTTGTTCGTGGTTGTTGTGGTGTTGTTCTGTGGTTGTGGTGGTGTCGTTCTGTGGTTGTTGTGGTGTTGTTCTGTGGTTGTTGTGGTGTCGTTCTGTGGTTGTTGTGGTGTCGTTCTGTGGTTGTTGTGTTGTTCTGTGGTTGTTGTGGTTTCGTTCTGTGGTTGTTGTGGTGTCGTTCTGTTGTTGTTGTGGTGTTGTTCTGTGGTTGTTGTGGTGTCGTTCTGTGGTTGTTGTGTTGTTCTGTGGTTGTTGTGGTGTTGTTGTTGTTGTTGTTATGGTGTTTTTGTGGTGTCGTTCTGTGGTTGTTGTGGTGTTGTTCTGTGGTTGTTGTGGTTTCGTTCTGTGGTTGTTGTGGTGTCGTTCTGTTGTTGTTGTGGTGGTGTCCTGTGGTTTGTTGTTGTTGTTGTTATGGTGTTGTTGTGGTGTCGCTCTGTGGTTGTTGTGGTGTTGTTCTGTGGTTGTTGTGGTGTTGTTGTTGTTCTGTGGTTGTTGTGGTGTTGTTCTGTGGTTGTTGTGGTGTCGTTCTGTGGTTGTTGTGGTGTTGTTCTGTGGTTGTTGTGGTGTCCTGTGGTTGTTGTTGTTGTTATGGTGTTGTTGTGGTGTCGTTCTGTGGTTGTTGTGGTGTTGTTCTGTGGTTGTTGTGGTGTTGTTGTTCTGTGGTTGTTGTGGTGTTGTTCTGTGGTTGTTGTGGTGTTGTTCTGTGGTTGTTGTGGTTGTTGTGGTGTCGTTCTGTGGTTGTTGTGGTGTTCTGTGGTTGTTGTGGTGTTGTTCTGTGGTTGTTGTGGTGTTGTTCTGTGGTTGTTGTGGTGTTCTGTGGTTGTTGTGGTGTTGTTCTGTGGTTGTTGTGGTGTCATTCTGTGGTTGTTGTGGTGTTGTTCTGTGGTTGTTGTGGTGGTGTTCTGTGGTTGTTGTGGTGTTGTTCTGTGGTTGTTGTGGTGTCATTCTGTGGTTGTGGTGTTGTTCTGTGGTTGTTGTGGTGTTCTGTGGTTGTTGTGGTGTTGTTCTGTGGTTGTTGTGGTGTTGTTCTGTGGTTGTTGTGTGATTGCTGTTGTGGTAATCTTGTGTTGTTGTTGTTGCAGTGCCTCCCCCTGTGGCCGGAGAACCCCTCAGGGAAGTTGTGTCTTCGCGTCGTTGGTTCTGAATCCTCCTCCAATTTCTTCTTCTTCAACCGACAGGACAGCGGCATCCTGCTGAGGCTGGACCAGGTGAGAGATCATAGCATATTATTATTATTATTATCATCCACAGAGAGGCTGGATCGTGCATAACTACACATATTGTGTGTGTGTGTGTGTGTGTGTGTGTGTGTGTGTGTGTGTGTAGTGCGGTGGGATCATCGTGGACGTCAACATGACGGATCACTCGACCATCATCAGCTTCAACGAATATTACGAAGGAGCGGCTCCTGCTCTGTTGCTCAACCACACACCCTGGGTCAGCATCAGATACAAGCAGAGGTACACACACACACACACACACACACACACACACACAGATTGAAGTTATATACTGTATGTAGTGGCCAAAATCCTACAGTTTGTCTTATATGTTTCTTTTCTTGGCCACATGGAGAACTTGGGGACTGTCAGATTCGCAGCTTGGGTACAAAAATCCACCGGACGTTTTGATTGGTTGATCTTGAACGTTTATTGCCAAAAAACATACGAAAACAATATCAACTTGGAGCTTAAACTTCAGCAGCAGATCTTAATAATCGGTTTGACTGAGACTAAGGTCAGTGACAGTAGATCTGCTTCCTGCTGCTATCCTGTCACACACCGCTCCTCCAACTTAAAGTTTGAGCCCCGCCCTCACCTGAGCAAGGCGCACTTCTTGCTGCAATAGAAAAATGCATTAATAAAAGTTGCAAATAGATCAAAACAAAATGAACTTAAATGCGGCTCCTAACCTATATCTGTTCCCAGCGGCTCGGCGGGGGTCCAGGACCTGAACCCCGGAGAGGCTCGGCTCTTCGTCTGGGACGACCCGTCCGGGGAGAGGTCCTCAGCTGAGCTGCATGGAGAACCACGGAGACCTGGACCTATTGAAGGTCTGACATCACCCTCATTACCCTCATTACCCCCATCACCCTCATTACCCTCATTACCCTCAAACCCTCATTACCCCATCACCCTCATTACCCTCAAACCCTCATCACCCTCATCACCCCCATCACTCTCATTACCCTCATTACCCTCAAACCCTCATTACCCTCATTACCCTCAAACCCTCATTACCCTCAAACCCTCATTACCCTCATTACCCTCATCACCCTCATTACCCTCATTACCCTCATCACCCCCATCACTCTCATTACCCTCATTACCCTCAAACCCTCATTACCCTCATTACCCTCATTAACCTCAAACCCTCATTACCCTCAAACCCTCATTACCTCATTACCCTCATCACCCTCATCACCCCCATCACTCTCATTACCCTCATTACCCTCAAACCCTCATTACCCTCATTACCCTCAAACCCTCATTACCCTCATTACCCTCAAACCCTCATTACCCTCAAACCCTCATTACCTTCAAACCCTCATTACCCTCATTACCCTCAAACCCTCATTACCCCCATCACCCTCATTACCCTCAAACCCTCATTACCCCCATCACCCTCATTACCCTCATTACCCTCAAACCCTCATTACCCTCATTACCCTCAAACCCTCAAACCCTCATTACCCTCATCACCCTCATTACCCTCAAACCCTCAAACCCTCATTACCCTCATCACCCTCATTACCCTCAAACCCTCATTACCCTCATCACCCTCATTACCCTCATTACCCTCATTACCCTCATTACCCTCAAACCCTCATCATCCTCATTACCCTCATTACCCTCATTACCCTCATTACCCTCAAACCCTCATCATCCTCATTACCCTCAAACCCTCATTACCCTCATTACCCTCAAACCCTCATTACCCTCATTACCCTCAAACCCTCATTACCCTCATCACCCTCATCACCCTCATTACCCTCATCACCCTCATTACCCTCATTACCCTCATTACCCTCATTACCCTCAAACCCTAATCATCCTCACTACCCTCAAACCCTCATTACCCTCAAACCCTCATTACCCTCATCACCCTCATCACCCTCATTACCCTCATTACCCTCATTACCCTCATTACCCTCATTACCGTCATTACCTCAAACCCTCATTACCCTCATCACCCCATCACCCTCATTACCCTCAAACCCTCATCACCCTCAAACCCTCATTACCCTCAAACCCTCATTACCCTCATTACCCTCAAACCCTCATCATCCTCATTACCCTCAACCCTCATCATCATTACCTCAAACCCTCATCATCCTCATTACCCTCATCACCCTCATCACCCCCATCACCCCCATCACCCTCATTACCCTCATCACCCCCATCACCCTCACTCATCACCTCATTACCCTCATCACCCTCATTACCCTCATCACCCCCATCACCCCCATCACCCTCATTACCCTTAATCACCCCCATCACCCTCATCACCCTCATCACCCTCATTACCCTCATCACCCTCATTACCCTCATCACCCCCATCACCCCCATCACCCTCATTACCCTCATTACCCCCATCACCCTCATCACCCTCATCACCCTCATCACCCCATCACCCTCATCACCCTCATTACCCTCATCACCCTCATTACCCTCATCACCCTCATTACCCTCATCACCCCCATTACCCTCATCACCCTCATCACCCCCATCACCCTCATCACCCCCATTACCCTCAAACCCTCATTACCCCCATCACCCTCATCACCCTCATCACCCCCATTACCCCCATCACCCTCATTACCCTCATCACCCCCATCACCCCATCACCCCCATCACCCTCATCACCCTCATCACCCCCATCACCCCCATCACCCTGATTACCCTCATCACCCCCATTACCCTCATCACCCTCATCACCCCCATCACCTCATCACCCCCATTACCCTCAAACCCTCATTACCCCCATCACCCTCATCACCCTCATCACCCCCCATCACCCTCATCACCCCCATTACCCTCAAACCCTCATTACCCCCATCACCCTCATCACCCCATCACCTCATTACCCTCATCACCCACCATCACCCATCACCCCATTACCCTCATCACCCCCATCACCCTCATCACCCCCATTACCCTCATCACCCCCATCACCCTCATCACCCTCATCACCCTCATCACCCTCATTACCCTCATCACCCTCATCACCCCCATCCCGCTCATCACCCCCATTACCCTCAAACCCTCATTACCCTCATCACCCCCATCACCCTCATCACCCCCATTACCCTCATCACCCCCATCCCCCTCATCACCCCCATTACCCTCAAACCCTCATTACCCCCATCACCCTCATTACCCCCATCACCCTCATTACCCTCATCACCCCATCACCCTCATCACCCCCATTACCCTCATCACCCCCATCACCCTCATCACCCCCATTACTCTCATCACCCCCATCACCCTCATCACCCTCATTACCCTCATCACCCTCATCACCCTCATTACCCTCATCACCCTCATCACCCCCATCCCCCTCATCACCCCCATCACCCTCATCACCCCCATTACCCTCATCACCCTCATCACCCCCATCACCCTCATCACCCCCATTACCCTCATCACCCCCATCACCCTCATCACCCTCATTACCCTCATCACCCTCATCACCCTCATTACCCTCATCACCCCCATCACCCTCATCATCCTCATTACCCTCATCACCCCCATTACCCTCATCACCCTCATTACCCCGTCATCAAGGGCTTATGCTCTGGCTGTCTCTCCACAGGCCACATTAGTAGAGACTGTAAACGACGGCTCACCTTTAGAGTTTGCAAGCAAGCCCACCCAAGTGTCCTCAATCTCAATCTTTATTTATTTATATAGCACATTTCAAACAACCTCAAGTGCTGTACAGGGAATACAGAGTAAGTTGGACCATGACAACTTAAATAACACTGAGGCACCAGTTAGCGAATCTTACACAGGGCATTTCAAGCCAGAAGAAAGGAAAGCCATAGGAAAGGCTCAAGGAACGAAATATAGGAAACATGTTGAATGTACCTTGTTACTGGAATGAAACGGATACTCTTGTCTGGACCTGGATCATTGCCCTGCGTCAGATTCACTAACTGGTGCCTCAGCGGCAGCGTTATTTTAAGTTAAACATCAGTTTTATTTCTATATGATTTTGGCCGCTACACCCACTACCATGTGTTCCTCTGTTCTGGGTCTCTCTGGTTCTAGTCTCTGGTTCTGGTCTCTGGTTCTAGTCTCTGGTTCTAGTCTCTGTGGTCTGCTGTGTTCAGGACGATGTGGGCCAGTTCTCCTACGACAGCCGGTCTCAGGTCCATTGGGTTTCCTTCCTCGACGGACGGCAGCGGGTTCTCCTTTTCACCGAAGATGTTGCCGTGGTGACGAAGGCTCGGCAGGCGGAGGCTGGAGCAGTTCGAACAGGAAGTGAAGGTTTCTCTGCAGAACCTCGGACTCTCATTGGTCAACAACAGAGGGAGGCAGGAGGTCGCTTACATCGGCATCACCAGGTACAGGGCCGGCCCTGACCAATTTGCTGCCCTAGGCAAGATTTTAGCTGGCCCCCCCCCCCCCCCCCCAAATAGACACTCGCTATGACTCGCGCATGCATGCACGTGCACGGTTGTGGCAGGACCACCAAAACAGAAAGATATGGATTTTTTTTAAATGTTGAAGTTAAAAGCATCAATCTGGTGCACTTTGAGAGCAACATGAAGAGATCTATGGATACATCTCTCAACACCATATGAAACAGAACTGGAAGCAGATTTATTTTTCTTTATGGATTATTTTACTAATCACTCCCCTTTCAAACTCTATTCTTGTTATTAATAACAACTTTTTTTACTGTCATATAGTATTTTTACTATAGAGAATAGATGAAAATCTATTCTATAATGATCATATAAAGGTGTGCCTTTACCTCACTGAGCTGAGTTATCAGAGCCGCTCAGTCTGTCAGGAGAGAGCTCTCTAAAGCTCTCTCTTTTTTCAATTTTCGGCGCCCCCCATAGATTGATGCGCCCTTAGCATTCGCCTATACTGCCTATGCCAAGGGCCGGCCCTGACCAGGTATCTCTTCCTCATCATAATGATTATGCAGTAGCAGTGTGCGTTCAGCCGGACGGTTCAGGATCCAGATTTAACCTTTAAATGTGATGTGTGATATTTATCGCGAATGTATGAATATGTTGATATATCACATGTTAATGTTGTTATTGAATTGTATGGTACATAGCATCTTGTATAGTTTGTAGGGGTGTAACGGTTCACAAACATTTCGGTTTGGTACGTACCTCGGTTTTTAGGTCACGGTTCGGTACGTTTTCGGTACAGCAGAAAAAAGGATCACAAAACATCAAATATTTTTTGGGGGTTTTTAATTATTATTAATCTGTGAATAATGTATTCACTCAAATAAATACAAAATATAATAAAATAAACATTAAGGTGTAGCATTTCGATGAACTGAGATAATCTGTATTTGAACTGTACTGTACTAGTACCTAAGCAGCCAGCTTGACATTAGGACTTGCTTGCTTCTCATTGTATTTTCATGTTTCTTTAAGAAAGATGAACTCGTCCACATTGCTTGCTGAAAGGGCAGATCTGCTGGACTAACAATGTCTCCTGCTGTGGAGAACACCCTCTCGCTAGGGACAGAGGTAGCAGATACAGCCAGGTAGCGCTTTGCTAACATGGCAACATAAGGACATTTGGCCTTTGTAATAGCTTTGGCTCGGTCTGAGTGGTGGAGGCTTAAATGCTAGTGGGAGTTGGGTTTGCACTTCAGTCATTTTTCTTTTGGTACCGAGGATATTTCTTTTCAAATGAGTGTGCAAGTTTGAAGTATTGCCAGCCGCGTAACCAATTTTAGTTGAACAATGCCGACAAACAGCTTTGGTTCGGTCCACCTGTCTTTGTTCGTCATCCTTGTACGTAACTGCGAAACCAAAATGTTCCCAAACCGGAGACTTCAATGATGCTGGAGGATCTTCGAGCTCAACTTTATCTGCGTTCGCCATTTCGACAGTTCCTCAAATTACTGACTAAATTTGAACGCATCCCTGTGACCAGCTCTCATAGTATGCCTCTCGTCCAATGAAATGACTTGGTCGCTCTATGACGCATTGAACCCAATGTTAGCATTACACTGAACGCTGCGACGCAGCACCTGAGATTACTTCCAAAAAGTTGTTCACGTTCTCAATTTTTTTACGTTTAACGTTATATTCGTTCGGTACAGTTCGGTACACACGTGTACCTAACCGAAGGGCCCATACCAAATATTTTCGGTACAAATACGTATACCGTTACACCCCTAATAGTTTGAGATTCATGTTATTTTTGTACATGGTCTAAACCAGGGGTCTCAGACTCCATTTACCTGGGGGCCGCTGGACGTAGAGTCTGGGCAAGTCTGGGCTGCTTCAAGTATTCCACAAAAAATGTATTAAAAATACAACATTAACAGTTCTTCAACATCTTCTTAACATGAACGGTTCTTCACAACATAACTATTCACAGTTGCTCTTGCCTACTCCTTGCTGGTAGAGACCTGGCAGCGCTTCCTCTCACACAGCTGAGCCACATTTGGTTTGAGGGAGGAAGCAGTTGAAACCCTTAGTATGGCTTGAAGATGTTCATCAGTAAGTCTGGACCTGTACTTTGACTTATTGAAGCTCATGGTGGAGAAGAGCTGTTCACACATATATGTGCTCCCAAAAAGGCACATGGTCCGCTTGAACATCCTGGAAAGCTCAGGGAAGGAGGGGGGCAATTCTCTCATGAACTGTCCAAGCTTGTCTGCTTTCCCATTCACTTCCCTGAACTTGGCTTTGAGCTCAGAATTGCACTGCAGGTCAATGAGCTCCATTTGAAGCACACCAGGGGCATTTTCCACATCAAAGGAGAAGGGGTCTGCAAACATTTGGAAAGTGGCTCTGTGTGTCTTGAAGTCTGCAAACCGCTGATCAAATTCCTCCTGTAGCTTCACAATGGCATCAACATACTTCTCACCACTGAATGCTGTGCCCCTGTCCATGAGAGCCTTGCATGCTGGGAAATGGCAGAGGTTTTTCTGAGGGAGCTGGGCTTTCCATAACACCAGTTTTGTAGAGAATGCTTTGACATTGTCATATGCTGCACTGACAAGCTGGCCCTGGCCCTTTCTTATTCAGTGCATTCAGCTCCTGCGTGATGTCAACAAGAAAAGCTAAGTCCATGAGCCATTTGGGATCACTCAGCTCGGGAACAGCCATCCCTCCCTTCTCCAGCATGAATACTTTCAGTTCTGTTCTCAACTCAAAAAACCTCTTCAGGACGTTTCCCCTGCTGAGCCAACGTACCTCTGTGAAGTAGAGCACATCCTCATATTCTGACTCAATTTCCTCCAAAAAAGCACGGAACTGGCGGTGCTTTAAGCCCCTGGATCTGATATGGTTGATGCATTTCACAACGACAGACATTACATTGTCAAACTTCAAGCATTTGCTGCAAAGGGCCTGCTGATGGATAATGCAGTGCAGAGCAATAGCCTCCTCCACACCCTCCTCCTCCAGTTTTCTTTGAACAAGTGCCACCAGCCCATTTTTCCTCCCTGTCATTGATGGCGCTCCGTCGGTCGTAATTCCAACAAACCTCTTCCATGGCAGACCGATATCCGCAATGGCATCACACAGTTGCTGGAATATCTCCTGAGCGGTGGTCTGGCCATGCATTGGTTTCACTGTCAGCAACTCCTCTGTCACTTCAAACTTGTCATCAACACCACGGACATACATTGCGAGCTGAGCGGTGTCAGTGATGTCCGTGCTCTCATCAAGAGCCACAGAGTATGCACAGAAAAGTTTGGCTTTGTCGCACAGCTGATCATATATGTCACTTGATAAGTCAGAAATGCGCTCTGCCACTGTGTTAGCTGACAGGCTGATGTTGTTAAACTGACCCTTCTTTTCTGGACAGACTATACTTGCAGCCTGCAACATGCACTTTTTTACAAACTCGCCTTCCGTAAACGGCTTTCCCGCCTTAGCAATCATCTCACTCACCACATAGCTAGCTTCGACTGCTAAATCAGCCTCATTGCTTCCTTTCTTGAAGAGATTTTGTTGCTTCCATAGACATTTTTTTAGCTCTGTGACTCTTTTCTCTCTCTCGTCTCCCAGGTATTTTGCATACTCTGCATGTTTAGTTGAGTAGTGACGTTTGACGTTATACTCCTTGTATACAGCGATTTTCTCTGTGCATATAAGGCACGTTGCGTTTCCCCTGTACTCGACAAAAAAATATTCAGTCTCCCACTTCTCCTGAAATTTTCTGTGGTCATCATCGACTTTTCTTTTCCCTGAAAGTTTTGATGAAGACATGACTGGGCGATATATTTTCCTTCCACTCTGTGTCACTTTTGGATCACTCTGTGATTGATTCCGCTGCGCGCATTTGATTGACGTGTGGCGGAGTTCCCTCAGAGGGGGGAGGGGCGAGGGATCTGCGCGCAGCAGTTCCCTGCCAGCAGCGGGATCAATCCAAAAATAAAATTAAAATCTAAAAGCGCAAACGTAAACGCGCGGGCCAGATTAACACTATTACGTGATATCAACAACCGGGCCATGAGAAACTGGCCCGCGGGCCTGGAGTCTGAGACACCTGGTCTAAACCAATTAACTAACTAAATTATGAGAAACCCTCAGTTCCCAGAGAACCATTGACTTATATCACGATGTGTGTGTGTGTGTGCAGCTCAGGTGTGGTGTGGGAGATGGTTAGGATATAAACATATAAAACATTATTGTGTGTGGGTGTGGGTGTGTGTGTGTGTGTGTGTGTGTGTGTGTGAGAGCAGCTCAGGTGTGGTGTGGGAGATGAAGCCAAAGAGCCGCTGGAAGCCCTTCAGCCAGAAGAACATCAACCTGCTGGAGGAGGCGTTTCAGAAGCAGCGCGGCGGGGGCGGCGGCTGGGTCACTCTGGAGACTCACCTGGAGGTCAGAGGTCACACACAGCACTATCAGCTGATCATGTGATCTGTCCGCTGACTGTGTGTGATGTCATGATGTTACAGGTGAACCTGGGCGGAGCCACCATGATGATGCGGAAGCCCATTTCCTGCCAGGTGAGGAGGAACTTCCTGTCTGGGATCCAGGTCGAGTTCAAGCAGTCGCAGCACCAGCGCTGTCTGAGGGCCCAACTGCACTGGCTGCAGGTACACACACACACACACACACACACACACACACACACACACACACACACACACACCTGTCTGACACTCTCTGTCTGCAGGTGGACAACCAGCTGCCCGGCGCCATCTTCCCGATTGTCTTCCATCCCGTTCCTCCGCCCAAATCCATCGCTCTGGACTCAGGTGGATCCTCTTTGTTAAAAAAAAAAATTATTTTTTTATTCGTGATTCAGTTTGTGATTTTAACTCGGAGCCCTGCCTCCACAGAGCCGAAGCCCTTCATCGAATTGTCCGTAATCATGAGGTTCAACCGGCACAGCAACGTCATGCAGATCAAGTGAGTGACCACCAGTGGAAAGTGAGGGTAAACCAGTTTAAAGTGAGGTAAACCAGTTCAAAGTGATGTAAACCAGTTCAAAGTGAGGGAAACCAGTTCAAAGTGATGTAAACCAGTGTAAAGTGAGGGTAAACCAGTTCAAAGTGAGGGAAACCAGTTCAAAGTGATGTAAACCAGTGTAAAGTGAGGGTAAACCAGTTCAAAGTGAGGGAAACCAGTTCAAAGTGATGTAAACCAGTTCAAAGTGATGTAAACCAGTTCAAAGTGAGGGAAACCAGTTCAAAGTGATGTAAACCAGTTCAAAGTGAGGGTAAACCAGTTCAAAGTGAGGGAAACCAGTTCAAAGTGAGGGAAACCAGTTCAAAGTGATGTAAACCAGTTCAAAGTGAGGGAAACCAGTTCAAAGTGATGTAAACCAGTGTAAAGTGAGGGTAAACCAGTTCAAAGTGAGGGAAACCAGTTCAAAGTGATGTGAACCAGTTCAAAGTGAGGGAAACCAGTTCAAAGTGAGGGAAACCAGTTCAAAGTGAGGGAAACCAGTTCAAAGTGATGTAAACCAGTTCAAAGTGAGGGAAACCAGTTCAAAGTGATGTAAACCAGTGTAAAGTGATGTAAACCAGTTCAAAGTGATGTAAACCAGTTCAAAGTGAGGGAAACCAGTTCAAAGTGATGTAAACCAGTGTAAAGTGATGTAAACCAGTTCAAAGTGAGGGAAACCAGTTCAAAGTGATGTAAACCAGTGTAAAGTGATGTAAACCAGTTCAAAGTGAGGGAAACCAGTTCAAAGTGATGTAAACCAGTGTAAAGTGAGGGTAAACCAGTTTAAAGTGAGGTAAACCAGTTCAAAGTGATGTAAACCAGTTCAAAGTGAGGGAAACCAGTTCAAAGTGAGAGAAACCAGTTTAAAGTGAGGGAAACCAGTTTAAAGTGAGGTAAACCAGTTCAAAGTGAGGTAAACCAGTGTAAAGTGAGGGTAAACCAGTTTAAAGTGAGGGAAACCAGTTCAAAGTGATGTAAACCAGTTCAAAGTGAGGGAAACCAGTTCAAAGTGATGTAAACCAGTTCAAAGTGATGTAAACCAGTTCAAAGTGAGGGAAACCAGTTCAAAGTGATGTAAACCAGTTCAAAGTGATGTAAACCAGTTTAAAGTGAGGTAAACCAGTTCAAAGTGATGTAAACCAGTTCAAAGTGAGGGAAACCAGTTCAAAGTGATGTAAACCAGTTCAAAGTGATGTAAACCAGTTCAAAGTGATGTAAACCAGTGTAAAGTGAGGGTAAACCAGTTCAAAGTGAGGGAAACCAGTTCAAAGTGATGTAAACCAGTTCAAAGTGAGGGTAAACCAGTTCAAAGTGAGGGAAACCAGTTCAAAGTGAGGTAAACCAGTTCAAAGTGAGGGAAACCAGTTCAAAGTGATGTAAACCAGTGTAAAGTGATGTAAACCAGTTCAAAGTGAGGGTAAACCAGTTCAAATTGAGGTAAACCAGTTTAAAGTGATGTAAACCAGTTCAAAGTGAGGGTAAACCAGTTCAAAGTGAGGGAAACCAGTTCAAAGTGAGGGTAAACCAGTTCAAAGTGAGGTAAACCAGTTCAAAGTGATGTAAACCAGTTCAAAGTGAGGGTAAACCAGTTCAAAGTGAGGGAAACCAGTGTAAAGTGATGTAAACCAGTTCAAAGTGAGGGTAAACCAGTTCAAATTGATGTAAACCAGTTCAAAGTGAGGGTAAACCCGTTCAAAGTGAGGGTAAACCAGTTCAAAGTGATGTAAACCAGTTCAAAGTGATGTAAACCAGTTCAAAGTGAGGGTAAACCCGTTCAAAGTGATGTAAACCAGTTCAAAGTGATGTAAACCAGTGTAAAGTGATGTAAACCAGTTCAAAGTGATGTAAACCAGTTCAAATTGATGTAAACCAGTGTAAAGTGATGTAAACCAGTTCAAAGTGATGTAAACCAGTGTAAAGTGATGTAAACCAGTTCAAAGTGATGTAAACCAGTTCAAAGTGAGGGTAAACCCGTTCAAATTGAGGTAAACCAGTTTAAAGTGATGTAAACCAGTTCAAAGTGAGGGTAAACCCGTTCAAAGTGAGGGTAAACCAGTTCAAAGTGAGGGAAACCAGTTCAAAGTGATGTAAACCAGTTCAAAGTGAGGGTAAACCAGTTCAAATTGATGTAAACCAGTTCAAAGTGATGTAAACCAGTTCAAAGTGATGTAAACCAGTTCAAAGTGATGTAAACCAGTGTAAAGTGATGTAAACCAGTTCAAAGTGATGTAAACCAGTTCAAAGTGATGTAAACCAGTGTAAAGTGATGTAAACCAGTTCAAAGTGATGTAAACCAGTTCAAAGTGATGTAAACCAGTGTAAAGTGATGTAAACCAGTTCAAAGTGATGTAAACCAGTTCAAAGTGAGGGTAAACCAGTTCAAAGTGATGTAAACCAGTGTAAAGTGATGTAAACCAGTTCAAAGTGATGTAAACCAGTTCAAAGTGATGTAAACCAGTGTAAAGTGATGTAAACCCGTTCAAAGTGATGTAAACCTGTTCAAAGTGATGTAAACCCGTTCAAAGTGATGTAAACCAGTTCAAAGTGATGTAAACCATTGTAAAGTGATGTAAACCAGTTCAAAGTGATGTAAACCAGTTCAAAGTGATGTAAACCAGTGTAAAGTGATGTAAACCCGTTCAAAGTGATGTAAACCTGTTCAAAGTGATGTAAACCCGTTCAAAGTGATGTAAACCAGTTCAAAGTGAGGGTAAACCAGTTCAAAGTGATGTAAACCATTGTAAAGTGATGTAAACCAGTGTAAAGTGATGTAAACCAGTGTAAAGTGATGTAAACCAGTTCAAAGTGATGTAAACCAGTGTAAAGTGATGTAAACCAGTTCAAAGTGATGTAAACCAGTTCAAAGTGATGTAAACCAGTGTAAAGTGATGTAAACCAGTGTAAAGTGATGTAAACCAGTTCAAAGTGAGGGTAAACCAGTGTAAAGTGATGTAAACCAGTGTAAAGTGATGTAAACCAGTTCAAAGTGATGTAAACCAGTTCAAAGTGATGTAAACCAGTTCAAAGTGAGGGTAAACCAGTTCAAAGTGATGTAAACCAGTGTAAAGTGATGTAAACCAGTGTAAAGTGATGTAAACCAGTTCAAAGTGATGTAAACCAATGTAAAGTGATGTAAACCCGTTCAAAGTGATGTAAACCCGTTCAAAGTGATGTAAACCAGTTCAAAGTGAGGGTAAACCAGTTCAAAGTGATGTAAACCATTGTAAAGTGATGTAAACCAGTTCAAAGTGATGTAAACCAGTTCAAAGTGAGGGTAAACCGTTCAAAGTGATGTAAACCAGTTCAAAGTGATGTAAACCAGTTCAAATTGATGTAAACCAGTGTAAAGTGATGTAAACCAGTTCAAAGTGAGGTAAACCAGTTTAAAGTGAGGGTAAACCAGTTCAAAGTGATGTAAACCAGTTCAAAGTGAGGGTAAACCAGTTCAAAGTGATGTAAACCAGTTCAAAGTGAGGGTAAACCAGTTCAAAGTGATGTAAACCAGTTCAAAGTGATGTAAACCAGTTTAAAGTGATGTAAACCAGTTCAAAGTGATGTAAACCAGTTCAAAGTGATGTAAACCAGTTCAAAGTGAGGTAAACCAGTTTAAAGTGAGGGTAAACCAGTTTAAAGTGAGGGTAAACCAGTTCAAAGTGAGGTAAACCAGTTTAAAGTGAGGGTAAACCAGTTCAAAGTGATGTAAACCAGTTCAAAGTGATGTAAACCAGTTCAAAGTGAGGTAAACCAGTTTAAAGTGAGGGTAAACCAGTTTAAAGTGAGGTAAACCAGTGTATAGTGAGGGTAAACCAGTTCAAAGTGAGGATAAACCAGTTTAAAGTGATGTAAACCAGTTCAAAGTGAGGGTAAACCAGTTCAAAGTGATGTAAACCAGTTCAAAGTGAGGGTAAACCAGTTTAAAGTGATGTAAACCAGTTCAAAGTGAGGTAAACCAGTTCAAAGTGAGGTAAACCAGTTTAAAGTGAGGTAAACCAGTTTAAAGTGATGTAAACCAGTTCAAAGTGAGGGTAAACCAGTTTAAAGTGATGTAAACCAGTTCAAAGTGATGTAAACCAGTTTAAAGTGATGTAAACCAGTTCAAAGTGATGTAAACCAGTTCAAAGTGAGGGTAAACCAGTTTAAAGTGATGTAAACCAGTTCAAAGTGATGTAAACCAGTTCAAAGTGATGTAAACCAGTTCAAAGTGAGGGTAAACCAGTTCAAAGTGATGTAAACCAGTGTAAAGTGAGGGTAAACCAGTTTAAAGTGATGTAAACCAGTTCAAAGTGAGGGAAACCAGTTTAAAGTGATGTAAACCAGTTCAAAGTGATGTAAAACCAGTTTAAAGTGATGTAAACCAGTTCAAAGTTATGTAAACCAGTTCAAAGTGAGGGTAAACCAGTTTAAAGTGATGTAAACCAGTTCAAAGTGATGTAAACCAGTTTAAAGTGATGTAAACCCGTTCAAAGTGATGTAAACCAGTTCAAAGTGATGTAAACCAGTTCAAAGTGATGTAAACCAGTTCAAAGTGAGGGTAAACCAGTTCAAAGTGATGTAAACCAGTTCAAAGTGAGGGTAAACCAGTTCAAAGTGAGGGTAAACCAGTTCAAAGTGATGTAAACCAGTTCAAAGTGAGGGTAAACCAGTTCAAATTGATGTAAACCAGTTCAAAGTGATGTAAACCAGTTCAAAGTGAGGGTAAACCAGTTCAAAGTGATGTAAACCAGTTCAAAGTGAGGGTAAACCAGTTCAAAGTGATGTAAACCAGTTTCAAAGTGATGTAAACCAGTTCAAAGTGAGGGTAAACCAGTTCAAAGTGATGTAAACCAGTGTAAAGTGAGGGTAAACCAGTTTAAAGTGATGTAAACCAGTTCAAAGTGATGTAAACCAGTTTAAAGTGATGTAAACCAGTTCAAAGTTATGTAAACCAGTTCAAAGTGAGGGTAAACCAGTTTAAAGTGATGTAAACCAGTTCAAAGTGATGTAAACCAGTTTAAAGTGATGTAAACCCGTTCAAAGTGATGTAAACCCGTTCAAAGTGATGTAAACCAGTTCAAAGTGAGGGTAAACCAGTTCAAAGTGATGTAAACCAGTTCAAAGTGAGGGTAAACCAGTTCAAAGTGAGGGTAAACCAGTTCAAAGTGATGTAAACCAGTTCAAAGTGAGGGTAAACCAGTTCAATTGATGTAAACCAGTTCAAGTGATGTAAACCAGTGTAAAGTGATGTAAACCAGTTTAAAGTGTGTCTCTCTACCCTTCAGGTACTTCATGGCTCTGGTTCAGGAAATGGCGGTGAAGATCGATCAGGGTTTCCTGTCGGCCATCGTGGCTCTGTTCACCCCCGCTGCTGAGCTTCATGCCGAGCGGCAGAAGGTAGAGACGTAGCAATAGAATTAATAGAAGTATATATAAATGTACAGAATTCAAACAGTATTTCCCTGTTTCAGGCCGGGCTGCTGGATAAAGACCTGAAGAAGCTTCAGACGGAGCTGATGGAGACTTCGCTCTCCGACCAGTCCACTCTCAGCTTCTTCCAACACTTCCACATCTCCCCCATCAAGGTCCACACATAATATACTTGATACATAATAAATATATTATATAATACTTACATTAGTTATATAATAACTGTATGTTACATGTTGCAGCTGCACTGTCTCTGGGCTCCTCCGGCTCAGAGGAGTCTCTGGAGATGATATATAATAACTGTATATGTTACATGTTGCAGCTGCACCTGAGGCTGTCTATGGCAGGGGTGCCCAATACGTCGATTGCAAAGGAAGTGTGGGTAGATCGCATGGCATTGAAAAAAAAAATATATATATATTTTTTTAATTTTAATGTTTTTAAAGTTAGCCTATCATCCATCCTTACTATGGCATTTGCCACTTGATTGACGTACAGGTAAGCCAGTCTGAGTTGTATTGTGCCATACGGGTTCATGCAGTTATGAGGGGGCCTCACCTCCTCATCTGAAGCGCAAATGCGGCGCACTATAATGCGCTTATGCGGGGCAATTAGTGTAAGCGCGCCACAGTTTATCCGCCGTTTAGTCCACTAGCACCCCGCGCTCGCGACACAGATTGGGCAGGGGCGGCCCTGTAGGTAGATCTTTTGGGCTTGGTCATTTTAATCAGAATCAGAACAGGTTTATTGCCAGGTAGGTTCGCACATACTAGGAATTTGACTTGATGTCATGGTGCATACATCAAATATAAAAAACAAGAAATCTAACAAGAAATCAAAAGTAGCTCCAAGCTGAAAAAGTGTGGGCACCCCTGGTCTATGGGCTCCTCCGGCTCAGAGGAGTCTCTGGAGATGATATATAATAACTGTATATGTTACATGTTGCAGCTGCACCTGAGTCTGTCTATGGGCTCCTCCGGATCAGAGGAGTCTCTGGAGATGATATATAATAACTGTATATGTTACATGTGCAGCTGCACCTGAGTCTGTCTATGGGCTCCTCCGGCTCAGAGGAGTCTCCCGGCGATGCAGAGTCTGAACCTGCTGCTGCAGAGCATCGGAGCCACGCTGACCGACGTGGACGACATCGTCTTCAAGTGAGAGAGAGTCCTACTTCCTGTTCTTTTCTTTCTGTTCCCTGCTTCCTGTTCCCCGCTTCCTGTTCCCTGCTTCCTGTTCCCTGCTTCCTGTTCCCTGCTTCCTGCTTCCTGTTCTTTTCTTTCTGTTCCCTGCTTCCTGTATCCTGCTTCCTGTTCTTTTCTTTGTGTTCCCTGCTTCCTGTATCCTGCTTCCTGTATCCTGCTTCCTGTTCCCTGCTTCCTGTTCCCTGCTTCCTGCTTCCTGTTCCCTGCTTCCTGTTCTTTTCTTTCTGTTCCCTGCTTCCTGTTCTTTTCTTTCTGTTCCCTGCTTCCTGTTCTTTTCTTTCTGTTCCCTGCTTCCTGTTCCCTGCTTCCTGTTCTTTTCTTTCTGTTCCCTGCTTCCTGTATCCTGCTTCCTGTTCTTTTCTTTCTGTTCCCTGCTTCCTGTATCCTGCTTCCTCTATCCTGCTTCCTGTTCCCTGCTTCCTGTTCCCTGCTTCCTGCTTCCTGTTCCCTGCTTCCTGTTCTTTTCTTTCCGTTCCCTGCTTCCTGTTCCCTGCTTCCTGTTCTTTTCTTTCTGTTCCCTGCTTCCTGTATCCTGCTTCCTGTTCCCTGCTTCCTGTTCCCTGCTTCCTGCTTCCTGTTCTTTTCTTTCTGTTCCCTGCTTCCTGTATCCTGTTCCCTGTTCCCTGCTTCCTGTTCCCTGCTTCCTGCTTCCTGTTCCCTGCTTCCTGTTCCCTGCTTCCTGTATCCTGCTTCCTGTTCCCTGCTTCCTGTTCCCTGTTTCCTGTTCCCTGCTTCCTGTATCCTGCTTCCTGTATCCTGCTTCCTGTTCCCTGCTTCCTGCTTCCTGTTCCTTGCTTCCTGTTCCCTGCTTCTGTTTCCCTGCTTCCTGTTCCTTGCTTCCTGTTCCCTGATTTAGTTCTCTCTTCCTGTTCCCTGCTTCCTGCTTCCTGTTCCCTGCTTCCTGTTCCTTCCTGTTCCCTGCTTCCTGTTCCCTGCTTCCTGTATCCTGCTTCCTGTTCCCTGCTTCCTGTTCCCTGCTTCCTGTATCCTGCTTCCTGTTCCCTGCTTCCTGCTTCCTGTTCCCTGCTTCCTGTTCCCTGCTTCCTGCTTCCTGTTCCTTGCTTCTGTTCCCTGATTCATGTTCTCTCTTCCTGTTCCCTGCTTCCTGCTTCCTGTTCCCTGCTTCCGTTCCTTCCTGTTCCCTGCTTCCTGTTCCCTGCTTCCTGTTCCTTTGTGTGATGTTCCTGCTTCTCTCTTCAGCTGGCCTTCTTCGAGGTGAAGTACCAGTTTTATCGCAGAGAGAAGCTGATGTGGGCGGTGGTCCGACATTACAGCGAGCAGGTACATCAAATCTAACGTTTTCTTATAAAAGCAAGATCAAACTGCAGTTTAGGATTATTTTATATATGTCTACAGATATAATATGATATGTGTGTGTGTTTGTGGCTGCAGTTCCTGAAGCAGATGTATGTTCTGGTTCTGGGTCTGGACGTCCTGGGGAAAACCCGTTCGGACTGATCCGAGGTCTGTCCGAGGGCGTGGAGGCCTTTTTCTACGAGCCTTTCCAGGTAACACACACTTTTAAAATCATTTGAAATCCGGGAAACTAGTCCTCAGATGTGCCAGGATCACATGTTTGCTGTGGCGTCCCTCAGGGAGCCGTCCAGGGCCCGGAGGAGTTCGCTGAGGGCTTCGCCATCGGGGTCCGCACCCTGCTGGGAAACACCGTCGGTGAGTTATTCTTCTACACATGTGTTTCAGAGGTGCATGCTGGGTAGAGGTGCATTCTGGGTAAAGTGGTTCTGAGGAGGTGCATGCTGGGTAATGTGTTCGGGGATGGATTTTCTGCTGGGTCCTGCAGGGGGCGCTGCAGGGATGGTATCCAGCTTTGCGTCCTGGGTAAGATAAGATGTACTTTATTGATCCCAATGTGTGACATGTTTGCGTTGCAGCATCAAAAGACAAGGCGTTGCACATGAGAGAAATTAAGAGTAGAAATAAACAATCCAAAATATAAACATCTCAAATAGAAATAAAATAGCATTGAAAAAGTAAAAAATATACATGTGGAAATACAAATGCAATAGTGTGTTTTCTGCTCGTCCTGCAGGGGGCGGTATAGGGCTCATCTCCAGTGTTGCATGCTGGGTAATGTAATAGTGTGTTTTCTCATGCAGGGGGCGCTGCAGGGGTCGTCTCCAGGATCACAGGCTCGGTGGGGAAAGGTCTGGCCGCCATCACCATGGATAAAGAGTTCCAACAGAAGCGCCGCGAGGAGATGAACCGCCCGCCCCGAGACTTCGGAGAGAGTCTGGCCAAAGGAGGGAAAGGACTGCTGAAGGTCAGGACTACCGTAGTTCCTCAAATAATAAAGTAACAAACATTTAAAAATGCACGCAGTGTTGAACAGACCCATCGATGCCTGGATAGCCTCAGGTCCGGAATCTCGTCAGACGATGTTTGGTTGACGCATATAAATCCTCAACAACTGTGTGTTCTCCCCTGACCCCTGATCACATATGATATGTGGGTATTCTGTCGAGAATGGACATTTTTAAGATCTGTCCTCCTGGAGGACTTTTGGAAAGTTTGCTAAAACTTTTTCCAAAATGTCCGACTGCCATGTGGGGAGCTGATTTTAAATATGTTTGCAATCGTAAGAGCAATTTGTATACCAAGTTTTGTGAATATTGGACAAACTATATGCAAGTAGTTTGTAACATAAAGCTCTCGACTATTCCTTGGTAATTTAGCATCGCATTAGATAAGCGCTTAACTTATCTCATTTGATTTTTTATGATCCCTAGGAGTTTGTTAAAGATCGCTAAAAACGCAATTTTTTTTAAATGGCTGACTTCCTTAGGGGCGACGCTAATAAAAAACCAATGAGTGCAAAGTTTATTGCATATCGGAGAAACTGTATGTGACTACCACACATTCGTGAGAGGAAACCACTGGGTCCTAGCTCTCTGGAGCTCGGGCCCTTCGTGAGAGGAAACCGCTGGGTCCTAGCTCTCTGGAGCTCGGGCCCTTCGTGAGAGGAAACCGCTGGGTCCTAGCTCTCTGGAGCTCGGGCCCTTCGTGAGAGGAAACCGCTGGGTCCTAGCTCTCTGGAGCTCGGGCCCTTCGTGAGAGGAAACCGCTGGGTCCTAGCTCTCTGGAGCTCGGGCCCTTCGTGAGAGGAAACCGCTGGGTCCTACCTCTCTAGTGTTCGGACCCATCCTGAGAGGAAACCGCTGGGTCCTAGCTCTCTGGAGCTCGGGCCCTTTGTGAGAGGAAACCACTGGGTCCTAGCTCTCTAGCGATCGGACCCTTCGTGAGAGGAAACCACTGGGTCCTAGCTCTCTAGTGTTCGGACCCATACTGAGAGGAAACCGCTGGGTCCTAGCTCTCTGGAGCTCGGGCCCTTCGTGAGAGGAAACCGCTGGGTCCTAGCTCTCTGGAGCTCGGGCCCTTCGTGAGAGGAAACCGCTGGGTCCTAGCTCTCTGGAGCTCGGGCCCTTCGTGAGAGGAAACCACTGGGTCCTAGCTCTCTGGAGCTCGGGCCCTTCGTGAGAGGAAACCACTGGGTCCTAGCTCTCTGGAGCTCGGGCCCTTCGTGGGAGGAAACCGCTGGGTCCTAGCTCTCTGGAGCTCGGGCCCTTCGTGAGAGGAAACCGCTGGGTCGTACCTCTCTAGTGTTCGGGCCCTTCGTGAGAGGAAACCACTGGGTCTAGCTCTCTGGAGCTCGGGCCCTTCGTGAGAGGAAACCACTGGGTCCTAGCTCTCTAGCGATCGGACCCTTTGTGAGGGGAAACCGCTGGGTCCTACCTCTCTAGTGTTCGGGCCCTTCGTGAGAGGAAACCACTGGGTCCTAGCTCTCTGGAGCTCGGGCCCTTCGTGAGAGGAAACCACTGGGTCCTAGCTCTCTAGCGATCGGACCCTTTGTGAGAGGAAACCGCTGGGTCGTACCTCTCTAGTGTTCGGGCCCTTCGTGAGAGGAAACCACTGGGTCCTAGCTCTCTGGAGCTCGGGCCCTTCGTGAGAGGAAACCACTGGGTCCTAGCTCTCTAGCGATCGGACCCTTCGTGAGAGGAAACCGCTGGGTCCTAGCTCTCTAGTGTTCGGGCCCTTCGTGAGAGGAAACCGCTGGGTCCTAGCTCTCTGGAGCTCGGGCCCTTCGTGAGAGGAAACCGCTGGGTCCTAGCTCTCTAGTGTTCGGACCCATCCTGAGAGGAAACCTCCGGGTCCTAGCTCTCTGGAGCTCGGGCCCTTCGTGAGAGGAAACCTCCGGGTCCTAGCTCTCTGGAGCTCGGGCCCTTCCTGAGAGGAAACCGCCGGGTCCTAGCTCTCTGGAGTATATATAATATACTAATCGACATCTGATGGCCTCTCTCTCTGCAGGGCGTCCTGGGGGGAGTTACAGGAATCGTCACCAAACCTGTGGAGGGTGAGTTAACCTGGTTATACATCATGAATAGCTGAATATAGATACAGTATATGGGTATATATAGGTGAGTATACCTAGATATATACAAATATAGGTATGTATGGATATATATTGGTAAATATATAGGGGTATATACAGGTGTTTGTGTAGACATATGAGTGTATATATAAGGGTATATACAGCTGTATATATAGAGTTATAGGTGTGTATAAATAGGGGTATAAATAGGGGTATATACTGTGCAGGTGTGTAATCTATATGTTTGTGCAGGGGCCAGGAAGGAGGGCGCGGCCGGCTTCTTTAAGGGCATCGGGAAGGGTCTGGTGGGCGTGGTGGCCCGGCCCACCGGGGGCATCGTGGACATGGCCAGCAGCACCTTCCACGGCATCCAGAGGTACTTCCTGTCTACAGCAGATCCTTCCTGTCTGCTCTTCTTCTGCTCACTAATGTTCTGTTTCTGTTTTCTGTCTCGTGTCGTCGTGTCCCGGAGTTTGGTTCTTTCTTTTCTTTCTTTTCTTCTGGTGTGAGTATTTGTCCTTTCACGCGTTAAAGCTGACCTCCTTCACCGCTGCTCCTGTAGTTTAATATCTATTTATATATCTATTATATGATATACGGGGGGAGCAGCCTGTAGTGTTATATATACGATATGAATCTATAATATGATATAGTGGGGGGGGCAGCTTTGGCGTGTGTTTGTGCATGTTGTTGTTGTTTTTGTTCCTGCAGCAGACGGAGGTAAGTGCTGCATCGTGTTGAAATAAAATCTCCATCTGTCCATCGAGTCCTGATTCATGCTGTCACCGCTCGTAGCCCCGCCCCCAGCATCGTGAGGCCACGCCCCCCAGGAAGTCACATGACCCTAAATCTCACAGGAAGTTAACTCACTGTAAAGAGCTGTTTACCAGCAGTTAGAGTTACATTTCATTTCCGGCATCTTCTCCAGCACTCAGCATGCTGTGGTCATGGGGCGAAGGAAGTGGAATTCAACTCAATCGAAGATCGTCCGTAAAAGGACTTTAAGGATCAAGATTTTTAGCATTTTATATTTAATAATACTACAGCTGAAGACTTGAGTCAAGCTTCTTTTATCTTCAGTGAGTGGAGGGCTGCAGCCGTGAGCTAAATCTGAGTCAGCAGAGGAATCTCTTTAGAGCTTTAGGGAACCAGTCCTGTAGGGGTATATGTGGGTATATGTGGGTATATGTGGGTATATGTGGGTATATGTGGGTATATGTGGGTATATGTGGGTATATGGGTATATGTGGTATATAGGGGTATATGTGGGTATATGGGGTATATATGGGTATATGTGGGTATATGTGGGTTATATGGGTATATGTGGGTATATAGGGGTATATGGGGTATATGTGGGTATATATGGGTATATGGGGTATATAGGGGTATATGTGGGTATAGTGGGTATATATGGGTATATGTGGGTATATGTGGGTATATATGGGTATATATGGGTATATGTGGGTATATGTGGGTATATGTGGGTATATATGGGTATATGTGGGTATATGTGGGTATATATGGGTATATGTGGGTATATAGGGGTATATAGGGGTATATGTGGGTATATAGGGGTATATGTGGGTATATAGGGGTATATGTGGGTATATATGGGTATATATGGGTATATATGGGTATATGTGGGTATATAGGGGTATATATGGGTATATGTGGGTATATAGGGGTATATGTGGGTATATAGGGGTATATATGGGTATATAGGGGTATATAGGGGTATATATGGGTATATGTGGGTATATGTGGGTATATGTGGGTATTTGTGGGTATTTGTGGGTATATATGGGTATATATGGGTATATGGGTATATAGGGGTATATATGGGTATATATGGGTATATGTGGGTATATAGGGGTATATAGGGGTATATGTGGGTATATAGGGGTATATATGGGTATATGTGGGTATATAGGGGTATATATGGGTATATAGGGGTATATATGGGTATATATGGGTATATAGGGGTATATGGTATATGGGTGGGGTATATGTGGGTATTTGTGGGTATATATGGGTATATATGGGTATATGTGGGTATATGTGGGTATATAGGGGTCAGAGATGGAGTACTCGAGTCCTGGACTCGGACTCGAGTGCCGATTTTCGGGACTCGTGACTCAACTCGGACTCGCACACTGATTGACGCGACTCGGACTTGGACTCGTGAATTCGCAAAATGCTCGTTATGTGGAAACAATATGAAGAGAAGGCTCCGTAACACATTACTCTAAGGATGGAGTTCAGACATACAGGCTGTCCTGAACACTATCATCAGAGTAACGTGATCTAATCAATAAATAAAGATTCAGCCCCAGAAAGCACATGGCTACCTAACATGCAGAATGACGTCATTTGCATGCTAAGTAGCCATGTGCTTTCTGGGGCTTAATCTTTATCGGTAAACCGATTTAACCGGTAAAAGTTCCTTCAAAATAAGAGCCTCGATCTTATTACTATCAAAATAAAAGTGCAAAACGAAAACCTACCAAAGGAAAATATTGGCATACAAATATAATCACTTCTCTAAAAGGTAACTCATTTTAAATATAGTTAGACATACTAAAGGTCATTTACAATAATAATAATAATAATTATATTAATATTAGTAATAAGCTTTATATTTGTATATCACCTATTACAAGACTTGTAGCCAAACTGGCTTCACAGCAGTTCAATAGACAGATTAGTATAACATGACAGGATGAAAGCAACGTAGAGGAGCAGCTACATTTCAACACATATCCACGAAGATTAATACATGAAGACTTGTGACTCGGACTTGACTTGGACTCTTTTAGGTGACTCGGACTTGGACTCGGACTCGAACACAGGTAATGATGACTCGGACTCGACTCGGACACTCCTTGGGTGACTTGGACTCGGACTCGAACACAGGTAGTGATGACTCAGACTCGGACACTCCTTGGGTGACTCGGACTTGGACTCGGACTCGACTACGACTCTCCCTTGGTGACTCGGACTTGGACTCGGACTCGAAGAGTGGTGATTCGAGAGTGACTTGGACTCGTGAATTGGTGACTTGACTACAACACTGATAGGGGTATATATGGGTATATATGGGTACATAGGTGTATATGTTGAGACAACCCACTGCACCACAACGGAGGCGTGTGGTGCAGTGGGTTGTCCGTTGGTGTTCGGATCAAGGGGTCACAGGTTCAAACCCCACTGCAGTCAGCATGTCGTTGTGTCCCTGAGAAAGACACTTCACCCCAAACTGCTCCTGTGGGGATTGCCCACAGTATTGAGTATGTGAGTCGCTTTGGATAAAGCGTCTAACAAGTGACATGTAATGTAATGTAATATGGGTACATATGGGTACATAGGTGTCTATATGGGTACATATGGGTACATAGGTGTATATATGGGTATATATGGGTACATAGGTGTCTATATGGGTATATATGGGTACATAGGTGTCTATATGGGTATATAATATAGGTGTAAACGGCTGGATTAATGTGTTTTAGTGAGTCAGTCGTGGCCTCTGCTTGCGTTCCTGAAACATTTCCAAGCAGCCTCAGAGACCTCCATCCTGTCATGTGACCTGTGTCACTTCCTGTTAACCTGTTGACGTTGCGTTTCATGCTGTCTCTGTAGAGGTCATGAAAGGTGAGCACTGACAGCACTTTGAACCCTGATCGGTCTCTGATCCATGATCGAAATCACTCTGATGACTGTACTGATCTGAAATCACTCTGATGACTGTACTGATCTCAAATCACTCTGATGACTGTACTGATCTGAAATCACTCTGATGACTGTACTGATCTGAAATCATGATGACTGTACTGATCTCAAATCACTCTGATGACTGTACTGATCTCAAATCACTGTGTGTGTGTGTAGAGCTGCAGAGTCCACAGAGGAGGTCTCCAGGCTGCGTGTTGTCTGATCCAGGAGGACGGGATCATCGGCCGTACGACCTGACGGAGGCTCAGGGCTCGACCTCTTCAGGTAACCACCTCAACAACTCTTTAGAAACCTGACTCCTGTAGTACTTTTGGAATGTTATGTATTAATATTGTTATTCGTACTATCAGTACGCAGCGTTTGTTATCAGCTTCTTAACGACTGTAGGACTCCATCTTACAAGCCTCTGATTTCTGCCTCTAACCACTTTTATCTCTCCCTCTTCCTCCTCTTCCTCCTCCTCTCCCTCTTCCTCTTCTTCCTCCTCTTCTTCCTCTTCCTCCTCTTCCTCCTCCTCTTCCTCCTCTTCTTCCTCTTCTTCCTCTCCCTCTTCTTCCTCCTCTTCTTCTTCCTCCTCCTCCTCTTCCTCCTCTTCTTCCTCCTCTTCCTCTCCCTCTTCCTCTCCCTCTTCCTCCTCTTCTTCCTCCTCTTCTTCTTCTTCCTCTTCCTCTCCCTCTTCCTCTCCCTCTTCCTCCTCTTCTTCCTCCTCTTCTTCTTCTTCCTCCTCCTCCTCTTCCTCCTCTTCTTCCTCCTCTTCCTCTCCCTCTTCCTCTCCCTCTTCCTCCCTTCTTCCTCCTCTCCCTCCTCTTCTTCCTCTCCCTCTTCTTCCTCCTCTTCTTCTTCCTCCTCCTCCTATTCGTCCTCTTCTTCCTCCTCTTCCTCTCCCTCTTCCTCTCCCTCTTCCTCCTCTTCTTCCTCTTCCTCCTCTTCCTCCTCCTCTTCCTCCTCTTCTTCCTCTTCTTCCTCTCCCTCTTCTTCCTCCTCTTCTTCTTCTTCCTCCTCCTCTTCTTCCTCCTCTTCCTTTCCTCTTCCTCTCCCTCTTCCTCCTCTTCCTCCTCCTCTCCCTCTTCCTCTTCTTCCTCCTCTTCTTCCTCTTCCTCCTCTTCCTCCTCCTCTTCCTCCTCTTCTTCCTCTTCTTCCTCTCCCTCTTCTTCCTCCTCTTCTTCTTCCTCCTCCTCCTCTTCCTCCTCTTCTTCCTCCTCTTCCTCTCCCTCTTCCTCTCCCTCTTCCTCCTCTTCCTCCTCCTCTTCTTCCTCCTCTTATTCCTCTTCCTCTTCTTCCTCCTCTTCTTCTTCCTCCTCCTCCTCTTCTTCCTCCTCTTCCTCTCCCTCTTCCTCTCCCTCTTCCTCCTCTCCTCTCCTCCTCCTCCTCTTCCCTCCTCCTCTTCCTCCTCCTCTTCTTCCTCCTCTTATTCCTCTTCTTCCTCCTCTTCTTCTTCTTCCTCTCCCTCTTCCTCTTCCTCCTCCTCTCCTTCTTCCTCTTCTTCCTCCTCTTCTTCCTCTTCTTCCTCTCCCTCTTCTTCCTCCTCTTCTTCTTCCTCCTCTTCCTCCTCCTCTTCCTCCTCTTCCTCTCCCTCTTCCTCTCCCTCTTCCTCCCTTCTTCCTCCTCTCCCTCTCCCTCCTCTTCTTCCTCTTCTTCCTCTCCCTCTTCTTCCTCCTCTTCCTCTCCCTCTTCCTCTCCCTCTTCCTCCTCCTCTCCCTCTTCTTCCTCCTCTTCCTCTCCCTCTTCCTCTCCCTCTTCCTCTCCCTCTTCCTCCTCCTCTCCCTCTTCCTCTTCTTCCTCCTCTTCTTCCTCCTCTTCTTCCTCCTCTTTCCTCTCCCTCTTCCTCTCCCTCTTCCTCCTCTTCCTCCTCCTCTTCTTCCTCCTCTTATTCCTCTTCTTCCTCCTCTTCTTCTTCTTCTTCCTCTCCCTCTTCCTCTCCCTCTTCCTCTCCCTCTTCCTCCTCTTCCTCCTCCTCTTCTTCCTCCTCTTATTCCTCTTCTTCCTCCTCTTCTTCTTCTTCTTCCTCTCCCTCTTCCTCTCCCTCTTCCTCCTCCTCTCCTTCTTCCTCTTCTTCCTCCTCTTCTTCCTCTTCTTCCTCTCCCTCTTCTTCCTCCTCTTCTTCTTCCTCCTCTTCCTCCTCCTCTTCCTCCTCTTCTTCCTCCTCTTCCTCTCCCTCTTCCTCTCCCTCTTCCTCCCTTCTTCCTCCTCTCCCTCCTCTTCTTCCTCTTCTTCCTCTTCTTCCTCTCCCTCTTCTTCCTCCTCTTCTTCTTCCTCCTCCTCCTATTCGTCCTCTTCTTCCTCCTCTTCCTCTCCCTCTTCCTCTCCTCTTCCTCCCCTCTCCCTCTTCCTCTTCTTCCTCCTCTTCCTCTCCCTCTTCCTCTCCCTCTTCCTCTCCTCTCACTCTTCCTCTCCCTCTTCCTCCTCCTCTTCTTCCTCCTCCTCTTCCTCCTCCTCTTCCTCCTCTTCTCCCTCTTCCTCTCACATGCAGCCTGAAGAGGAAGTGGATTGGATGGAATAAAGTTGTATCTGTTATTTCCTCCCTGACTCTGTTAATGAATCTATGCATGCCTATCTAATATCTTTCTGTCAGACGTCTTTACTCTCACTTTATTTATTTTTCTAAAACAGTTCTTTCCTCCTGACCTCCTTCCTTTCCTGTCTTTCTTCACGCCGTGTGATAACAGTCTGTATAATAACTGGAGTCCATAAGCATATTTTAATTGTTACACAGCAGTGGAGATATTTGATTATCTTGAGTTATCTCCTGGAAATCTTTTCATATTTTTCTAAGAGATGGTAGCATCCCTCTGAATTCATGTTAAAACCGCATATTCATATTGATTTATAATCTGTGATACAAACATGTAATAAATGTGTCTTTGTGATGCCATCTGCTGAAAGCATCTGTCTCTCTTTGTACTGTGTTATAACGACTGAGCGGACATAATTAAAGTCTCTACTGTACTACATATACTCGTATGGTAGTATTCATACTGTGATCGCCCTCTGTATAATGTGTACTACACATATACTCGTATGGTAGTATTCATACTGTGATCGCCCTCTGTATAATGTGTACTACACATATACTCGTATGGTAGTATTCATACTGTGATCGCCCTCTGTATAATGTGTACTACTCATACACTCGTATGGTAGTATTCTTACTGTGATCGCCCTCTGTATAATGTGTACTACACATATACTCGTATGGTAGTATTCATACTGTGATCGCCCTCTCTATAATGTGTACTACACATATACTCGTATGGTAGTATTCATACTGTGATCGCCCTCTCTATAATGTGTACTACACATACACTCGTATGGTAGTATTCATACTGTGATCGCCCTCTCTATAATGTGTACTACACATACACTCGTATGTAGTATTCATACTGTGATCGCCCTCTGTATAATGTGTACTACACATATACTCGTATGGTAGTATTCATACTGTGATCGCCCTCTCTATAATGTGTACTACACATATACTCGTATGGTAGTATTCATACTGTGATCGCCCTCTCTATAATGTGTACTACACATATACTCGTATGGTAGTATTCATACTGTGATCGCCCTCTCTATAATGTGTACTACACATATACTCTATGGTAGTATTCATACTGTGATCGCCCTCTCTATAATGTGTACTACACATACACTCGTATGGTAGTATTCATACTGTGATCGCCCTCTCTATAATGTGTACTACTCATATACTCGTATGGTAGTATTCATACTGTGATCGCCCTCTCTATAATGTGTACTACTCATACACTCGTATGGTAGTATTCTTACTGTGATCACCCTCTCTATAATGTGTACTACTCATACACTCGTATGGTAGTATTCTTACTGTGATCGCCCTCTGTATAATGTGTACTACACATATACTCGTATGGTAGTATTCATACTGTGATCGCCCTCTGTATAATGTGTACTACACATATACTCGTATGGTAGTATTCTTACTGTGATCGCCCTCTGTATAATGTGTACTACACATATACTCGTATGGTAGTATTCATACTGTGATCCCCCTCTGTATAATGTGTACTACACATACACTCGTTTGGTAGTATTTATACTGTGATCCCCCTCTGTATAATGTCAGTTCATCCAACTCACAGCCACTCCCAGCCACTACCGGTGTTCCCCAGGGCTCTGTCCTGGGGCCTCTTCTTTTCATCATCTATCTACTTCCTCTTGGCCATATCTTCCTCTATCTTTATTCAACATTCACTTTCATTGTTACGTGGAGGACACCCAGCTCTATTTGTCCTCCAGCCTCCCTCCCACCTCTCTCTCTGATTGCTTACAGGAAATCAAATCCTGGTTCTCCCACAACTTCCTCAAACTTAGCAGCGATCAAACCGAGGTTCTCCTCATTGGCCCCAGATCCACCCTCTCCAAACCTGACACTCATTTCCATCAACAGCTCCTCAGTCTCACCCTCCCCTCAGTACTGTCATTCGGTCTGCTCATTTCCATCAACATCACCTTGTACGGCGACCTTGAGAGCCTTGAAAGGCGCCTTTATAATAAAACTGATTATTATGTAATATTAATAATAATAATGTGTGTGTGTTCAGCGCTCTCAGATCAAGCAGCTGGACGGGGAGGTGTTCAGGGATCACTGTCCGTACCCCGGACAGAAGAAGACCTCCATCATCATCACCAACAGGTACTCGTCTACCTGTAATTCTCACGGAACATAATGCTGCATTCTCCCCGGACGCCATGCAAAATGTTTGGGCGGTGTGATAACATCTAAAGTCAATGCTAGGACGTGGATAGACTCACATTCGCTTCACTTCATTGTCTTCATTCTCCTCATTCACTTCATTCTCTGCATTCTCCTCATTCTCCTCATTCTCTGCATTCTCCTCATTCACTTTTTCTCCTCATTCTCCTCATTCTATTCATTCTCCTCATTCTCTTCAATCTCCTCATTCTCCTCATTCACTTAATTCTCTTCATTCTCCTCATTCTCTTCATTCTCCTCATTCTCCTCATTCACTTCATTCTCCTCATTCTCCTCATTCACTTCATTCTCCTCATTCTCTTCATTCTCTTCATTCTCTTCATTCTCCTCATTCTCCTCATTCTCCTCATTCTCCCCATTCTCCTCATTCTCCTCATTCACTTAATTCTCTTCATTCTCCTCATTCTCTTCATTCACTTCATTCTCCTCATTCTCTTCATTCTCTTCATTCTCTTCATTCTCCTCATTCTCCTCATTCTCCTCATTCTCCCCATTCTCCTCATTCTCCTCATTCACTTAATTCTCTTCATTCTCCTCATTCTCCTCATTCACTTTATTCTCCTCATTCTCCTCATTCTCTTCATTCTCTTCATTCTCTTCATTCTCTTCATTCTCTTCATTATCCTCATTCTCCTCATTCTCTTCATTCTCCTCATTCTCCTCATTCTCTTCATTCTCTTCATTCTCTTCATTCTCCTCATTCTCCTCATTCTCTTCATTCACTTCATTCTCCTCATTCTCCTCATTCTCCTCATTCTCTTCATTCTCCTCATTCTCCTCATTCTCTTCATTCTCTTCATTCTCCTCATTCTCTTCATTCACTTCATTCTCCTCATTCTCCTCATTCTCTTCATTCTCCTCATTCTCCTCATTCTCTTCATTCTCTTCATTCTCCTCATTCTCCTCATTCTCTTCATTCTCCTCATTCTCCTCATTCTCTTCATTCTCCTCATTCTCCTCATTCTCCTCATTCTCTTCATTCTCCTCATTCTCTCATTCTCCTCATTCTCCTCATTCTCTTCATTCACTTCATTCTCCTCATTCACTTCATTCTCCTCATTCACTTCATTCTCCTCATTCTCTTCATTCTCCTCATTCTCCTCATTCTCCTCATTCACTTCATTCTCCTCATTCTCTTCATTCTCCTCATTCTCCTCATTCTCTTCATTCTCCTCATTCTCCTCATTCTCTTCATTCTCCTCATTCTCCTCATTCTCCTCATTCTCTTCATTCTCCTCATTCTTCTCATTCTCCTCATTCTCCTCATTCTCTTCATTCACTTCATTCTCCTCATTCTCCTCATTCTCCTCATTCTCTTCATTCTCTTCATTCTCCTCATTCACTTCATTCTCCTCATTCACTTCATTCTCCTCATTCTCTTCATTCTCCTCATTCTCCTCATTCTCTTCATTCTCCTCATTCTCCTCATTCTCTTCATTCTCCTCATTCTCTTCATTCTCTTCATTCTCCTCATTCTCCTCATTCTCCTCATTCTCTTCATTCTCTTCATTCTCCTCATTCTCCTCATTCTCTCATTCTCTTCATTCTCCTCATTCTCCTCATTCTCTCATTCTCTTCATTCTCTTCATTCTCCTCATTCTCCTCATTCTCTCATTCTCTTCATTCTCTTCATTCTCCTCATTCACTTCATTCTCCTCATTCTCTCATTCTCTCATTCTCCTCATTCTCTCATTCTCCTCATTCTCCTCATTCTCTTCATTCTCCTCATTCTCTCATTCTCTTCATTCTCCTCATTCTCTCATTCTCTTCATTCTCTCATTCTCCTCATTCTCCTCATTCTCTTCATTCTCTCATTCTCCTCATCCTCTTCATTCTCTCATTCTCCTCATTCTCCTCATTCTCTCATTCTCTTCATTCTCCTCATTCTCCTCATTCACTTCATTCTCCTCATTCTCCTCATTCTCTCATTCTCTCATTCTCCTCATTCTCTTCATTCTCCTCATTCTCTTCATTCTCCTCATTCTCCTCATTCACTTTATTCCCGTCATTCTCCTCATTCTCTCATTCTCTTCATTCTCCTCATTCTCCTCATTCTCTTCATTCTCCTCATTCTCTTCATTCTCCTCACTCTCTTCATTCTCCTCATTCACTTTATTCTCCTCATTCACTTTATTCTCCTCATTCTCCTCATTCTCTTCATTCTCCTCATTCTCTCATTCTCCTCATTCTCTTCATTCTCCTCATTCTCCTCATTCACTTCATTCTCCTCATTCTCCTCATTCTCCTCATTCTCTCATTCTCTTCATTCTCCTCATTCTCCTCATTCTCCTCATTCTCTCATTCTCTTCATTCTCCTCATTCTCCTCATTCTCTCATTCTCTTCATTCTCTTCATTCTCCTCATTCTCCTCATTCTCCTCATTCTCCTCATTCTCTCATTCTCTCCATTCTCTCATTCTCTCATTCTCTTCATTCTCTTCATTCTCCTCATTCTCCTCATTCACTTCATTCTCCTCATTCTCTCATTCTCTCATTCTCCTCATTCTCTCATTCTCCTCATTCTCCTCATTCTCTTCATTCTCATCATTCTCTCATTCTCTCCATTCTCCTCATTCTCCTCATTCTCTCATTCTCTTCATTCTCTCATTCTCCTCATTCTCCTCATTCTCTTCATTCTCTCATTCTCCTCATTCTCTTCATTCTCTCATTCTCCTCATTCTCCTCATTCTCTCATTCTCTTCATTCTCCTCATTCTCCTCATTCACTTCATTCTCCTCATTCTCCTCATTCTCTCATTCTCTCATTCTCTCATTCTCCTCATTCTCTTCATTCTCCTCATTCTCTTCATTCTCCTCATTCTCCTCATTCACTTTATTCTCCTCATTCTCCTCATTCTCTCATTCTCTTCATTCTCCTCATTCTCCTCATTCTCTTCATTCTCCTCATTCTCTTCATTCTCCTCATTCACTTTATTCTCCTCATTCTCATTCTCCTCATTCACTTTATTCTCCTCATTCTCCTCATTCTCTTCATTCTCCTCATTCTCTCATTCTCCTCATTCTCTTCATTCTCCTCATTCTCCTCATTCACTTCATTCTCCTCATTCTCTTCATTCTCCTCATTCACTTCATTCTCCTCATTCTCCTCATTCTCTTCATTCTCTCATTCTCCTCATTCTCTCATTCTCCTCATTCTCCTCATTCTCTCATTCTCCTCATTCTCTTCATTCTCTCATTCTCCTCATTCTCCTCATTCTCCTCATTCTCTCATTCTCTTCATTCTCCTCATTCTCTCATTCTCTTCATTTCCTCATTCTCCTCATTCTCTCATTCTCCTCATTCTCTCATTCTCTTCATTCTCCTCATTCACTTCATTCTCTCATTCTCTTCATTCTCCTCATTCTCTTCATTCTCCTCATTCTCCTCATTCTCTCATTCTCTTCATTCTCCTCATTCTCTCATTCTCTTCATTCTCCTCATTCACTTCATTCTCTCATTCTCTTCATTCTCCTCATTCTCCTCATTCTCTCATTCTCTTCATTCTCCTCATTCTCTCATTCTCCTCATTCTCCTCATTCTCCTCATTCTCTCATTCTCCTCATTCTCCTCATTCTCTCATTCTCTTCATTCTCCTCATTCTCTTCATTCTCTCATTCTCCTCATTCTCCTCATTCTCTTCATTCTCCTCATTCTCCTCATTCTCTTCATTCTCCTCATTCTCTTCATTCTCCTCATTCTCCTCATTCACTTTATTCTCCTCATTCTCCTCATTCTCCTCATTCTCTTCATTCTCCTCATTCTCCTCATTCTCTTCATTCTCCTCATTCTCTTCATTCTCCTCATTCTCTTCATTCTCCTCATTCTCCTCATTCACTTTATTCTCCTCATTCTCCTCATTCTCTTCATTCTCCTCATTCTCCTCATTCTCTCATTCTCCTCATTCTCTTCATTCTCCTCATTCTCCTCATTCTCTTCATTCTCTTCATTCTCCTCATTCTCTCATTCTCTTCATTCTCCTCATTCTCTCATTCTCTTCATTTCCTCATTCTCCTCATTCTCTCATTCTCCTCATTCTCTCATTTTCTTCATTCTCCTCATTCACTTCATTCTCTCATTCTCCTCATTCTCTCATTCTCCTCATTCTCCTCATTCTCCTCATTCTCTCATTCTCTTCATTCTCTCATTCTCCTCATTCTCCTCATTCTCCTCATTCTCTCATTCTCCTCATTCTCTCATTCTCCTCATTCTCCTCATTCTCCTCATTCTCTCATTCTCTTCATTCTCCTCATTCTCTCATTCTCTTCATTTCCTCATTCTCCTCATTCTCCTCATTCTCCTCATTCTCTCATTCTCTTCATTCTCCTCATTCTCTCATTCTCCTCATTCTCTCATTCTCTTCATTCTCCTCATTCACTTCATTCTCTTCATTCTCCTCATTCTCTTCATTCTCCTCATTCTCCTCATTCACTTCATTCTCTTCATTCTCCTCATTCTCCTCATTCACTTCATTCTCTTCATTCTCCTCATTCTCTTCATTCTCCTCATTCTCCTCATTCTCTCATTCTCTTCATTCTCCTCATTCTCCTCATTCTCTCATTCTCTTCATTCTCCTCATTCACTTCATTCTCTCATTCTCTTCATTCTCCTCATTCTCCTCATTCTCTCATTCTCTTCATTCTCCTCATTCTCCTCATTCTCCTCATTCTCTTCATTCTCCTCATTCTCTTCATTCTCTCATTCTCTCATTCTCTTCATTCTCCTCATTCTCCTCATTCTCTTCATTCTCCTCATTCTCTTCATTCTCCTCATTCTCTTCATTCTCCTCATTCTCCTCATTCACTTTATTCTCCTCATTCTCCTCATTCTCCTCATTCTCTTCATTCTCCTCATTCTCCTCATTCTCTTCATTCTCTTCATTCTCCTCATTCTCTTCATTCTCCTCATTCTCTCATTCTCTTCATTCTCCTCATTCTCCTCATTCTCTTCATTCTCTCATTCTCTCATTCTCTTCATTCTCCTCATTCTCCTCATTCTCTTCATTCTCCTCATTCTCTTCATTCTCCTCATTCTCCTCATTCACTTTATTCTCCTCATTCTCCTCATTCTCCTCATTCTCTCATTCTCCTCATTCTCTCATTCTCTTCATTCCCTTCATTCTCTCATTCTCTTCATTCTCTTCATTCTCTTCATTCTCCTCATTCTCCTCATTCTCCTCATTCTCTTCATTCTCCTCATTCTCCTCATTCACTTTATTCTCCTCATTCTCCTCATTCTCCTCATTCACTTTATTCTCCTCATTCTCCTCATTCTCCTCATTCTCTTCATTCTCCTCATTCTCCTCATTCTCCTCATTCTCTTCATTTTCCTCATTCTCCTCATTCACTTTATTCTCCTCATTCTCCTCATTCTCTCATTCTCTTCATTCTCCTCATTCTCCTCATTCTCTTCATTCTCTCATTCTCTCATTCTCTTCATTCTCCTCATTCTCCTCATTCTCTTCATTCTCCTCATTCTCTTCATTCTCCTCATTCTCCTCATTCACTTTATTCTCTTCATTCTCCTCATTCTCCTCATTCTCTCATTCTCCTCATTCTCCTCATTCTCTCATTCTCTTCATTCTTCTCATTCTCCTCATTCTCTTCATTCTCTCATTCTCTCATTCTCTTCATTCTCCTCATTCTCCTCATTCTCTTCATTCTCCTCATTCTCTTCATTCTCCTCATTCTCTTCATCTCCTCATTCTCCTCATTCACTTTATTCTCCTCATTCTCCTCATTCTCCTCATTCTCTTCATTCTCCTCATTCTCTTCATTCTCCTCATTCTCCTCATTCTTTTCATTCTCCTCATTCTCCTCATTCTCTCAGTCTCTTCATTATCCTCATTCTCCTCATTCTCTTCATTCTCCTCATTCTCTCATTCTCTCATTCTCTTCATTCTCTCATTCTCTTCATTCTCCTCATTCTCCTCATTCTCCTCATTCTCTCATTCTCCTCATTCTCCTCATTCTCTCATTCTCTCATTCTCTTCATTCTCTCATTCTCCTCATTCTCCTCATTCTCTCATTCTCTCATTCTCCTCATTCTCTCATTCTCCTCATTCTCCTCATTCTCTTCATTCTCCTCATTCTCTCATTCTCTTCATTCTCCTCATTCTCTCATTCTCTTCATTCTCTCATTCTCCTCATTCTCTCATTCTCCTCATTCTCCTCATTCTCTTCATTCTCCTCATTCTCTTCATTCTCTCATTCTCCTCATTCTCTCATTCTCCTCATTCTCCTCATTCTCTTCATTCTCCTCATTCTCTCATTCTCTCATTCTCCTCATTCTCCTCATTCTCCTCATTCTCTCATTCTCTTCATTCTCTCATTCTCCTCATTCTCTCATTCTCTCATTCTCTTCATTCTCTCATTCTCCTCATTCTCTCATTCTCCTCATTCTCCTCATTCTCTTCATTCTCCTCATTCTCTCATTCTCTTCATTCTCCTCATTCTCTCATTCTCTTCATTCTCTCATTCTCCTCATTCTCTTCATTCTCTCATTCACTTCATTCTCCTCATTCTCTCATTCTCTCATTCTCTCATTCTCCTCATTCTCTTCATTCTCCTCATTCTCTTCATTCTCTCATTCTCTCATTCTCCTCATTCTCTTCATTCTCCTCATTCTCTTCATTCTCTCATTCTCTTCATTCTCCTCATTCTCCTCATTCTCTCATTCTCTCATTCTCCTCATTCTCTTCATTCTCCTCATTCTCTTCATTCTCTCATTCACTTCATTCTCCTCATTCTCCTCATTCTCTTCATTCTCCTCATTCTCCTCATTCTCTTCATTCTCCTCATTCTCCTCATTCTCTTCATTCTCCTCATTCTCTTCATTCTCCTCATTCTCCTCATTCTCCTCATTCTCTCATTCTCTCATTCTCCTCATTCTCTTCATTCTCCTCATTCTCCTCATTCTCTTCATTCTCCTCATTCTCCTCATTCTCTCATTCTCCTCATTCTCCTCATTCTCCTCATTCTCTCATTCTCCTCATTCACTTCATTCTCCTCATTCTCTCATTCTCCTCATTCTCCTCATTCTCTTCATTCTCTCATTCTCCTCATTCTCTTCATTCTCTCATTCTCTTCATTCTCTCTTTCTCCTCATTCTCTTCATTCTCCTCATTCTCTTCATTCTCTCTTTCTCCTCATTCTCCTCATTCTCTCATTCTCTTCATTCTCTCATTCTCTTCATTCTCCTCATTCTCCTCATTCTCTCATTCTCCTCATTCTCTCATTCTCTTCATTCTCCTCATTCTCCTCATTCTCTCATTCTCTTCATTCTCTCATTCTCTTCATTCTCCTCATTCTCCTCATTCTCCTCATTCTCTTCATTCTCTCATTCTCCTCATTCTCTTCATTCTCTCATTCTCTTCATTCTCTTCATTCTCCTCATTCTCCTCATTCTCTCATTCTCTTCATTCTCTCATTCTCTTCATTCTCCTCATTCTCCTCATTCTCTCATTCTCTTCATTCTCTCATTCTCCTCATTCTCTTCATTCTCCTCATTCTCTCATTCTCCTCATTCTCCTCATTCTCTTCATTCTCTCATTCTCTTCATTCTCCTCATTCTCCTCATTCTCTCATTCTCCTCATTCTCCTCATTCTCCTCATTCTCTCATTCTCCTCATTCTCCTCATTCTCCTCATTGTCTTTGCAATAATGAAATGTGTTACTGGGCTCCGCTGTGAACGGTGTAGGTCTTATTATTGTGTGTGTTGTTGTTATTGTGTGTGTTGTTGTTAATGTGTGTGTTGTTGTTATTGTGTGTGTTGTTGTTAATGTGTGTGTTGTTGTTATTGTGTGTTGTTGTTGTTGTTGTGTAGGAGGGTGCTGTGTGTGAAGCAGGTTGACTTCCTGGGTCACTTTAACAGAGAGTGGGAGTGTCTGTTTGAGAACTTCTCCAGACCGCCATCTTTAGAGGGAACACAGCTCAACATCTACTGCAAGGTAACTGTCTGTCTGTCTGTCTGTCTGTCTGTCTGTCTGTCTGTCTCTCACCTTTCTGTCTGTCTGTCTGTCTGTCTGTCTGTCTGTCTGTCTGTCTGTCTGTCTGTCTGTCTGTCTGTCTCTCACCTGTCTGTCTGTCTGTCTGTCTGTCTGTCTGTCTGTCTGTCTGTCTGTCTCTCACCTGTCTGTCTGTCTCTCACCTTTCTGTCTGTCTGTCTGTCTCTCACCTGTCTGTCTGTCTCTCACCTGTCTGTCTGTCTGTCTGTTTCTCACCTGTCTGCCAATCTGTTTCTCAACTGTCTTTCTGTCTGTCTCTGTCTGTCTCACCTGTCTGTTTCTCACTGTCTGTCTCTCACCTGTCTCTCTGTCTGTCTCACCTGTCTGTCTATCACCTGTCTGTCTCTCACCTGTCTGTCTGTGTCTCACCTGTCTGTGTCTCAAATGTCTGTCTCTCACCTGTCTGTGTCTCACCTGTCTGTGTCTCACATGTCTGTCTCTCACCTGTCTGTGTCTCACCTGTCTGTCTCTCACCTGTCTGTGTCTCACCTGTCTGTCTCACCTGTCTGTGTCTCACCTGTCTGTGTCTCACATGTCTGTGTCTCACCTGTGTGTCTCTCACCTGTCTGTGTCTCACCTGTCTGTCTCTCACCTGTCTGTCTCTCAGGATCAGAAGGGGGGGTTTCAGAGAGACAGTCAGCCGGTGAGGCGTCTCCAGCTCAGAGACTCTGACAGTGCTCAGGTAACATCAACACACCTGTAACCATTCATAACACTGATAATACTGATGAATAACGTGTGTGTGTGTGTGTGTGTGTGTGTGTATGTGTGTTTTTGTGTGTGTGTGTGTGTGTGTGTGTGTGTGTGTGTGTTGCCGCGGTAACAGAAGCTGCAGACTGTGATCTCCGAGGCTCAGGTGAGGCAGCGGCAGCACAGCATGAAGAGGCAGAAATCACAGCGCTTCCTGCCAGTCAAGCAGTGACATCACTTCCTGTTTACACCGAGACATCACTTCCTGTTTACACACCATCCCGATCACAAACACTGAATCTGAAGACGTAAACATGATGTCTGCAGGCTCACTGTCAGGGTTAATATGATTTGGGGGGGTTTTGTCCCTGCTCTTTGTCTGCAGGCTCACTGTCAGGGTTAATATGATTTGGGGGGGTTTTGTCCCTGCTCTTTGTCTGCAGGCTCACTGTCAGGGTTAATATGATTTGGGGGGGTTTTGTCCCTGCTCTTTGTCTGCAGGCTCACTGTCAGGGTTAATATGATTTGGGGGGGTTTTGTCCCTGCTCTTTGTCTGCAGGCTCACTGTCAGGGTTAATATGATTTGGGGGGTTTTGTCCCTGCTCTTTGTCTGCAGGCTCACTGTCAGGGTTAATATGATTTGGGGGGGTTTTGTCCCTGCTCTTTGTCTGCAGGCTCACTGTCAGGGTTAAAATGATTTTGGGGGGTTTTGTCCCTGCTCTTTGTCTGCAGGCTCACTGTCAGGGTTAATATGATTTGGGGGGTTTTGTCCCTGCTCTTTGTCTGCAGGCTCACTGTCAGGGTTAAATGATTTGGGGGGTTTTGTCCCTGCTCTTTGTCTGCAGGCTCACTGTCAGGGTTAAAATGATTTGGGGGGTTTTGTCCCTGCTCTTTGTCTGCAGGCTCACTGTCAGGGTTAATATGATTTGGGGGGTTTTGTCCCTGCTCTTTGTCTGCAGGCTCACTGTCAGGGTTAAATGATTTGGGGGGTTTTGTCCCTGCTCTTTGTCTGCAGGCTCACTGTCAGGGTTAATATGATTTTGGGGGTTTGTCCCTGCTCTTTGTCTGCAGGCGTACTGTCAGGGTTATTGATTTGGGGGGTTTTGTCCTACTCTTTGTCTGCAGGCTCACTGTCAGGTGTAAAATGAAGCCATGAAAACACGTTGCACTATGCTAATGAATATTCCTCGTCAGATAATTAAAGAGATGTGTTTATCTATGAAATATACAATCTGATTGTTAATGATCAATAAATGAAGTTCCTTCCTGTTTACAAACTCAATCACTGTCTTTATTTTGTAATCCTGAAACCAGAACACTGTTTACGTCCTGATGATGTTTAAATGTTTGTGATGAGAGCGAAACAGCTGTGTGAGTAAATATTTAAGGTAGACCCTGTACTGCAGTACTCTGGACTCTGTTTCTCCCCCGACCGGATCAGATGGACTGAAGACATTCAGAAGAGAGTTACTAAACTGTTGTATGACTCCTCTGAGCAGTTTCCAGATGACTGTTGACTGGACCTGTGTCTGGGGGTTGTATATTTAAGCAATAGCCCACGACAGGCCGTGGTATATGGTCCTTTTATCACAGCTAGGGGGCGTGGTTCAACCCCCTTAGCTGTGATATGAGCATATACCACGACAGGCCGTGGTATATGCTCATTATATCACAGGGCGTGGTTCAACCCCCTGAGCTGTGATATGAGCATATACCACGACAGGCCGTGGTATATGCTCATTATATCACAGGGCGTGGTTCAACCCCCTAGCTGTGATATAATGAGCATATACCACGACAGGCCGTGGTATATGCTCATTATATCACAGGGCGTGGTTCAACCCCCTAGCTGTGATATAATGAGCATATCTCACGGCCTGAAGTGAGCTATCGCTTTTCTAAAACGGTTACCAAGTGTGGCAATATGAAAGAAGAACACACACTCTAATTTAAATAGTTTTTATTCGTAAATAATGATGTTCAAAATAAAACAGTCCCTCCGTTGCCTTCTGCACGAAACATAGTGCGAGGTGGTTGCTATGCAACAACACTAACAGCTAGCGAACACATTAGACAGAGAGCGTTGATCCAGTATTTTAAAACCTGTCCAGCATCAGTAGCACGGCTCACGGGGTCACTTGTATAGGCTGAGGTTGTTCCAGGCTGTTGCTCGGCGTGGCCAGAATATTGCTCCACTTTCTCCGGTCCCCGAGATTCGGCTTCCAGCAGCTCTGGAGAGAGCTTTCGCACCTGTGGCCACTAACGGTCATCATGTCTCTGCTTTGTTTCAAGACCCGCATCAGAAAGCTTTTGAATGGAGGTTCTTCTCCAGTTGGTCTACCTGCTCTTCACGGAGCTCTGCATGTCGTGGTTTAGGTGCTCTCTGGAGATAGGCCCTGCTCAATCCACTCCTCCATAGAGAGGCCACCCGGAGGTCCAAGCTAACCTTACATGTTTCCATCTTGAGCTTTGTGAGTTAGTTTCCTAACGGACGTAATGTAACAGCTGTAACGGTTGTAGCTTTTCTCAGACGTGGAGGGATACATGACTTGTGAAAAGTAACTACAATTCTACCCGTGATATACGCTCATTATATCACGGCTAAGAACCAATCAGATTGCTTGATTTGACTTGTCCGTTTTATAAGTACATATTAAATAATATATATATATATAATATATATAATAATATTAAACTGACCACCAGACCTGCGGGAAAGAAGAAGAATGAAACAGACGTGGTTCACTCGTGTTTAATGACAGTGAGATATTAATCTTACAAAGAGTGACGTGTATCAGAATAAAGTTTCTTAAGTACATGTGCTTTAAATATCTGTCCTTCAGTAACAGATAAAATACATCATTCATAATAACCAGTTCTTACCGTCAGATGAAATATCTGTGTTCAGTTTAAAACTGTGACATCGCTGCAGGTTTCTCATTTCATCAGGTACTGCAGTACTTTGTAATACTTGGAGTATATTCTGTTGAAGAACACTTCAAACTTTAATGTGTTTGTTTACAGGGTCAGGACCTGGAATAAAGAGCTGCTTTTCCCTCTATAAAGTCTTTATAAAGACAGCGTGGTCTGGGGGGGGGGGCATCTTTCTGTCCAGCTCCCAGTCCTCCTCATCATCCTCATCATCCTCCTACAGAGTTCATCAGATCCCCACCACCCCAGCTCTGTTTAAAACATCTGCTCTTCTCTTAATAAAGTCTCTATAAAGACAGAGTTGTCTGCATGGGGGGGGGGGGGAATGGCGACAAGCATCCATCTTTCTGCCCACCCCCTCATCATCATCATCAGAAGTTCATCAAAGGTCCGGATCAAAGGTCTGGATCAAAGGTCCGGGTCAGGGGTCCGGATCAAAGGTCCGGGTCAGGGGTCCGGATCAGCGGTCCGGGTCAGCGGTCCTCGTACAGCAGGGAGCCGCTGAAGACGGTGAGCGGCTCCACAGAGTGGGCCAGCCTCCCCGTCACCAGGTCCACGCACACTGTGTCCTGGCTCTGCAGCGGCAGGATGAGGCTGAACACGGCCAGCGACCCGGGGGGGGTTCTGGTCTCGGCCACCGGGTTGTTCTCCAGGCCTTCGGGCTGGTAGCCTCCCGAGTCCACCCGGGCCATGCCGTAGTTGGACTTGGACAGAACCGCCTCGATCTTCTCGTTCTTATAACCCGTCAGGACGGCGCTGAAGAAGTAGTGTCCGTCTACGGGGGCCGTGAACACACCTGGGGGGGGGGGCACACACACAGAGTTAATGGTGTTAGCACACAGAACACATTGGCAACAGTTGTTTCATAATGGTGAATCTAAATCTTTCAGACAAATAAGACATGAATTCAAACTTCCTCAAACTGATTTTTATACTTACAGCAAGTTTCTAACAAAAGTTAAAAAGCGCTCTTAAATTGAGCTTTTTCTCAAAGAGATACAATCCATCCATAATAGTAAGAAAATAATCTCCAAATTATACATCATATTTTCTTCTATGGACTCCAATAACACCTTACATGTAAAAAAACAAGTGGGGACTGAAAAAGGCACAACAATCATTCCTGAAACCTTGGAGCAGGTGTGTGAAGGAGCACACTTAGTGACCAAACATCTGGAGAGAGTTTACATGGAAAGTTATAACAAGATATTTCAGAACCCCACAAGTGACAGATGGAATCAGGCTCGGATAAATGCTGGAGGAAATAATCACACCCAGATTCTGTGGTCCTGCCCCAACTGAGTGAAAACTGGAAGGATGTATTCCTCTCAAGGAAGTTTTTCAGTACGAAGTCAGACTACAGTATGTGGAGAAACAGTGATAGCGTTCAGCGGGAGAACCTGCAGCAGAACCTGCTGAGTCATGTTTACCTGTCTTCGGGTAGTAGAAATCTCCTTCGTTGACAAAGGTCTTATCAAAGACGATGGTTCCGGCTCGCTCCATGGGAACCGTAAGAGCAGCGGAGAACGCCAGTCTGGGAATGTGAGCGTCACCCCCGGGACGTCCTGAACAAACAAACAGGAAACACATCAAGGTTACAGATTATTCTGTTTCCATGGTTACTGCTGTTGCTAATGATGTTAGCACACAAAGAGACCCTGCCAAAAACAGGACATATAAAGTATATTTCTATAACATATCTGGCCTACCATGAGCCCCTGTCTCTCCAGGTCGTCCCATAGGCCCTCGGGGACCCGGCAACCCGTTAAAGCCTCTCTCTCCGGAGGGTCCTGGGGGTCCTTGGGGTCCTGGCAGGCCTGTGGATGATATGAACTGTTGATTAAAAAACGGTGTCTCATTGGAGGGCCTCTTTAAGATGTTCCTCTCCGTTCCTTCAGTAACTGAAGGTGGACAGTCATCAGGACGCTCAGCAGCTGCAGTAAACCACAGACAGAAGCACAGAAACAGAAAGACGAGGAGAAACAGACACTCACTGTTCAGGTCTCGCTCCGAGGAGGTCTGCATCTCCTTGAAGACCTGGTTCACGCTCGAGTTCAGGTTCTTCATCCTGCTGTAGACATCCTCCTGGTTCTTCTGAATGTAGTCCAAGATTCCTCCGTGATGGACCACTGACTCATTCAGACCAGAAACACACGTCCACAAGCTGGAGACATGTCGGTTCAGACCTGAACACAACACGTCAAAACAAGGGGAACAACACGTCAAAACACAGGTCCAACACGTCAAAACACAGGTCAACACGTCAAAACAGGTCACAACACTCAAACAGTCACGTCAAAACACAGGTCACAACACGTCAAACACAGGTCACAACACGTCAATACACAGGTCACAACACGTCAATACACAGGTCACAACACGTCAAAACACAGGTCACAACACGTCAAAACACAGGTCACAACACGTCAAAACACAGGTCACAACACGTCAAAACACAGGTCACAACACGTCAAAATACAGGTCACAACACGTCAAAATACAGGTCACAACACGTCAAAACACAGGTCACAACACGTCAAAATACAGGTCACAACACGTCAAAACACAGGTCACAACACGTCAAAACACAGGTCACAACACGTCAAAATACAGGTCACAACACGTCAAAACACAGGTCACAACACGTCAAAACACAGGTCACAACACGTCAAAACACAGGTCACAACACGTCAAAACACACGTCAAAACATGGGGTACGACACGTCAAAACATGGGGTACGACACGTCAAAACATGGGGTACGACACGTCAAAACATGGGGTACGACACGTCAAAACATGGGGTACGACACGTCAAAACATGGGGTACGACACGTCAAAACATGGGGTACGACACGTCAAAACATGGGGCACGACACGTCAAAACATGGGACACGACACGTCAAAACATGGGGTACAACACGTCAAAACATGGGACACGACACGTCAAAACATGGGACACGACTAGGCCTGTCACGATAATTAATTTTGTTGGACGATACATTTTCCCGGAAATTATTGCGATAAACGATAATATTGTGGGCACCGTTGTAAGACCTGCCCTTTTGTTTTAAACAGGGCAGATGTGTGCAAATCCTTTAAAAGGGTTAACCTACACAAGGCTCCTGGACCTGATGGCATCCCTGGCCGTGTTCTCAGGGTGTGTGCAGTCCAGCTGGCAGAGGTGTTCACAGACATCTTCAACAGGTCCCTGCTGCAGTCTGTAGTCCCCACATGCTTCAAACACTCCACCATCGTTCCTGTCCCCAAAAACAATAATCACCAGCCTCAACGACTACCGCCCAGTAGCACTCACCTCCATCATTATGAAGTGCTTTGAGCGGTTAGTCAAAACCTTCATCACCTCCTCCCTCCCTGACTCTCTGGACCCCCTGCAGTTTGCCTACAGAGCAAACAGGTCCACAGACGACGCCATAGCCCTCACCATCCACACTGCCCTCTCACACCTGGACCAGAGGAACACATATGTGAGAATGCTGTTCATTGATTACAGTTCAGCATTCAACCATTGTGCCCTCCAAGCTGGTCATCAAGCTCAGAGACCTCGGGCTCAACAGCGCCCTCTGTGACTGGATCCTGAACTTCCTGACGGGCAGACCCCAGGCAGTGCGGGTGGGAAACATCACATCCTCCACCCTGATCCTCAACACCGGAGCCCCTCAAGGCTGCGTGCTCAGCCCTCTCCTCTACTCCCTGTTCACTCACGACTGCGTGGCCACACACAGCTCCAACACCATCGTGAAGTTTGCTGACGACACGACCGTCATCGGCCAGATCACCGACGGCGACGAGACGGCGTACAGAGAGGAGGTCGAAAACTGACATCTTGGTGCCAGGATAACAACCTCCATCTCAACGTCAGCAAAACAAAGGAGCTGATTGTGGATTACAGGAAGCAGCAGGAGAGGGACACGCCCCCATCGCCATCAATGGGACTACGGTGGAGAGAGTCAGCAGCTTCAGGTTCCTTGGGTCCACATCACTGAGGACCTGACATGGACTCTTCACACCACCACCATCACCAAAAAGCTCGACAGCGGCTCTTCTTCCTCCGCAGGCTGAGGAGGTTCAAATGGACTCCAGGATACTCTGCAACTTCTACAGGTGCACCATAGAGAGGATCCTGACCTTCTACAGGTGCACCATAGAGAGGATCCTGACCTTCTACAGGTGCACCATAGAGAGGATCCTGACCTTCTACAGGTGCACCATAGAGAGATCCTGACCTTCTACAGGTGCACCATAGAGAGGATCCTGACCTTCTACAGGTGCACCATAGAGAGGATCCTGACCTTCTACAGGTGCACCATAGAGAGTATCCTGACCTTCTACAGGTGCACCATAGAGAGTCCTGCCATCTACAGGTGCACCATAGAGAGGATCCTGACCTTCTACAGGTGCACCATAGAGAGATCCTGACCTTCTACAGGTGCACCATAGAGAGCATCCTGACCTTCTACAGGTGCACCATAGAGAGATCCTGACCTTCTACAGGTGCACCATAGAGAGCATCCTGACCTTCTACAGGTGCACCATAGAGAGGATCCTGACCTTCTACAGGTGCACCATAGAGAGCATCCTGACCTTCTACAGGTGCACCATAGAGAGCATCCTGACCTTCTACAGGTGCACCATAGAGAGGATCCTGACCTTCTACAAGTGCACCATAGAGAGATCCTGACCTTCTACAGGTGCACCATAGAGAGTCCTGACCTTCTACAGGTGCACCATAGAGAGGATCCTGACCTTCTACAGGTGCACCATAGAGAGCATCCTGACCTTCTACAGGTGCACCATAGAGAGCATCCTGACGGGCTGCATCACGGCCTGGTACGGCAGCTGCACCGCCCTCAATCGTAAGGCTTTACAGAGGGTGGTGAAAACTGCGCAGAACATCACCAGGACGGAGCTGCCATCCATGGAGGACCTTTACTCCCAGCGGCTCAGGAAGAAATCCCTCAGGATTATCAAAGACCCCCATCACCCCAGCCACAAACTGTTCAGTCTGCTGCCGTCTGGCAGGCGTTACCGCAGCTCCGACAAGAACAACCAGATTCAGAGACAGCTTCATCCCGCAGGCAATAAGACTGTTCAACAACTGAACTGCTGAAACAATTTCATAACATTCATCTGCTACTTAGTAATATCTATCTATTATCTAATAATCATTCCAATAACCTGAATATAGACTCGTATTGCACTATTCCACTTTTTTTTCCTCACTTTTTTTAAAACAATTTTTCTTTTTGTATTACTTTCTATATAATATACTTTAATATTGCTTTAATATTGTCTGCTTATCTGTATTATTGTGTTGCATTGTGGGAGAAGCCTGTGACCTAAGATTTTCAACGACATAATTACTCTGTAGCTATGTTAGTTTGACAATAAAGAACCTTGAACCTTGATTTTAGACCACTGACATAATGATAATATATAATAATAATTCAAGTACATCCTTTTTTATTGAACATTCAACATTGCAAATGAAATAGTATATAAATAATATTTTAATATATAAATTATATATAATAGATAAAACAAATAAATAAAATTATAAAACATTTATTAAATAAATCACACACAACCAAAACAATAAATTAAATAAACTCAGAGATAAAACAGAGGTCTCTTGTGGTCAAAACACGCAATTGCATTTGTGAAAACGCAGTAGTAAACATTTAAAAAAAAAATAAAGTAAGTTGGGAGGGTGGGGGCTCTCCATCTCCAGCTGCCGTGTTTGCTCCCAGCTGGGAAAACGGAATGGGGTAGTTATGTTTCAGGTGCAGTTTAAGGTTGGTCGTATTGCTAGCTTTTGTTGCTACCTCTTTAAAACAAATGCGACATACCGGCTCATTCAAGGCCGTAGGTTCGCCTCGTTGATTTGGCTTAAATCCAAAATATTCCCACACCGGGGATGTGGAGTTAGGTTTTGCAACCAATTCCGTTTAACTTCAAATTCCCCTCGAGTAGTCAAACGTTGTCTCCTGCTTGTCTCTATATTATTCATTTGGCTGCTACACTGTTGCATGTGTCGTGTCCTGACCTGGCTGTGTGTGAGCCCCGCCACTCACAGCGTGTCTGCCGGCCACTCTACCGTACAGGCGCGCTGTGTCTGCCGGCCACTCTACCGGCAGACACAGCGCGCCTGGCTAAAATGCTGGTCACATCCTTATGTAAACAAACACGCATGTAGACGGCAATTTATCGAGGTCAGAAAAGTTATCGAGTTCATTTTTATTTATCGTACGATAAGTCAATTAATTGCTTATCGCGACAGGCCTAGACACGTCAAAACATGGGACGCAACACGTCAAATCACGGGAGACGACACCACGTCAAAACATTGGACACGACACGTCAAAACATGGGACACGACACGTCAAATCACGGGAGACGACACCACGTCAAAACATTGGACACGACACGTCAAAACATGGGACACGACACGTCAAATCACGGGAGACGACACCACGTCAAAACATTGGACACGACACGTGAAAACATGGGACACGACACGTCAAATCACGGGAGACGACACCACGTCAAAACATTGGACACGACACGTGAAAACATGGGACACGACACGTCAAATCACGGGAGACGACACCACGTCAAAACATTGGACACGACACGTGAAAACATGGGACACAACACGTCAACACATGGGACACGACACGTCAACACATGGGCCACGACACGTCAAAACACAGGGGTTAGGACATAGAAGGGTCAAAGGTTAAAGGGTGAGGATGTAGAAGATCTGCTGAGATAAAGCACCATCACCTTCCTTGATGTTGAGGGTTAGGATGTAGAAGGGTTAAAGGTTAAGGGTTAGGATGTAGAAGATCTGCTGAGATAAAGCACCATCACCTTCCTTGATGTTGAGGGTTAGGATGTAGAAGGGTTAAAGGTTAAGGGTTAGGATGTAGAAGATCTGCTGAGATAAAGCACCATCACCTTCCTTAATGTTGAGGATGGACATGGAGACGCCGTCCAGCCGGCTGCAGACGCCCTCCAGCTTGGACAGCCTCTTCTCCAGCCCATTTCCGGACCTCCTGCAGTCCCCCACCTCCACCAGCAGGGTGCTGTCGACCCGCCGGACGTCCTGCTCCACCCCCTGCAGGCGGACCTGGCTCTCCTCGATGTGCTCCCTCACCTCCTGCTGGATCTTGTCCAGCTCAGAGATGATCTTGTCCTTTGTGTTTCCTGTCAGAGAATCAGAATCAGGTGTATTACCAGGTAGGTTGACACGTACGAGGAATTTGACTTGGTGTCAAGGTGCATACATAAAAGTAAAACAGAAATTAAAAACGCAGATAGAGAACTATATTAAGAAAACTATAATAAAAAAAAAAATTATAAAAATATAGCAAACGATAGCAGTATTTAGAGTTTAGAGTTCAGAGAAGCAGCAGAGAGTGGGCTTCACTAGACTCACCGAGGTCTGTGAGGACGCTGCCGTGCTTCTGCACCGTGTGCTGGAGCCCCTTCAGGGAGTCGTTGATGGAGCGGAAGGTCAGGACGGCCTCCGACAGCTCCGCCTGCAGCGTCTTCAGCTGGTTGTTGTTGACCGAGCCTCCGATCACACTGTGGCCATCTAAAGGCTTCTCAGCACCCAACCCGGGTCTGATGGAGCCACCAGAACCTCCAGAACCTCCAGAACCTCCAGAACCTCCGGAACCACCAGAACCACCACCTGTTGGGAGTTTAGTTTGACAATAAACTCATTATTTTGAAGAAATGTTCACAGATATTAAAAGCACCTGAATACGTCTCCTAGCCACCGAAATAACCGAAAATAACCGAGTACCAACAGTTACATCCCTTTGTATCAAGTTCTGAAAACTAATATTGGTTTTCCTCACAGCCGATCAATGCAAGCGTTCTTTGATTCGTTGCGATATGGGATTGAGCGTGGTATAAATTATGTAAAACCTCTCTACATGATAAGGAGGGGTTCTGAGTTTTCATTATTTTGGATATTAATACGAATTTTGATGTATTCGGTTCTGAAACCGTCTTTGTAAACGGGTAAGCAAGAGTAACTTTGAGGATGGGTTCAAAGAGCTCTCATTTGATTGGCTGACCTGTGGTCGTACCCGGACAGCTGCACCTCCTGACGTCGTCCCGCAGCATCCGGACATCGTCCTCCAGTTGTGAACACATCTGGGAGCATCCTTCTCTGCCGGAGTCCAGCCGGGTCTGCAGTCTGTTGATGTGGATCTGCATAAGCCCCAGTGCATCCTGGGAGTGGTTCTTCAGTCGTCGCAGCTCGTCCTCCACCTTCCCGCACAGCACGCAGTCGTGGCCCAGCATCTCCACCTCCGTCACGATGCGGTTGAAGTTCTCGCCGTGATCCCCGGTCAGAGCCTTGATCTGATGAACATCATGGGTCAGGTCCACAACCTCGGGGAGGAAAAACGTTTATGATCATCGCAGCGACAGCATACTGATAGACCATCATCATCACCACCATCATCACCATCATCATCATCATCATCATCACCATCATCATCACCACAATCATCGCCATCAGCATCATCACCACCATCATCACATCATCCCCATGACCATCCCCATGACCATCATCATCACCACCATCATCACCATCATCATCATCATCATCATCACCATCATCGCCATCAGCATCATCACCACCATCATAACATCATCCCCATGACCATCCCCATGACCATCATCATCACCACCATCATCACCATCATCATCATCATCATCACCACCATCATCATCATCACCACCGTCACCACCATCACCATCATCATCATCACCATCATCATCATTATCATCATCATCACCATCATCATCATCATCATCATCATCATCATCATCATCATCATCATCATCATCATCACCATCAGACTTGTGACCTCACCTTGTTCTGCAGAGACTCTCCAGACACCGACAGGTCTTTGAGTTCTGTGTTGAAGTGTCGGATCTGATCCTCGTTGGCGACGACTCTCCACTCCAAAGACTTCTCTGTGGTAGTTCCTCCTCCTGTCCCAGATAGTCCTCCTCCTGTGGATTCTCCTCCTGTAGATTCTCCTCCTGTCCCAGATAGTCCTTCTGTGGATCCTCCTCCTGTAGATCCTCCTCCTGTAGATCCACCTCCTGTAGATCCTCTTCCTCCAGATAGTCCTCCTCCTGTAGATCCTCCTCCTGTGGATTCACCTCCTTTAGATCCTCCTTCTCCTGTGGATCCACCTCCTTTAGATCCTCCTTCTCCTGTGGATCCACCTCCTGTAGATCCTCCTCCACCTCCTGTAGATCCTCCTTCTCCTGTGGATCCTCCTCCTCTAGATCCTCCTCCACCTTCAGATCCTCCACAGCTGCAGTCCTCCAGCCTCCGGGTCGTGGTGTTCATGATGTTCTCCAGGTTCCTCAGCCTCTGGTCTTGGTGGCTCAGCTGGTCCTTCAGCAGCCCCACATCCAGCGCCACGTCTGAGACCCTGAAGGCCTGGTCATCAAACCGGTCAAGGAACACGGTCCTCAGGTCTCCGAGTTCTCTGTGGAAGTATTCCTTCAGGTGGTTGTCCAGGTTATCAGTCCTCTGCACGGTGCTGTTGACCCGCCGCTCCAGGTCCTTCAGCCGGTGGTCCAGTCGACCCTCCGTCACAACTAGCCCCCGGTCCCCAACCCCTGATCCCCCGCCGCCCCCTGATCCTCTGCTGCCGCCGTCCACATTGTTGCCTCCCCCCCCGCTGAGGTCCTTGTCCAGCCTGGTCTGTAGAAGGTCCAGGTTCTCGGAGGCCGAACTGATCTTCCGCTCAGCGTCAGAGACCCGGTCTCGGAGGTGGTTCATGGTGTCGCAGCACCCCCGCAGTCGCACCACTTCGCGTTGCAGCCCGTCCAGGTTCTGGCGGTACCGAGAGTCCGTGTCACTGAGCTTCTTCTCCAGAGCTGCGATGCGCTCGCGGCCCTCCCTCTGCTGTCGGCGCAGATCCTCCACACCGGCCTGAAAAACAGGGTTCATGGTTTGATTTAAATGTTTCATTGGTACTGGATGGATGGCTCCTTAACGGAGGACTGATACCTGACAGGAGGAGCAGGACAGTGAAACCCTCCTCTCCAGCTCCTGGAGGATCTCTGCTTTCAGGGAGTCCATCTTCCACCCGCTCAGACCCCCTCCGGACGGACCGGCCTCCAGCTCGTCTCCCTTCCCGTTCACCAGGTGGTTGTTGATGCTGACCAGCGTTTTATCATGAGCCTGTTGGAGCAAACACACTTTAGACCAGATCCAGTACAGTACCATCTCTGCTCCTCCTGGTCTGCAGGACCTCTTTAAATATTGACCTACATTAAGTGGATCTATCTTTGCTTCATTAGCTGTAATACAGTTTATCGTATTATCGTATCGTATTAAATCAGTGATGGCTTCCAATATAAAGAGCCTTGGTGACTCGCCTGTGTGCGGTTGTCCAGCTGGTCCAGTTTGGTCTGGATGCTGTGGATGGTCTCTTTAATCTCCGGCTGAGCGGCGTCCGCCGGGTTCCTCCCGCCTGAAGAAGAACCTCCTGAAGAGGAACCTCCTGAAGAAGAACCTCCTGAAGAAGAACCTCCTGAAGAGGAACCTCCTGAAGAAGAACCTCCTCCGGTGTTCAGGCTGGCCTGGAGGTCCTGCAGGTTTTTGTTCAGACTCTGGATCTTCTCCTCGAGCTGTCCCATCCTCTCATCCTCTACCCGACCTGCGAGAACAGGAAGTAGATCATTAAGGGGCTGCTGATACCCGACGCTTACTGATGTGTTTCTGCTTTCTGCTTCTTTTAATCATCATGCTATTTTTAGGCATATATTATGGGTCTCAGATATATACAAATATATAAAAAACACGTCTATGATTTGTTTTGCTCAAAATACCAAACAGATCATGCATTTTAGAAATCCCTCATATCCCTCTGTTTCAGCCTGTTTTGTGACTGTGGCTGCTGGCCCCGCCCCCTTAGAGCTGCTGGCCCCGCCCCTTTTTGAGCATGGCAAGGCAAGCAGTGAGCTTTACTACAAGGTGAGTTCCTCTTTGTATTTCCTGCTTCTTTACACGGGTGATTCTCTGAATCGGGTGCCCTTTGTGTCCCCCAAGCTTACTTCAAAGATTTTAAATGAAAGGAAACTACAAAATGTATTTTAAAGCACTGAATTAAAGGAACAGGGTGTTTTGCATTACAATGTAAAACTAAATATATATATTTTGTTTTTGTTTTATAATAATTAGTTGTCTTTGTAGTAGACAACACACATTTTAGCATGTCCTCACTGAGCATCATCACATATTCATTGAATATTAAACAAATAACAATTGCCAATTATACCAACATTTTGATGCTAATATAATCATAATCCATGTGTACTTTAACTGAGAAAAAAAAAAAGTCTGAAAAAATACATGAATTATCTATGAAATTGCACTATTGACACTCGTCCCCCAGTTTGTTTCAACCCCGTCACGCTATACATTTTACCCCCCTATTAAAATAATGGATCAGTCCATGTGACATCTGCATTGAGGGAGTGACGTCACAGAAGTCTATTGAGGAAAAGGCGGCAAAGAAAGGCAAGTGTCAGTATCTTTTCTTACCTATATTTCATTTTTTTATTTTTTGTATGAATTACCTATGGTAAACAATTATTTAGGAAAAATTTAACAATAGTTTTGCAAAATATTACAATTTTATGATGTCCTTAAATTCCATGTGGTGCTGTCTTAGCCAAACAAGCTCTCATGGCTACTTTTTGCCAAAAACTTCAACCATGTCACATTTTTTCAAGGAAATTCCTAGTAATTTATATTTTGTCCCTGAGGTGGTAAAATGTGTTTTCTCAAAGTTTTAAGTAGTCCACTACCAGATGTTATGATCAAAAATCTCTCCAGTACAGGTTAGCTCTGAGTGTTAGCGATGCTAATGTAAATACAAACCATATTACTTCCAGAACACGTCGTTCAAAGAGAGAGGGTTTTGTTTTCTGACACTTTGTGAGTCTCCTGACTCTCCGGGGACACGTATTTCCATGATAGGAGACCTTTAATTCAATACTACAAACATACGTGGATAATCATTAGACTAATGATCCCCTCACCAGCGTGTCCTCCGGTGGGTCTGGATTTAGGTCCCGCCCCCCCGCCCGGTGACGGTCCTGATCCCGGACCCTCGCCACAGTCCAACCCGCTGTAACCATGGCAACACTTCCACTCCAGCGCCGTGGCCATCTTGTAGGCGACTTTGTACCGCGGCCTCATGAAGGTCCGGTACCTGCAAAGAGGGAAGACATGCTGGATCTGTGTGTGTGTGTGTGTGGTGTGTGTGTGTGTGTGTGTACTCACAGCACGGCCCTGCTGCACTGCCCCCCCCACACAGGGATGATACTCTGGCTTCACGTAGGTCTCCACTCCGTCCTCCACCACACAGCTCACCGTCTTCGTCACCACGAACGCACACCAGTTCCTGTTACACACACACACACACACACACACACACACACACACACACACACCATCAGTTGTCTGGGTGGTGTTGCAGCTTCATAAACACTCACAGGTCTCCTGAGGGCAGTTCTGAACACATGTAGTGTACTGTGATACACTTAGAGGGCAGGGAAAGGATGAAGAAGATGCCTGTGAAAGTACAACACACACACACACACACACACACGCACGCACACACGCACACACACACACACACACACACACACACACACACACATACGCATGCACACACACACACACACACACACACACACACACACAGCCATGTGTCAGGGTGGGCTAAGGTCAGACTGAGCGTGTGCAGATGTTTTCCAGATGTTTCCAGAATCAGATGATGCTTCAGATATTTCAGAACAAACTGTCTTTAAAAATATGAAATGTGTAAACTCTGTGATTCACTAGAGTCTGTCGAGAGGCTTTTATTTTGAAAGAGCACTTCCTGCCACGTGTTTCATTTTGTCTCACTGTTTGAGCTCTTCTGGGTTTCACGTCTGCACGTGTCTTCCACTTTTTTACACAATAACAAATGAAACACACAGTCTTGAAGTGTGTGTTCAGTAAATATGAATAGAGTGTCATGATTAAAAACATCTGCGGCCTGAACGCTGCGGCGGCCTGAACGCTGCGGCGGCCTGAACGCTGCGGCGGCCTGAACGCTGCGGCCTGAACGCTGCGGCCTGAACGCTGCGGCCTGAACGCTGCTGCCTGAACGCTGCTGCGGCCTGAACGCTGCTGCGGCCTGAACGCTGCTGCGGCCTGAACGCTGCGGTGGCCTGAACGCTGCTGCGGCCTGAACGCTGCTGCGGCCTGAACGCTGCTGCGGCCTGAACGCTGCGGCCTGAACGCTGCGGTGGGCCTGAACGCTGCGGTGGCCTGAACGCTGCTGCGGCCTGAACGCTGCTGCGGCCTGAACGCTGCTGCGGCCTGAACGCTGCTGCGGCCTGAACGCTGCGGCGGCCTGAACGCTGCGGCGGCCTGAACGCTGCGGCGGCCTGAACGCTGCTGCGGCCTGAACGCTGCTGCGGCCTGAACGCTGCTGCGGCCTGAACGCTGCGGTGGCCTGAACGCTGCGGTGGCCTGAACGCTGCTGCGGCCTGAACGCTGCGGCCTGAACGCTGCGGGGACTGGAAGCACATTTCAGTTATGGTATTATATGTTATCTACTAAATGAAATGTATATAAAACAAGTTTAATTTACATACGTTTACATGTCCCACAGTCATGGGGTCGGCCATGTAAAGTAAATAGAGTTTGTTTTTTCTGGAAGCTTCTGTAACTCATTTCTTTCATTGAGGTGTTTGAATCCAACACACCATCAGCCAATCAGAGAGCAGGAGAACATCAATGTGTTAAAGGATTTTCTAACAGATTTACTCTTCAAACTGCAGAAAATCAAACATTTTCACTGTTAACCGGAGTCTACTGGGAGATCACACACACACACACACACACACACACACACACACACACACACATGATGTCACTGTTTTAACAGGAAATGAGTCATTTGGGCGTTTGTTTCAATTCGCTGCTCTAGTGCTAGACTGTGTGTGTGTGTGTGTGTGTGTGTTGTGTTTATCTCCTGATGTAATACAGTCCTACCACAGTGTGTGACATACACACTGTGGTAGGACTGTATTACATCAGGACTCAGTAACCCTTCACCTCTGACAAACGTCAGGGTTATATTGTGATGTTATTATTATATATTCATGAACAATGATAGGATTCATCAGGACTCACTGACACTATCCTCCGTGTTTATGATGTCATAAAAGTGCGTCTGACGTGGGGTAACTAGAGTTGTCTGCACAGCGGACTACTGTAAGATCATGGAGGCGTACTGTGCTTTCTGAACATTAGGAAGTCATCCTGTAGCGCCGACACCATCATGAAGTCGAGAGAAAGTATTTTGATCTTCTTTTTAATTATTGTTTTATTATTTGACTCCCATTGTGTTATTCTAGATCAGGGCTGGGAAACCTTTTGGCTCGGGGGCCACTATGAGTTTTAAAATTCGACAGACGGGCCGGGCCGGTAGCAGATGGTGGAAAAGTGGCGTCTGATATTGTATTCTTTGAAAACCGCAACGGTTTCTTGGCAAAAAGAAATACAGCCTTATATCGCACTTCGGTGAAAACATATTTAGCTGCCCACTCCTCATTAAACACTCGGCACTCACGTCGACTTTTCTTTGGTCCACTCATTGTTACAGATGCGGGTTCAAAGGTGAATTGTTGCGTCATTGCGTCATCGTTTGCGTCATGACGTAAAACGTTTACGTGCCTTCTTATGACCCCGTTTTACGTCTCTGATTTTCTCCGCAACACCGCTCACAACAACATCAGTAGAGGACTGCGTCGGGTAGTTTTTAATCATACGAAGCCAGATTAAATGAACGACCTACTTCTCCAACCTTATACCTTTCTCCAGAGTGCCCTGGTGCATTGTTTATGAATGTGGTTCAGCGGCATTACCGCCCGCTGCAGTGCTGCTCGTGCACCGGAGTTTATTCTCCTGTTAACTCGCACGGCAGCGGCCGCTGTAAAGTCTTCACTGTCCGACTGTCACACAAGCAGCTGATCAATATCCCCCATCTCCATCAGTGAATGTGTTTCAGTCTCAATTGACGCTGTTATGAAAGTTTCTCTGGCATTCTACAGGTGATGTTGGCATAGCAACCAAAGCTAATCAGTAATCAGACATGTTGACTACTTGTTGCTATCATTTTGTGGCATAAACCGTTTTCTACACGCATATTTTACCGGCGTAGTTTTCGTTATGATTTGACTTGTGATGGCCACATGGAGCCCAGGTATTGATCCGATAGCTGCAATAATACAAAACAACAGGAAAACGTCTGCCTCTTCACAATGATCAATAACAGTGAACGGATGGTCATTAAAGGTCAAATAAACAGAATCACACTCAGCCTGGTTAGTGATGCCTGACTTTATATAAGTGTTTTGTATAAGTGTGTGGTTGCGTTCTGGTCCCTTTGCTCGGTCGCGTTCTGGTCCCTTTGCTCTGTCGCGTTCTGGTCCCTTTGCTCGGTCGCGTTCTGGTCCCTTTGCTCGGTCGCGTTCTGGTCCCTTTGCTCTGTCGCGTTCTGGTCCCTTTGCTCGGTCGCGTTCTGGTCCCTTTGCTCGGTCGCGTTCTGGTCCCTTTGCTCGGTCGCGTTCTGGTCCCTTTGCTCGGTCGCGTTCTGGTCCCTTTGCCCGGTCGCGTTCTGGTCCCTTTGCTCGGTCGCGTTCTGGTCCCTTTGCCCGGTCGCGTTCTGGTCCCTTTGCTCGGTCGCGTTCTGGTCCCTTTGCTCAGTCGCGTTCTGGTCCCTTTGCTCGGTCGCGTTCTGGTCCCTTTGCTCAGTCGCGTTCTGGTCCCTTTGCTCTGTCGCGTTCTGGTCCCTTTGCTCGGTCGCGTTCTGGTCCCTTTGCTCGTCGCGTTCTGGTCCCTTTGCTCGGTCGCGTTCTGGTCCCTTTGCTCAGTCGCGTTCTGGTCCCTTTGCTCAGCGCTGCTTGGTACGACTTGTATTCGCTGTACTCGCCTTGAACTGCTATTGCTCAGGTTAATCTCGACCCCCTCCAATGTTAGCGTGACGTATTTGCTTCTTAGATCTTGCCGGGTTGCCGACTCCAGCAAAGCTCAATTGTGTCTAGAGTGCGCCATCTAGTGGGATCAACTGAAATGCCGGGTATTGCAGGAAAAAGGCAAAATGAATGCGGTCTTTACTACAATTTGGACAATTTTGTACCAATATTCGGCGGGCCGGATTAAAAAGCCCAACGGGCCGTATATGGCCCGCGGGCCTTAGTTTGCCCATGCCTGATATATATTGTATTTGTTCCCTGTACAACCCTTTGGTCAACTGAGGTTGTTTGAAATGTGCTGTATAAATAAATAAAGATTGAGATTGAGAGGCTGGTCATGAAGCAAATCCCCCCCCCCCTGGACCCGTTTCAGCTGCATCTCGAGCTAACAATTAATGTTTATATAATATCCTGCTTTATATTTTGTTTCTGTAAATTTGTATTTCAACATGTATATTTCCTACTTGTTTAATGCTATTTTATTTCTATTTGAGACGTTTACATTTTGGATTGTTTATTTCTTGTCTTCTAATTTCTCTAATGTACAATGCCATGTCTTTTTATGCTGCTGCAACACAAACATTTCCCAACTTGGGATCAATAAAATACTTATTATCTTATCTTATCTTATCTTCTGGGATCTCCTCTGCTCTCCACCCAGCCCTCACCCACCTGGAAACTTACAACTCTTCTGTTCGGATGCTGTTCGGAGACTTTAGCTCAGCGTTCAACACCATCATCCCCCAGCAGCTGGTCTGTAAACTAACAGACCCTCAGCCCCTTTCTCTGCAACTGGCTGCTGGACTTCCTCACTGCCAGACCCCAATCTGTACGGGTCGGCAACACATCAGGCACCATCACACTCAGTACGGGTTCCCCCCAAGGATGTGTGCTCAGCCCCCTCCTCTTCACCCTGCTGACCCACGACTGCACACCCAGCCACAGCTCCAACCACTTTCTGAAGTTTGTTGACACAACCGTGGTGGGTCTCATCAGCAACAACGACGAGACCCACTACAGGAGGGAGGAGAACCAGCTGGCCAGGTGGTGCAGAGACAACAAAGGAGATAGTTGTCGACTTCAGGAGAACCTCAACCCAACACCCCCACCCCTCAACCCAACACCCCCACCCCCTGACAATCAATGGTGCCATACATTATTGAGTGTTCTTGCATTTTAATGTGTGAGGTTTGTTTGTATACCTCGGGACTGTGGAAACAGTATTTCGATCTTTCTGTGTGTACAAACTATTTTGAGATTGACAATAAAGTTGACTTTGACTTGAAAAAGAATAAGAGTCTATATACAAGTGATTGGAATATGATATACTGTATTAGATCAATCATTTCTAAGTTGCAGCCAGATGTATGTTATGTTGTGAATTGTTTCAAAAGTTCAGGTGTTTAAGTTGTCGACTTCATATATCTATATATCTATATATCTATAGATATATAGATATATAGATGTCTTTGTTATAGTTGGTATGGTGATAAACAGCACTTGGATCTGTCTATCTCTCACAGAGGATTGATATAAAGTCGACTTTGTCGCCCTGCTGTTCACGAGTTTTAATCCAAATGAATCTCATTACGTGTGATTGTATGCAAATATTTTTTAAATAAATAAAATGTTATGCAATATATGCAGAACCTTCCAGACACGTTTAAAAAGTCGAACTAACCCACATCAGGAAACACTGAAAACGTAAAGGATATTTCTCCTTTTGGTGATTATAGTGTACTTCATCATTATACACATTAAGTATGTTTACTTATAACTTTGAGGTACTTGTACTTTAAACTGTTACTGCAGAATTAAAACCAGCTGCCACATTAAACAGAGGAGCATCAATTCAATACATATTTATACATGTTATTCTGCATAATGAGTTATTTTACCTTTGTTGCTCTGTTAGCCCGTTACTACTACTACTGTGTACTTATACTCTGTGCACTACTACTACTACTGTGTACTTATACTCTGTGCACTACTAGGCAAGGCAATTTGATTGATATAGCACCTTTCAGTACGCGACAATTCAAAGTGCTTTACAAAATAAAAATAAAAGACATTTAAGAATAAATACAGCATTTAAATTATTAAATGCCATTTAAAAACAAAGATAATGAAATAAATAAATCAACACAGCAGGTACAGAATACATGAATAAAAGGCATACTGCAGTGTGAGTATGAACAGCTCAATTAAAAGCAGCGGCAAATAGATATGTTTTTAGTCTGGATTTGAAAATAGGAAGAGTTTCAGCGGACGTGCACGATTCGGGAAGTTTGTTCCAGATTGTCGGGGCATAATAGCTCAACGCTGCTTTTCCATGTTTAGTTGTTACTCTTGGAACAGAGACCCGACCCAGAGGACCTGAGACTCCTGGAGGCTTCATAGTGATGCAGGAGATCGTTTATATACCTCGGTCCTAAATTTAGTTATTTAAAAACTAGCAATAGTATTTTAAAATCAATTCTTTGGTCGACTGGAAGCCAGTGTAAAGACCTCAGAACCGGACTGATCCACTTTCTTAGTGTTAGTGAGGAACCAGTGTAAAGACCTCAGAACCGGACTGATCCACTTTCTGAGTGTTAGTGAGGAACCAGTGTAAAGACCTCAGAACCGGACTGATCCACTTTCTTAGTGTCAGTGAGGAACCAGTGTAAAGACCTCAGAACCGGACTGATCCACTTTCTTAGTGTTAGTGAGGAACCAGTGTAAAGACCTCAGAACCGGACTGATCCACTTTCTTAGTGTTAGTGAGGAACCAGTGTAAAGACCTCAGAACCGGACTGATCCACTCTCTTAGTGTTAGTGAGGAACCAGTGTAAAGACCTCAGAACCGGACTGATCCACTTTCTTAGTGTTAGTGAGGAACCAGTGTAAAGACTTCAGAACCGGACTGATCCACTCTCTTAGTGTTAGTGAGGAACCAGTGTAAAGACTTCAGAACCGGACTGATGTGATCCACTCTTTTAGTGTTAGTGAGGAACCAGTGTAAAGACTTCAGAACCGGATTGATGTGATCCACTCTTTTAGTGTTAGTGAGGAACCAGTGTAAAGACTTCAGAACCGGACTGATGTGATCCACTCTCTTAGTGTTATTGAGGAACCAGTGTAAAGACTTCAGAACCGGACTGATGTGATCCACTCTCTTAGTGTTAGTGAGGAACCAGTGTAAAGACTTCAGAACCGGACTGATCCACTCTCTTAGTGTTAGTGAGGAACCAGTGTAAAGACTTCAGAACCGGACTGATGTGATCCACTCTTTTAGTGTCAGTGAGGAACCAGTGTAAAGACTTCAGAACCGGACTGATGTGATCCACTCTTTTAGTGTCAGTGAGGAACCAGTGTAAAGACTTCAGAACCGGACTGATCCACTTTCTTAGTGTTAGTGAGGAACCAGTGTAAACACTCAGAACCGGACTGATCCACTTTCTTAGTGTTAGTGAGGAACCAGTGTAAAGACCTCAGAACCGGACTGATCCACTTCTTAGTGTTAGTGAGGAACCAGTGTAAAGACCTCAGAACCGGACTGATCCACTTTCTTAGTGTTTGAGGAACCAGTGTAAAGACTCAGAACCGGACTGATGTGATCCACTCTTTTAGTGTCAGTGAGGAACCAGTGTAAAGACTTCAGAACCGGACTGATGTGATCCACTCTTTTAGTGTCAGTGAGGAACCAGTGTAAAGACTTCAGAACCGGACTGATGTGATCCACTCTTTTAGTGTCAGTGAGGAACCAGTGTAAAGACTTCAGAACCGGACTGATGTGATCCACTCTTAGTGTCAGTGAGGAACCATTGTAAAGACTTCAGAACCGGACTGATGTGATCCACTCTCTTAGTGTCAGTGAGGAACCAGTGTAAAGACTTCAGAACCGGACTGATGTGATCCACTCTCTTAGTGTTAGTGAGGAACCAGTGTAAAGACTTCAGAACCGGACTGATCCACTCTCTTAGTGTCAGTGAGGAACCAGTGTAAAGACTTCAGAACCAGACTGATCCACTCTCTTAGTGTCAGAGGAACCAGTGTAAAGACTTCAGAACCGGACTGATGTGATCCACTCTTTAGTGTCAGTGAGGAACCATGTAAAGACTTCAGAACCGGACTGATCCACTCTCTTAGTGTCAGTGAGGAACCAGTGTAAAGACTTCAGAACCGGACTGATGTGATCCACTCTCTTAGTGTTAGTGAGGAACCAGTGTAAAGACCTCAGAACCGGACTGATCCACTCTCTTAGTGTCAGTGAGGAACCAGTGTAAAGACTTCAGAACCGGACTGATCCACTCTCTTAGTGTCAGTGAGGAACCAGTGTAAAGACTTCAGAACCGGACTGTTGTGATCCACTCTCTTAGTGTTAGTGAGGAACCAGTGTAAAGACTTCAGAACCGGACTGATCCACTCTCTTAGTGTCAGTGAGGAACCAGTGTAAAGACTTCAGAACCGGACTGATCCACTCTCTTAGTGTCAGTGAGGAACCAGTGTAAAGACTTCAGAACCGCTGATGTGATCCACTCTCTTAGTGTTAGTGAGGAACCAGTGTAAAGACTTCAGAACCGGACTGATCCACTCTCTTAGTGTCAGTGAGGAACCAGTGTAAAGACTTCAGAACCGGACTGATCCACTCTCTTAGTGTCAGTGAAGAACCAGTGTAAAGACTTCAGAACTGGACTGATGTGATCCACTCTCTTAGTGTCAGTGAGGAACCAGTGTAAAGACTTCAGAACCGGACTGATCCACTCTCTTAGTGTCAGTGAGGAACCAGTGTAAAGACTTCAGAACCGACTGATGATCCACTCTCTTAGTGTCAGTGAGGAACCAGTGTAAAGACTTCAGAACCGGACTGATCCACTCTCTTAATGTCAGTGAGGAACCAGTGTAAAGACTTCAGAACCGGACTGATCCACCCTCTTAGTGTCAGTGAGGAACCAGTGTAAAGACTTCAGAACCGGACTGATCCACTCTCTTAGTGTCAGTGAGGAACCGGGCAGCAGCGTTCTGAATCAGCGTTCTGATGGATTTTTTAGTGAACCCTGTGAAGACACTATTGCAGTAGTCGAGTCTACTGCAAATAAAAGCATGGACAAGTTTTTCTAAGTCCTGTTGCAACATTAGTCTTTTAATCCTAGATATGTTCTTCAGGTGATCGTATGCAGACCTAATAACTGTTGTGACTGTTGAAACTCAGGTCTGAGTCCATCACTACACCCAGAGTTCTAGCTTTATTCGTGGTTTTGTAGTCTGCAGACTGAAGCTCTGCGATTACTTTTAATCGGTCCTTCTTTGCTCCAAAAACAATGATCTCAATACTACTACTGTGTACTTATACCCTGTGTACTTATACCCTGTGTACTTATACCCTGTGTACTTATACCCTGTGTACTTGTACCCTGTGTACTTATACCCTGTGTACTTATACCCTGTGTACTTATACCCTGTGTACTTATACCCTGTGTACTTATACTCTGTGTACTTATACCCTGTGTACTTGTACCCTGTGTACTTATACCCTGTGTACTTATACTCTGTGTACTTATACTCTGTGTACTTATACCCTGTGTACTTATACCCTGTGTACTTATACTCTGTGTACTTATATTCTGTGTACTTATACTCTGTGTACTTATACTCTGTGTACTTATACCCTGTGTACTTATACTCTGTGTACTATACTCTGTGTACTTATACTCTGTGTACTTATACTCTGTGTACTTATACTCTGTGTACTATACTCTGTGTACTTATACCCTGTGTACTTGTACCCTGTGTACTTATACCCTGTGTACTATACTCTGTGTACTTATACTCTGTGTACTTATACTCTGTGTACTTGTACCCTGTGTACTTATACTCTGTGTACTTGTACCCTGTGCACTTATACCCTGTGTACTTATACTCTGTGTACTTATACTCTGTGTACTTATACCCTGTGTACTTGTACCCTGTGTACTTATACTCTGTGTACTTGTACCCTGTGTACTTGTACCCTGTGCACTTATACCCTGTGTACTTATACTCTGTGTACTTATACTCTGTGTACTTATACCCTGTGTACTTGTACCCTGTGTACTTATACCCTGTGCACTTATACTCTGTGTACTTATACCCTGTGCACTTATACTCTGTGCACTTATACCACTTAGACCCTAACCCTGACCCTGACCCTAACCCTGACCCTAACCCTGACCCTAACCCTGACCCTGACCCTAACCCTAACCCTGACCCTAACCCTAACCCTGACCCTGACCCTGACCCTGACCCTAACCCTAACCCTGACCCTGACCCTGACCCTGACCCTGACCCTAACCCTAACCCTGACCCTGACCTGGCCAAGAAGGCAGTAACGTGACACATAACTCATAACACAAACATATAAAATATAGAAAACATAACCGGAAAAGCACTTATACCCTGTGTACTTATCCACTGTGAACTTATCCTCTGTGTACTTATACTCTGTGCGCCCCCCCATCCCTCTTCTTCTTCTTCTTCTTCTTCTTCTTCTTCTTCTTCTTCTTCTTCTTCTTCTTCTTCTTCTTCTTCTTCTTCTTCTTCTTCTTCTTCTTCTTCTTCTTCTTCTTCTTCTTCTTCTTCTTCTTCTTCTGTATTTTCTTTCACCGGTCATCTCTTATCCTTTCTAAATAACAGAGGTTTAAAGTAGCTAAGTATATTTAGCCAAGTACTTGTACTTAAAGGTCCCATGCTTTTCCGGTTATTACCCGTCCCCTTGTGTTATGAAGGTTTTTCTGCATGTAAACGGTCTGCAGAGTCACAAACCCTCAAAGTACACCCTGTATGGAGTAAAACTCTAACACAGAAAAGACCTGTCTATGCTGCCCCAGAACGCCTCGTTGGAGATCTTTCTTTTTTCATCTTTTTACTTCCTGAGTATGGTGACATAACGGTCATAGTGACGTAGCGGTCGTGGTGACGTAGCGGTCGTGGTGACGTAGCGTTCGTGGTGACGTAGCGGTCGTGGTGACGTAGCGTTCGTGGTGACGTAGCGGTCGTGGTGACGTAACGTTCGTGGTGACGTAACGGTTGTGGTGACGTAGCGATCATGGTGACGTAGCGGTCATAGTGACGTAGCGGTCATAGTGACGTAACGGTCATAGTGACGTCGTGGTCATAGTGACGTCGCGGTCATAGTGACGTAACGGTCATAGTGACGTAACGGTCATAGTGAAGTAGCGGTCATAGTGACGTAGCGGTCATAGTGACGTAACGGTCATAGTGACGTCGCGATCATAGTGATGTAACGGTCATAGTGAAGTAGCGGTCATAGTGAAGTAGCGGTCATAGTGACGTAACGGTCATAGTGACGTCGCGATCATAGTGATGTAACGGTCATAGTGAAGTAGCGGTCATAGTGACGTAGCGGTCATAGTGACGTAACGGTCATAGTGATGTAACGTCATAGTGAAGTAGCGGTCATAGTGACATAACGGCTCCCTCACACACACACACACACACTCAGCCTTATCTTTTCTCAGCTGCGGCTCCGTGGATCTCCGCACACACACACTCGGAGCTCAGGCTGTGAGTGTGTGTGTGTGCTCAGGCTGAGCTCTGCGGTGTCTCGCTGTCTCGCAGACCCCACGCAGCAACCAGGAAACGACAGCAGTAAGCCAGCTCACACTGTCCCCTCCTCGCAGCAGCGAGCCCCGCAACGTCCCGCCAACACGGCACCCAGACCCCACGCAGCATTCTCATCTGTTTGTCATTACTGGTGTCATTTTCTGGTTGCTAACAAACGCCATTGTAACACATAAACACACATCAGAGCACAGTGGGCTCATAGGGAGGGGGTGCAGGAACTCCAACAGGGCGTGTAGCACAGAGAGTGAATACACATGCTATACAGAGATGCTGTATGAGAAACCAACGTGATTTTGGAACATTGCACAATATAAATCTATTCTAGTAGACCTCAACAATGGAATTATGATCAGTAGAAATGGCCATGACATGGGACCTTTAAATTCAGTTTAGAGGTACTTTACTTGAGTATTTCCATGTTATGCTACTGTGTACTTCTACTCTACATTTCAGAGGTACATGGTGTACTTGTACTCCACTACATGTATTTAATCCCTTTAGTTACTTCACAGATGTGGATGAATGATGTGAAATATAATCAAGTGTTAAATCAGACTTTAGTTCCACCTGGAGTAAATCCTCAAGCTACCCTGCAGTATACAAAGTCATTCAAACTAGCTGCACCTTTACCAGCTTTGAGAACACTTTCATGATCAATCATTATAAAACATATCAGATATATTATTCTGAAATGATGAGTTTTTTTACTTTTCCTCCAGTACAGGATCTGATCACTGATTCCTCCTCTGGTTAAAAGATGACAATACTTTCCGTGCGCGTGCAGCCTACCTGTGTCTGCTGGCGGCGCGAGCTCCCTGCGCGTGCCCTCCGGAGTACAGGCTGTAGGACGCGCGCTGCGGGATCGAACTCCATGCGTCCGCGCAGGTCCACAGCGCGAGCAGCAGTAGCAGCAGCAGCGGGCGCGCGCAGTCCATTTCGCGCATCATGAGATCAGAGAGAGGCGCGAGGTTCCATCAGCCCCCCCCGAAACTACCAGCCCATGTTCCGATCCAAACTCCACACACACACACACACACACACACACACACACACACACACACACACACACACACACACACACACACACACACACTCTCTCTCTCACACACACTCTCTCACACGCACACACACACACACACACACACACACACACACACACTCTCTCTCATACACACTCTCACACACTCAGCTGGACCCCAAACTAAATCCCGCTGCTCCACCGCCTCTAATCCGTTTCTAATCCGTTTTTAATCCGGGTTAAATCCAGGTTTAGTCCGGGTTAAATCCCCCTGCAGTCCGGTATTAGCGGCTCTGATCCGGGTCTTTTAGTCCAGGTCCGGTCCGGGTCCGCTCGGTTTGTTCATCAGGAACTTTCCAGTGAAACAAAGAGAGAAAACGTTGCGACAGACCCGCTCCTCCTCTTCATCACCGCCCCTCCTCTTCATCACTGACCCCGCCCACCTGAGGAGAAACCAGACACCCCCTTTCCCTTTCTACCCTTTCTACACTCTTTAGTTTGATATATACATATACTTTATATATACACTCTTTAGTTTGATATATACATATATTTTATATATACACTCTTTAGTTTGATATATATACATATATTTTATATATACACTCTTTAGTTTGATATATATACATATAGGCTACTTTATAGTTTTATATATATATACATATACTTTATATATACACTCTTTAGTTTTATATATATATATATACATATAGGCTACTATATAGTTTTATATATACATATACTTTATATATACACTCTTGGTGTCCTCCTCCACTACAGTTCAGAGGTATATGGTGTACTTTTACTCCACTACAGTTCAGAGGTACATGGTGTACTTTTACTCCACTACATGTATTTAATCCCTTCAGTTACTTCACAGATGTGGATGAATGATGTGAAATATAACCAAGTGTTAAATCAGACTTTAGTTCCACCTGGAGTAAATCCTCAAGCTACCCTGCAGTATACAAAGTCATTCAAACTAGCTGCACCTTTACCAGCTTTGAGAACACTTTCATGATCAATCATTATAAAACATATCATATCTATTATTCTGAAATGGACCAATCTGCACAATCACTACTTGTGTGTGTGTGAGTGTGTATGTGTGTGTGTGTTAGTGTTAATTTCGTTGACTAAAACCATGACGAAATATGTTCGTCAACGACCTTTTTTTCCATGACTAAAACGAAACGATGACGAGACGGCACCGACGGCAGTAAACAATAACGGAATCAACATGCAATATCGTTGACGAAAAGTGACGAGACGGAAATGTAGTTTACTAAATAAAAACTTTGCCAAAATCTCTCTTTACTTTCGTTGACGAAAAATGAGGAGACGAAATATTATCGAAGATAACGTTACATCTCTGATAGTCAGTTTTTCTCCCAGCAGTTCCAATTCCTGTGCTGCGGCTGGGCAGCAGCTGTGTGTCGGTGCTGCGGCTGGACAGCAGCTGTGTGTCTGTGCTGCGGCTGGACAGCAGCTGTGTGTCTGTGCTGCGGCTGGACAGCAGCTCTGTGTCGGTGCTGCGGATGGACAGCAGCTGTGTGTCTGTGCTGCGCGCGGCAGTACATTTGAATTACACCGGGCCAGCGGCACACTGTGAACTGTCCGGAAGACTCGGGTCTAACTAACCTTATTTAACAGAAAATAAAATGGCAACAACAGGGCTTGGGAGCATTGGTCCCCCCCCCCCCGTCAGCGTGAGTGAGTGACGAGTTGTGTACTGACTCGACGGGTAATAATGGATTATGACGGATGTTACGATCCTGTCCGTCAAAATGACTGACAACGAAAAAGTCTAACGCCACCACTGCTTGGGAGAAAGAAACGAGGCGATATTTGGGCCCATTTTCGCTCCAATGAGGCGGAGAAAAAAAGCAAATGCATAGTTTTATCAGAAGGGAAGCAATGTGGCCATAACAGCTGGTGAGACACCACACACCTGACCTCTCTCTGCAAAGCTGCTTTCTTAATCATTCAACCTGTGTTTCTCATCAAATAAGGACAAGATATCATCTTATTGTGAAATAAGTTTGACTAAAATGACAAATTAGTGGTTTTGGCTCGACGAGTTTGACTGAAATGTTCTCTATAATCTGATGACTAAAAAAGACAACAGTTTTCTTTGACTAAAAGTGTGAGTGTGTGTGTGTGAGTGTGTGTGTGTGTGTGTGTGCGTGTGAGTGTGAGTGTGTGTGTGTGTGTTTGTGTGTGAGTGTGTGTGTGTGTGTGTGTTTGTGTGTGTGTGTGTGAGTGTGTGTGTGTGTGTGTGAGTGTGTGTGTATGCATGTGTGTGAGTGTGTGTTTTTGTGTGTGAGTGTGTGTGTGTGTGTGTGCTTGTGAGTGTGTGTGTTTGTGTGTGTATGTGAGTGTGTGTGTGTGTCTTTGAGTGTGTGTGTGTGTGAGTGTGTGTGTGTGTGTGTGTTTGTGTGTTTGTGTGTGTGTGTGAGTGTGTGTGTGTGTGTGAGTGTGTGTGTGTGTGTGTGAGTGTGTGTGATATGTGTGTGAGTGTGTGTTTTGTGTGTGAGTGTGTGTGTGTGTGTGCGTGTGAGTGTGTGTGTTTGTGTGTGTATGTGAGTGTGTGTGTGTGTCTTTGAGTGTGTGTGTGTGTGTGTGAGTGTGTTTGTGTGTGTGTTTGTGTGTGCGTGTGAGTGTGTGTGTGTGTGTGAGTGTGTGTGTGTGTGTCTGTGTGTGTGTGTTTGTGTGTCTGTGAGTGTGTGTGTGTGTGTCAGAGTTCCCGTTAGCCGGTAATTACCGGACTATGACCGGTAAAATATGCTAAAGACCGGCAAATCTAAATCTCTCCGGTCAAAATAATTTTCCTTTTGCGCAATACCGCAACAGTTGCGACAGACATGTGACAGACAAGAATAGTCAATTCTAATGTCTAACACTTAATGTGGAGAAAGAGATGTCCTGTATGGGTTGACTGTGCGTTGATCTGTTGGTAATGCCTCGGGGTTCCGGTGGGCATGTAAACAAATGCATAATGCTGAGCTATACTTTGCGGCCTCACCCGGTTGCATAGCGACGCTTATTGTTTATTTGTCTTTTAATAAGCAGGTAGTCATATCATTAGCTAGAACTAGCTAGATCTGATCGATATGGACATAAACGCGAGTGAAGTCTAATCTGACGGGAGAGAGAGATCAGCTGCTGCTGACGAGTCGACACGCAGCTCTGCATGATCACCTGCAGCGGTGAGCAGAGCAACACACACACTTCAGGTCATTGAACTCATTACTGGATCCGCGAGCTGCATGATACTGGCGGGCTGTCAGGAGAGAGAGAGAGCGCTCCGTTTATTATTCCCGTGTTATTGTAAGTTACTGTAAACTTTTGAGTAGTTAATTAATCTAATATAATTAGTTTGTTTAATATCGAATCATATCAATTTGTTTTAAAGCTCCATAAATAACAAAGAAGACCTTTGACCGGAAGATTTAAACTTTAACGGACATTTTGACCAGCAAATAATTATTCTAACGGGAACTCTGTGATATATATATAGTGTGTGTGTTTATATATACAGTCTATATTTAATACTTTATATAAATACAGACTATAGTTAATACTTTATATATACAGACTATAGTTCATATTTTATACAGACTATAGTTAATACTTTATATATACAGACTATAGTTAATACTTTATACAGACTATAGTTAATACTTTATACAGACTATAGTTAATACTTTATACAGACTATAGTTAATACTTTATACAGTCTATAGTTAATACTTTATACAGTCTATAGTTAATACTTTATACAGACTATAGTTAATACTTTATACAGACTATAGTTAATACTTTATACAGACTATAGTTAATACTTTATATATACAGACTATAGTTAATACTTTATACAGACTATAGTTAATACTTTATACAGACTATAGTTAATACTTTATACAGACTATAGTTAATACTTTATATATACAGACTATAGTTAATACTTTATACAGACTATAGTTAATACTTTATACAGACTATAGTTAATACTTTATACAGACTATAGTTAATACTTTATACAGACTATAGTTAATACTTTATACAGACTATAGTTAACACTTTATACAGACTATAGTTAATACTTTATACAGTCTATAGTTAATACTTTATACAGTCTATAGTTAATACTTTATACAGACTATAGTTAATACTTTATACAGACTATAGTTAATACTTTATACAGACTATAGTTAACACTTTATACAGACTATAGTTAATACTTTATACAGACTATAGTTAATACTTTATATATACAGTCTATAGTTAATACTTTATACAGACTATAGTTAATACTTTATACAGACTATAGTTAATACTTTATATATACAGACTATAGTTAATACTTTATACAGACTATAGTTAATACTTTATACAGACTATAGTTAATACTTTATACAGACTATAGTTAATACTTTATATATACAGTCTATAGTTAATACTTTATACAGACTATAGTTAATACTTTATATATACAGTCTATAGTTAATACTTTATACAGTCTATAGTTAATACTTTATACAGACCATAGTTAATACATTATACAGACTATAGTTAATACTTTATATATACAGACTATAGTTAATAATTTATATATACAGACTATAGTTAATACTTTATATATACAGTCTATAGTTAATACTTTATACAGTCTATAGTTAATACTTTATATATACAGTCTATAGTTAATACTTTATACAGTCTATAGTTAATACTTTATACAGACTATAGTTAATACTTTATACAGACTATAGTTAATACTTTATACAGACTATAGTTAATACTTTATACAGACTATAGTTAATACTTTATAAATACAGACTATAGTTAATACTTTATACAGACTATAGTTAATACTTTATATATACAGTCTATAGTTAATACTTTATATAAATACAGACTATAGTTAATACTTTATATATACAGACTATAGTTAATATTTTATATATACAGTCTATCGTTAATACTTTATATATACAGACTATAGTTAATACTTTATACAGTCTATAGTTAATACTTTATATATACAGACTATAGTTAATACTTTATAAAGACTATAGTTAATACTTTATATATACAGTCTATAGTTAATACTTTATATATACAGACTATAGTTAATACTTTATATATACAGACTATAGTTAATATTTTATATATACAGTCTATCGTTAATACTTTATATATACAGACTATAGTTAATACTTTATACAGTCTATAGTTAATACTTTATATATACAGTCTATAGTTAATACTTTATACAGACTATAGTTAATACTTTATATATACAGTCTATAGTTAATACTTTATATATACAGTCTATAGTTAATACTTTATATATACAGACTATAGTTAATACTTTATATATACAGACTATAGTTAATACTTTATACAGTCTATAGTTAATACTTTATACAGACTATAGTTAATACTTTATACATTCTATAGTTAATACTTTATACAGACTATAGTTAATACTTCATACAGTCTATAGTTAATACTTTATACAGTCTATAGTTAATACTTTATATATACAGTCTATAGTTAATACTTTATATATACAGACTATAGTTAATACTTTATATATACAGTCTATAGTTAATACTTTATATATACAGACTATAGTTAATACTTTATATATACAGTCTATAGTTAATACTTTATACAGACTATAGTTAATACTTTATACAGACTATAGTTAATACTTTATACAGTCTATAGTTAATACTTTATACAGTCTATAGTTAATACTTTATACAGTCTATAGTTAATACTTTATACAGACTATAGTTAGTACTTTATATATACAGTCTATAGTTAATACTTTATATATACAGACTATAGTTAATACTTTATATATACAGTCTATAGTTAATACTTTATATATACAGTCTATAGTTAATACTTTATATATACAGACTATAGTTAATACTTTATATATACAGTCTATAGTTAATACTTTATATATACAGTCTATAGTTAATACTTTATACAGACTATTGTTAATACTTTATATATACAGTCTATAGTTAATACTTTATATATACAGTCTATAGTTAATACTTTATATATACAGTCTATAGTTAATACTTTATACAGACTATAGTTAATACTTTATATATACAGTCTATAGTTAATACTTTATATATACAGTCTATAGTTAATACTTTATATATACAGTCTATAGTTAATACTTTATACAGACTATAGTTAATACTTTATATATACAGTCTATAGTTAATACTTTATATATACAGTCTATAGTTAATACTTTATACAGTCTATAGTTAATACTTTATATATACAGTCTATAGTTAATACTTTATACAGACTATAGTTAATACTTTATACAGTCTATAGTTAATACTTTATATATACAGTCTATAGTTAATACTTTATACAGTCTATATTTAATACTTTATACAGACTATAGTTAATACTTTATACAGTCTATTATTAATACTTTATACAGACTATAGTTAATACTTTATACAGTCTATAGTTAATACTTTATACAGTCTATTATTAATACTTTATACAGTCTATAGTTAATACTTTATACAGTCTATTATTAATACTTTATATATACAGTCTATTATTAATACTTTATACAGTCTATATTTAATACTTTATATATACAGTCTATAGTTAATACTTTATATATACAGTCTATAGTTAATACTTTATACAGACTATAGTTAATACTTTATACAGTCTATAGTTAATACTTTATATATACAGTCTATAGTTAATACTTTATATATACAGTCTATTATTAATACTTTATACAGTCTATATTTAATACTTTATACAGACTATAGTTAATACTTTATACAGTCTATTATTAATACTTTATACAGACTATAGTTAATACTTTATATATACAGACTATAGTTAATACTTTATACAGACTATAGTTAATACTTTATATATACAGACTATAGTTAATACTTTATACAGACTATAGTTAATACTTTATATATACAGTCTATAGTTAATACTTTATACAGACTATAGTTAATACTTTATACAGTCTATAGTTAATACTTTATATATACAGTCTATAGTTAATACTTTATATATACAGTCTATTATTAATACTTTATACAGTCTATATTTAATACTTTATACAGACTATAGTTAATACTTTATACAGTCTATTATTAATACTTTATACAGTCTATATTTAATACTTTATACAGTCTATAGTTAATACTTTATACAGTCTATTATTAATACTTTATATATACAGTCTATTATTAATACTTTATACAGTCTATAGTTAATACTTTATACAGTCTATTATTAATACTTTATACAGTCTATAGTTAATACTTTATACAGTCTATTATTAATACTTTATACAGACTATAGTTAATACTTTATACAGACTATAGTTAATACTTTATATATACAGTCTATTATTAATACTTTATACAGTCTATATTTAATACTTTATATATACAGTCTATAGTTAATACTTTATACAGTCTATTATTAATACTTTATACAGACTATAGTTAATACTTTATATATACAGACTATAGTTAATACTTTATATATACAGACTATAGTTAATACTTTATACAGTCTATTATTAATACTTTATACAGTCTATAGTTAATACTTTATATATACAGACTATAGTTAATACTTTATATATACAGACTATAGTTAATACTTTATATATACAGACTATAGTTAATATTTTATATATACAGTCTATCGTTAATACTTTATATATACAGACTATAGTTAATACTTTATACAGTCTATAGTTAATACTTTATATATACAGTCTATAGTTAATACTTTATACAGACTATAGTTAATACTTTATATATACAGACTATAGTTAATACTTTATTATACAGACTATAGTTAATACTTTATATATACAGACTATAGTTAATACTTTATACAGTCTATAGTTAATACTTTATACAGACTATAGTTAATACTTTATACATTCTATAGTTAATACTTTATACAGACTATAGTTAATACTTCATACAGTCTATAGTTAATACTTTATACAGTCTATAGTTAATACTTTATATATACAGACTATAGTTAATACTTTATATATACAGTCTATAGTTAATACTTTATATATACAGTCTATAGTTAATACTTTATACAGACTATAGTTAATACTTTATACAGACTATAGTTAATACTTTATACAGTCTATAGTTAATACTTTATACAGTCTATAGTTAATACTTTATACAGACTATAGTTAGTACTTTATATATACAGTCTATAGTTAATACTTTATATATACAGACTATAGTTAATACTTTATATATACAGTCTATAGTTAATACTTTATATATACAGTCTATAGTTAATACTTTATATATACAGACTATAGTTAATACTTTATATATACAGTCTATAGTTAATACTTTATATATACAGTCTATAGTTAATACTTTATACAGACTATTGTTAATACTTTATATATACAGTCTATAGTTAATACTTTATATATACAGTCTATAGTTAATACTTTATATATACAGTCTATAGTTAATACTTTATACAGACTATAGTTAATACTTTATATATACAGTCTATAGTTAATACTTTATATATACAGTCTATAGTTAATACTTTATATATACAGTCTATAGTTAATACTTTATACAGACTATAGTTAATACTTTATATATACAGTCTATAGTTAATACTTTATATATACAGTCTATAGTTAATACTTTATACAGTCTATAGTTAATACTTTATATATACAGTCTATAGTTAATACTTTATACAGACTATAGTTAATACTTTATACAGTCTATAGTTAATACTTATATATACAGTCTATAGTTAATACTTTATACAGTCTATATTAATACTTTATACAGACTATAGTTAATACTTTATACAGTCTATTATTAATACTTTATACAGACTATAGTTAATACTTTATATATACAGTCTATAGTTAATACTTTATACAGTCTATAGTTAATACTTTATACAGTCTATTATTAATACTTTATACAGTCTATAGTTAATACTTTATACAGTCTATTATTAATACTTTATATATACAGTCTATTATTAATACTTTATACAGTCTATATTTAATACTTTATATATACAGTCTATAGTTAATACTTTATATACAGTCTATAGTTAATACTTTATACAGACTATAGTTAATACTTTATACAGTCTATAGTTAATACTTTATATATACAGTCTATAGTTAATACTTTATATATCAGTTATTTTAATACTTTATACAGTCTATATTTAATACTTTATACAGACTATAGTTAATACTTTATACAGTCTATTATTAATACTTTATACAGACTATAGTTAATACTTTATATATACAGACTATAGTTAATACTTTATACAGACTATAGTTAATACTTTATATATACAGACTATAGTTAATACTTTATACAGACTATAGTTAATACTTTATATATACAGTCTATAGTTATACTTTATACAGACTATAGTTAATACTTTATACGTCTATAGTTAATACTTTATATATACAGTCTATAGTTAATACTTTTATATACAGTCTATTATTAATACTTTATACAGTCTATATTTAATACTTTTATACAGACTATAGTTAATACTTTATACAGTCTATTATTAATACTTTATACAGTCTATATTTAATACTTTATACAGTCTATAGTTAATACTTTATACAGTCTATTATTAATACTTATATATACAGTCTATTATTTAATACTTTATACAGTCTATAGTTAATACTTTATACAGTCTATTATTAATACTTTATACAGTCCTAGTTAATACTTTATACAGTCTATTATTAATACTTTATACAGACTATAGTTAATACTTTATACAGACTATAGTTAATACTTTATATATACAGTCTATTATTAATACTTTATACAGTCTATATTTAATACTTTATTATACAGTCTATAGTTAATACTTTATACAGTCTATTATTAATACTTATACAGACTATAGTTAATACTTTATATACAGACTATAGTTAATACTTTATATATACAGACTATAGTTAATACTTTATACAGTCTATTATTAATACTTTATACAGTCTATAGTTAATACTTTATATATACAGACTATAGTTAATACTTTATATATACAGACTATAGTTAATACTTTATATATACAGACTATAGTTAATACTTTATATATACAGTCTATAGTTAATACTTTATACAGTCTATAGTTAATACTTTATACAGTCTATAGTTAATACTTTATATATACAGTCTATAGTTAATACTTTATACAGACTATAGTTAATACTTTATACAGTCTATAGTTAATACTTTATATATACAGACTATAGTTAATACTTTATACAGACTATAGTTAATACTTTATACAGTCTATAGTTAATACTTTATATATACAGTCTATAGTTAATACTTTATACAGTCTATTATTAATAATTTATACAGATTAGTTACTATAGTTAATACTTATATATACGACTATAGTTAATACTTTTATATACAGACTATAGTTAATACTTTATACAGTCTATTATTAATACTTTATACAGTCTATAGTTAATACTTTATATATACAGACTATTTAATACTTTATTATACAG
>JASDAP010000488.1:558974-606861 GCA_031216635.1 Dissostichus eleginoides
AATCAGCTTCCAGTTTGTGTTCGGGCGGCAGACACCCTATCGTTTTTAAGAGTGCGCTTAAGACCTTCCTTTTTGATAAACTTATAGTTAGGGCTGATTAGATTCAGCCCCTAGTTTAGCTGCTATAGGCTTAGTTTGTCGGGGGACACTTTACTTTACTTCTTCCTTCTCTCTGTCTGTACCTGTGTACTCTCATGTTCCGAATAACCCAGCTTCCCCAAATGTCTTTTTGGTGTCTATCTACGCCGGGACCCTGAGTCGTGGCTGATACTGTTGCTGTGGTCCTGAGTCCTGGATCGCGAGCCCTGGATCTTGAGTCGTGGCTGTGCCTGTTGCTGTGGTCCTGGATCATAAGTCCTGGATGGATATCCTCGGGGATTCATCTTCTTATTATAGACACATGCATTTCCAAACATTTGGACTACCTATGTTGTAAATGTATTATCTTCTCAATTTACACACGGCATCTATTGCAGTCTGTCCGTCCTGGGAGAGGGATCCCTCCTCTGTTGCTCTCCCTGAGGTTTCTCCCATTTTTTCCCCTTTAAACTGTGGGGTTTTTCCTTTTTCTGGAAGTTTTTCCTTGTACGATGTGAGGGTCTAAGGACAGAGGGTGTCGTATTGTCTACTGATATTCTGTACAAACTGTGAAGTCCACTGAGACAAATGTAACATTTGTGATATTGGGCTATATAAATAAACATTGATTGATTGATTGATTGATATTAACTATAGTCTGTATAAAGTATTAACTATAGACTGTATATATAAATTATTAACTATAGTCTGTATAAAGTATTAACTATAGTCTGTATATATAAAGTATTAACTATAGTCTGTATATATAAAGTATTAACTATAGACTGTATATATAAAGTATTAACTATAGACTGTATAAAGTATTAACTATAGACTGTATATATAAAGTATTAACTATAGACTGTATAAAGTATTAACTATAGTCTGTATATATAAAGTATTAACTATAGACTGTATATATAAAGTATTAACTATAGACTGTATAAAGTATTAACTATAGTCTGTATATATAAAGTATTAACTATAGACTGTATATATAAAGTATTAACTATAGTCTGTATAAAGTGTTAACTATAGTCTGTATATATAAAGTATTAACTATAGACTGTATAAATAAAGTATTAACTATAGTCTGTATAAAGTATTAACTATAGACTGTATATATAAAGTATTAACTATAGTCTGTATATATAAAGTATTAACTATAGTCTGTATAAAGTATTAACTATAGACTGTATATATAAAGTATTAACTATAGACTGTATAAAGTATTAACTATAGTCTGTATAAAGTATTAACTATAGTCTGTATATATAAAGTATTAACTATAGTCTGTATAAAGTATTAACTATAGTCTGTATATATAAAGTATTAACTATAGTCTGTATAAAGTATTAACTATAGACTGTATAAAGTATTAACTATAGTCTGTATATATAAAGTATTAACTATAGTCTGTATATATAAAGTATTAACTATAGTCTGTATAAAGTATTAACTATAGACTGTATAAAGTATTAACTATAGTCTGTATAAAGTATTAACTATAGTCAGTATATATAAAGTATTAACTATAGACTGTATATATAAAGTATTAACTATAGTCTGTATAAAGTATTAACTATAGTCTGTATAAAGTATTAACTATAGACTGTATAAAGTATTAACTATAGTCTGTATAAAGTATTAACTATAGACTGTATATATAAAGTATTAACTATAGACTGTATATATAAAGTATTAACTATAGTCTGTATAAAGTATTAACTATAGTCTGTATAAAGTATTAACTATAGACTGTATATATAAAGTATTAACTATAGACTGTATAAAGTATTAACTATAGACTGTATATATAAAGTATTAACTATAGTCTGTATATATAAAGTATTAACTATAGTCTGTATAAAGTATTAACTATAGACTGTATAAAGTATTAACTATAGACTGTATATATAAAGTATTAACTATAGACTGTATATATAAAGTATTAACTATAGTCTGTATATATAAAGTATTAACTATAGTCTGTATAAAGTATTAACTATAGTCTGTATAAAGTATTAATAATAGACTGTATATATAAAGTATTAACTATAGACTGTATATATAAAGTATTAACTATAGACTGTATAAAGTATTAATAATAGACTGTATAAAGTATTAACTATAGTCTGTATATATAAAGTATTAACTATAGTCTGTATATATAAAGTATTAACTATAGTCTGTATAAAGTATTAATAATAGATTGTATAAAGTATTAACTATAGACTGTATATATAAAGTATTAAATATAGACTGTATAAAGTATTAATAATAGACTGTATATATAAAGTATTAACTATAGACTGTATAAAGTATTAATAATAGACTGTATATATAAAGTATTAACTATAGACTGTATATATAAAGTATTAACTATAGTCTGTATAAAGTATTAACTATAGACTGTATAAAGTATTAACTATAGTCTGTATAAAGTATTAACTATAGACTGTATATATAAAGTATTAACTATAGACTGTATAAAGTATTAACTATAGACTGTATATATAAAGTATTAACTATAGTCTGTATATATAAAGTATTAACTATAGTCTGTATAAAGTATTAACTATAGACTGTATAAAGTATTAACTATAGACTGTATATATAAAGTATTAACTATAGACTGTATATATAAAGTATTAACTATAGTCTGTATATATAAAGTATTAACTATAGTCTGTATAAAGTATTAACTATAGTCTGTATAAAGTATTAATAATAGACTGTATATATAAAGTATTAACTATAGACTGTATATATAAAGTATTAACTATAGACTGTATAAAGTATTAATAATAGACTGTATAAAGTATTAACTATAGTCTGTATATATAAAGTATTAACTATAGTCTGTATATATAAAGTATTAACTATAGTCTGTATAAAGTATTAATAATAGATTGTATAAAGTATTAACTATAGACTGTATATATAAAGTATTAAATATAGACTGTATAAAGTATTAATAATAGACTGTATATATAAAGTATTAACTATAGACTGTATAAAGTATTAATAATAGACTGTATATATAAAGTATTAACTATAGACTGTATATATAAAGTATTAACTATAGTCTGTATAAAGTATTAACTATAGTCTGTATAAAGTATTAACTATAGACTGTATATATAAAGTATTAACTATAGACTGTATAAAGTATTAACTATAGACTGTATATATAAAGTATTAACTATAGTCTGTATAAAGTATTAATAATAGACTGTATAAAGTATTAATAATAGACTGTATATATAAAGTATTAACTATAGACTGTATAAAGTATTAATAATAGACTGTATAAAGTATTAACTATAGTCTGTATATATAAAGTATTAACTATAGTCTGTATATATAAAGTATTAACTATAGTCTGTATAAAGTATTAATAATAGATTGTATAAAGTATTAACTATAGACTGTATATATAAAGTATTAAATATAGACTGTATAAAGTATTAATAATAGACTGTATATATAAAGTATTAACTATAGACTGTATAAAGTATTAATAATAGACTGTATATATAAAGTATTAACTATAGACTGTATATATAAAGTATTAACTATAGTCTGTATAAAGTATTAACTATAGTCTGTATAAAGTATTAACTATAGACTGTATATATAAAGTATTAACTATAGACTGTATATATAAAGTATTAACTATAGACTGTATATATAAAGTATTAACTATAGACTGTATATATAAAGTATTAACTATAGACTGTATAAAGTATTAACTATAGACTGTATATATAAAGTATTAACTATAGTCTGTATAAAGTATTAACTATAGTCTGTATATATAAATTATTAACTATAGTCTGTATATATAAAGTATTAACTATAGACTGTATAAAGTATTAATAATAGACTGTATAAAGTATTAACTATAGTCTGTATATATAACGTATTAACTATAGTCTGTATATATAAAGTATTAACTATAGTCTGTATATATAAAGTATTAACTATAGTCTGTATAAAGTATTAATAATAGACTGTATAAAGTATTAACTATAGACTGTATATATAAAGTATTAAATATAGACTGTATAAAGTATTAATAATAGACTGTATATATAAAGTATTAACTATAGACTGTATATATAAAGTATTAACTATAGTCTGTATAAAGTATTAATAATAGACTGTATAAAGTATTAACTATAGACTGTATAAAGTATTAATAATAGACTGTATAAAGTATTAACTATAGACTGTATATATAAAGTATTAACTATAGTCTGTATAAAGTATTAACTATAGTCTGTATATATAAAGTATTAACTATAGTCTGTATAAAGTATTAATAATAGACTGTATAAAGTATTAACTATAGTCTGTATAAAGTATTAAATATAGACTGTATAAAGTATTAATAATAGACTGTATATATAAAGTATTAACTATAGACTGTATATATAAAGTATTAACTATAGACTGTATAAAGTATTAACTATAGTCTGTATAAAGTATTAACTATAGACTGTATATTAAAGTATTAACTATAGACTGTATATAAAGTATTAACTATAGACTGATATATAAAGTATAAATATAGACTGTATAAAGTATTAATATAGACTGTATATATAAAGTATTAATAATAGACTGTATAAAGTATTAACTATAGACTGTATAAAGTATTAACTATAGTCTGTATAAAGTATTAATAATAGACTGTATATATAAAGTATTAACTATAGACTGTATATATAAAGTATTAACTATAGTCTGTATAAAGTATTAATAATAGACTGTATAAAGTATTGACTATAGTCTGTATAAAGTATTAAATATAGACTGTATAAAGTATTAACTATAGACTGTATATATAAAGTATTAACTATAGACTGTATAAAGTATTAACTATAGTCTGTATAAAGTATTAACTATAGTCTGTATAAAGTATTAACTATAGACTGTATATATAAAGTATTAACTATAGTCTGTATATATAAAGTATTAACTATAGACTGTATATATAAAGTACTAACTATAGTCTGTATAAAGTATTAACTATAGACTGTATAAAGTATTAACTATAGACTGTATATATAAAGTATTAACTATAGACTGTATATATAAAGTATTAACTATAGACTGTATATATAAAGTATTAACTATAGTCTGTATAAAGTATTAACTATAGACTGTATATATAAAGTATTAACTATAGACTGTATATATAAAGTATTAACTATAGTCTGTATAAAGTATTAACTATAGACTGTATATATAAAGTATTAACTATAGACTGTATATATAAAGTATTAACTATAGTCTGTATATATAAAGTATTAACTATAGACTGTATATATAAAGTACTAACTATAGTCTGTATAAAGTATTAACTATAGACTGTATAAAGTATTAACTATAGACTGTATAAAGTATTAACTATAGTCTGTATAAAGTATTAACTATAGACTGTATAAAGTATTAACTATAGTCTGTATAAAGTATTAACTATAGAATGTATAAAGTATTAACTATAGTCTGTATAAAGTATTAACTATAGACTGTATAAAGTATTAACTATAGTCTGTATAAAGTATTAACTATAGTCTGTATAAAGTATTAACTATAGACTGTATAAAGTATTAACTATAGACTGTATATATAAAGTATTAACTATAGACTGTATAAAGTATTAACTATAGACTGTATAAAGTATTAACTATAGTCTGTATATATAAAGTATTAACTATAGACTGTATAAAGTATTAACTATAGACTGTATAAAGTATTAACTATAGTCTGTATATATAAAGTATTAACGATAGACTGTATATATAAAATATTAACTATAGTCAGTATATATAAAGTATTAACTATAGACTGTATATATAAAGTATTAACTATAGTCTGTATAAAGTATTAACTATAGTCTGTATAAAGTATTAACTATAGACTGTATAAAGTATTAACTATAGACTGTATAAAGTATTAACTATAGACTGTATATATAAAGTATTAACTATAGTCTGTATAAAGTATTAACTATAGTCTGTATAAAGTATTAACTATAGACTGTATAAAGTATTAACTATAGACTGTATAAAGTATTAACTATAGACTGTATATATAAAGTATTAACTATAGTCTGTATAAAGTATTAACTATAGTCTGTATATATAAAGTATTAACTATAGTCTGTATAAAGTATTAACTATAGTCTGTATAAAGTATTAACTATAGATTGTATATATAAAGTATTAACTATAGACTGTATATATAAAGTATTAACTATAGTCTGTATAAAGTATTAAGTATAGACTGTATATATAAAGTATTAACTATAGTCTGTATAAAGTATTAACTATAGTCTGTATAAAGTATTAACTATAGTCTGTATATATAAAGTATTAACTATAGTCTGTATAAAGTATTAACTATAGTCTGTATAAAGTATTAACTATAGTCTGTATAAAGTATTAACTATAGTCTGTATATATAAAGTATTAACTATAGTCTGTATAAAGTATTAACTATAGTCTGTATAAAGTATTAACTATAGTCTGTATATATAAAGTATTAACTATAGTCTGTATAAAGTATTAACTATAGTCTGTATAAAGTATTAACTATAGACTGTATAAAGTATTAACTATAGTCTGTATAAAGTATTAACTATTGACTGTATAAAGTATTAACTATAGACTGTATAAAGTATTAACTATAGACTGTATATATAAAGTATTAACTATAGACTGTATAAAGTATTAACTATAGTCTGTATAAAGTATTAACTATAGTCTGTATAAAGTATTAACTATAGACTGTATATATAAAGTATTAACTATAGTCTGTATAAAGTATTAACTATTGACTGTATAAAGTATTAACTATAGTCTGTATAAAGTGTTAACTATAGACTGTATAAAGTATTAACTATAGATTGTATAAAGTATTAACTATAGTCTGTATAAAGTATTAACTATTGACTGTATAAAGTATTAACTATAGACTGTATAAAGTATTAACTATAGACTGTATATATAAAGTATTAACTATAGACTGTATAAAGTATTAACTATAGTCTGTATAAAGTATTAACTATAGACTGTATAAAGTATTAACTATAGACTGTATATATAAAGTATTAACTATAGACTGTATAAAGTATTAACTATTGACTGTATAAAGTATTAACTATAGTCTGTATAAAGTATTAACTATAGTCTGTATATATAAAGTATTAACTATAGTCTGTATAAAATATTAACTATAGTCTGTATATATAAAGTATTAACTATAGTCTGTATTTATATAAAGTATTAACTATAGTCTGTATAAAATATTAACTATAGTCTGTATATATAAAGTATTAACTATAGTCTGTATAAAGTATTAACTATTGACTGTATAAAGTATTAACTATAGTCTGTATAAAATATTAACTATAGTCTGTATATATAAAGTATTAACTATAGTCTGTATAAAGTATTAACTATTGACTGTATAAAGTATTAACTATAGTCTGTATAAAGTATTAACTATAGTCTGTATTTATATAAAGTATTAACTATAGACTGTATATATAAAGTATTAACTATAGTCTGTATAAAGTATTAACTATAGACTGTATATATAAAGTATTAACTATAGACTGTATAAAGTATTAACTATAGTCTGTATAAAGTATTAACTATAGACTGTATATATAAAGTATTAACTATAGTCTGTATAAAGTATTAACTATAGTCTGTATAAAGTATTAACTATAGACTGTATATATAAAGTATTAACTATAGACTGTATAAAGTATTAACGATAGTCTGTATTTATATAAAGTATTAACTATAGACTGTATATATAAACACACACACTATATATATATCACAGAGTTCCCGTTAGAATAATTATTTGCCGGTCAAAATGTCCGTTAAAATTTAAATCTTCCGGTCAAAGGTCTTCTTTGTTATTTATGGAGCTTTAAAACAAATTGATATGATTCGATATTAAACAAACTAATTATATTAGATTAATTAACTACTCAAAAGTTTACAGTAACTTACAATAACACGGGAATAATAAACGGAGCGCTCTCTCTCTCTCCTGACAGCCCGCCAGTATCATGCAGCTCGCGGATCCGGTAATGAGTTCAATGACCTGAAGTGTGTGTGTTGCTCTGCTCACCGCTGCAGGTGATCATGCAGAGCTGCGTGTCGACTCGTCAGCAGCAGCTGATCTCTCTCTCCCGTCAGATTAGACTTCACTCGCGTTTATGTCCATATCGATCAGATCTAGCTAGTTCTAGCTAATGATATGACTACCTGCTTATTAAAAGACAAATAAACAATAAGCGTCGCTATGCAACCGGGTGAGGCCGCAAAGTATAGCTCAGCATTATGCATTTGTTTACATGCCCACCGGAACCCCGAGGCATTACCAACAGATCAACGCACAGTCAACCCATACAGGACATCTCTTTCTCCACATTGAGTGTTAGACATTAGAATTGACTATTCTTGTCTGTCACATGTCTGTCGCAACTGTTGCGGTATTGCGCAAAAGGAAAATTATTTTGACCGGAGAGATTTAGATTTGCCGGTCTTTAGCATATTTTACCGGTCATAGTCCGGTAATTACCGGCTAACGGGAACTCTGACACACACACACACACTCACAGACACACAAACACACACACACAGACACACACACACACACTCACACACACACACACACTCACACGCACACACAAACACACACACAAACACACTCACACACACACACACACACTCAAAGACACACACACACACTCACATACACACACAAACACACACACTCACACGCACACACACACACACACACTCACACACAAAAACACACACTCACACACATGCATACACACACACTCACACACACACACACACACACTCACACACACACACACTCACACACACACACAAACACACAAAACACACACACACACACACTCACACACACACACACTCAAAGACACACACACACACTCACATACACACACAAACACACACACTCACAAGCACACACACACACACACTCACACACAAAAACACACACTCACACATGCATACACACACACTCACACACACACACACACACTCACACACACACACAAACACACACACACACACACACTCACACACAACACACACACACACACTCACACTCACACGCACACACACACACACACTCACACACACACACACACACACACACAAACACACACAAACACACACACTCACACACAAACACACACACACACACACACTCACACTCACACGCACACACACACACACACACACACACACACTCACACACACACACTCACACTTTTAGTCAAAGAAAACTGTTGTCTTTTTTAGTCATCAGATTATAGAGAACATTTCAGTCAAACTCGTCGAGCCAAAACCACGTATTTGTCATTTTAGTCAAACTTATTTCACAATAAGATGATATCTTGTCCTTATTTGATGAGAAACACAGGTTGAATGATGAAGAAAGCAGCTTTGCAGAGAGAGGTCAGGTGTGGTGTCTCACCAGCTGTGTTATGGCCACATTGCTTCCCTTCTGATAAAACTATGCATTTGCTTTTTTTCTCCGCCTCATTGGAGCGAAAATGGGCCCAAATATCGCCTCGTTTCTTTCTCCCAAGCAGTGGTGGCGTTAGACTTTTTCGTTGTCAGTCAATTTGACGGACAGGATCGTAACATCCGTCATAATCCATTATTACCCGTCGAGTCAGTACACAACTCGTCACTCACTCGCGCTGATGGGGGGGGGTATTCGGTTAACGCGACCAATGCTCCCAAGCCCTGTTGTTGCCATTTTATTTTCTGTTAAATAAGGTTAGTTAGACCCGAGTCTTCCGGACAGTTCACAGTGTGCCGCTGGCCCGGTGTAATTCAAATGTACTGCCGCGCGCAGCACAGACACACAGCTGCTGTCCATCCGCAGCACCGACACAGAGCTGCTGTCCATCCGCAGCACAGACACACAGCTGCTGCCCAGCCGCAGCACCGACACAACTGCTGTCCATCCGCAGCACAGACACACAGCTGCTGCCCTCGCAGCACAGACAGCGCAGCACAGACACACAGCTGCTGCCCATCCGCAGCACCGACACAGCTGCTGTCCAGCCGCAGCACAGACACACATTGCTGCCCAGCCGCAGCACACAGACACACAGCTGCTGTCCAGCCGCAGCACCGACACACAGCTGCTGCCCAGCCGCAGCACCGACACACAGCTGCTGTCCAGCCGCAGCACAGACACACAGCTGCTGCCAGCCGCAGCACCGACACACAGCTGCTGCCCAGCCCAGCCTGCAGCCGAGACCGACACACAGCTGCTGTCCAGCCTCAGCCGCAGCACAGACACACAGCTGCTGCCCAGCCGCAGCACAGACACACAGCTGCTGCCCAGCCGCAGCACAGGAATTGGAACTGCTGGGAGAAAAACTGACTATCAGAGATGTAACGTTATCTTCGATAATATTTCGTCTCCTCATTTTTCGTCAACGAAAGTAAAGAGAGATTTTGGCAAAGTTTTTATTTAGTAAACTACATTTCCGTCTCGTCACTTTTCGTCAACGATATTGCATGTTGATTCCGTTATTGTTTACTGCCGTCGGTGCCGTCTCGTCATCGTCTCGTTTTAGTCATGGAAAAAAAGGTCGTTGACGAACATATTTCGTCATGGTTTTAGTCAACGAAATTAACACTAACACACACACACATACACACTCACACACACACAAGTAGTGATTGTGCAGATTGGTCCATTTCAGAATAATAGATATGATATGTTTTATAATGATTGATCATGAAAGTGTTCTCAAAGCTGGTAAAGGTGCAGCTAGTTTGAATGGCTTTGTATACTGCAGGGTAGCTTGAGGATTTACTCCAGGTGGAACTAAAGTCTGATTTAACACTTGGTTATATTTCACATCATTCATCCACATCTGTGAAGTAACTGAAGGGATTAAATACATGTAGTGGAGGAAAAGTACACCATGTACCTCTGAGCTGTAGAGGAGTAGAAGTACACCATATACCTCTGAACTGTAGTGGAGTAAAAGTACACCATATACCTCTGAACTGTAGTGGAGTAAAAGTACACCATATACCTCTGAACTGTAGTGGAGGAGGACACCAAGAGTGTATATATAAAGTATATGTATATATAAAACTATATAGTAGCCTATATGTATATATATATATATAAAACTAAAGAGTGTATATATAAAGTATATGTATATATATATAAAACTATAAAGTAGCCTATATGTATATATATCAAACTAAAGAGTGTATATATAAAATATATGTATATATATCAAACTAAAGAGTGTATATATAAAATATATGTATATATCAAACTAAAGAGTGTATATATAAAGTATATGTATATATCAAACTAAAGAGTGTAGAAAGGGTAGAAAGGGAAAGGGGGTGTCTGGTTTCTCCTCAGGTGGGCGGGGTCAGTGATGAAGAGGAGGGGCGGTGATGAAGAGGAGGAGCGGGTCTGTCGCAACGTTTTCTTCTCTTTGTTTCACTGGAAAGTTCCTGATGAACAAACCGAGCGGACCCGGACCGGACCTGGACTAAAAGACCCGGATCAGAGCCGCTAATACCGGACTGCAGGGGGATTTAACCCGGACTAAACCTGGATTTAACCCGGATTAAAAACGGATTAGAAACGGATTAGAGGCGGTGGAGCAGCGGGATTTAGTTTGGGGTCCAGCTGAGTGTGTGAGAGTGTGTATGAGAGAGAGTGTGTGTGTGTGTGTGTGTGCGTGTGAGAGAGTGTGTGTGAGAGAGAGAGTGTGTGTGTGTGTGTGTGTGTGTGTGTGTGTGTGTGTGTGTGTGTGTGTGTGTGTGTGTGTGTGTGTGTTGTGTGGTGTGTGTGTGTGTGTGTGTGTGTGTGTGTGGAGTTTGGATCGGAACATGGGCTGGTAGTTTCGGGGGGGGCTGATGGAACCTCGCGCCTCTCTCTGATCTCATGATGCGCGAAATGGACTGCGCGCGCCCGCTGCTGCTGCTACTGCTGCTCGCGCTGTGGACCTGCGCGGACGCATGGAGTTCGATCCCGCAGCGCGCGTCCTACAGCCTGTACTCCGGAGGGCACGCGCAGGGAGCTCGCGCCGCCAGCAGACACAGGTAGGCTGCACGCGCACGGAAAGTATTGTCATCTTTTAACCAGAGGAGGAATCAGTGATCAGATCCTGTACTGGAGGAAAAGTAAAAAAACTCATCATTTCAGAATAATATATCTGATATGTTTTATAATGATTGATCATGAAAGTGTTCTCAAAGCTGGTAAAGGTGCAGCTAGTTTGAATGACTTTGTATACTGCAGGGTAGCTTGAGGATTTACTCCAGGTGGAACTAAAGTCTGATTTAACACTTGATTATATTTCACATCATTCATCCACATCTGTGAAGTAACTGAAGGGATTAAATACATGTAGTGGAGTACAAGTACACCATGTACCTCTGAACTGTAGTGGAGTAGAAGTACACCATGTACCTCTGAAATGTAGAGTAGAAGTACACAGTAGCATAACATGGAAATACTCAAGTAAAGTACCTCTAAACTGAATTTAAAGGTCCCATGTCATGGCCATTTCTACTGATCATAATTCCATTGTTGAGGTCTACTAGAATAGATTTATATTGTGCAATGTTCCAAAATCACGTTGGTTTCTCATACAGCATCTCTGTATAGCATGTGTATTCACTCTCTGTGCTACACGCCCTGTTGGAGTTCCTGCACCCCCTCCCTATGAGCCCACTGTGCTCTGATGTGTGTTTATGTGTTACAATGGCGTTTGTTAGCAACCAGAAAATGACACCAGTAATGACAAACAGATGAGAATGCTGCGTGGGGTCTGGGTGCCGTGTTGGCGGGACGTTGCGGGGCTCGCTGCTGCGAGGAGGGGACAGTGTGAGCTGGCTTACTGCTGTCGTTTCCTGGTTGCTGCGTGGGGTCTGCGAGACAGCGAGACACCGCAGAGCTCAGCCTGAGCACACACACACACTCACAGCCTGAGCTCCGAGTGTGTGTGTGTGCGGAGATCCACGGAGCCGCAGCTGAGAAAAGATAAGGCTGAGTGTGTGTGTGTGTGTGTGTGAGGGAGCCGTTATGTCACTATGACCGCTACTTCACTATGACCGTTACATCACTATGACCGTTACGTCACTATGACCGCTACGTCACTATGACCGCTACTTCACTATGACCGTTACATCACTATGATCGCGACGTCACTATGACCGTTACGTCACTATGACCGCTACGTCACTATGACCGCTACTTCACTATGACCGTTACGTCACTATGACCGTTACGTCACTATGACCGCGACGTCACTATGACCGCGACGTCACTATGACCGTTACGTCACTATGACCGCTACGTCACTATGACCGCTACGTCACCATGATCGCTACGTCACCACAACCGTTACGTCACCACGAACGTTACGTCACCACGACCGCTACGTCACCACGAACGCTACGTCACCACGACCGCTACGTCACCACGAACGCTACGTCACCACGACCGCTACGTCACCACGACCGCTACGTCACTATGACCGTTATGTCACCATACTCAGGAAGTAAAAAGATGGAAAAAGAAAGATCTCCAACGAGCCGTTCTGGGGCAGCATAGACAGGTCTTTTCTGTGTTAGAGTTTTACTCGCTACAGGGTGTACTTTGAGGGTTTGTGACTCTGCAGACCGTTTACATGCAGAAAAACCTTCATAACACAAGGGGACGGGTAATAACCGGAAAAGCATGGGACCTTTAAGTACAAGTACTTGGCTAAATATACTTAGCTACTTTAAACCTCTGTTATTTAGAAAGGATAAGAGATGACCGGTGAAAGAAAATACAGAAGAAGAAGAAGAAGAAGAAGAAGAAGAAGAAGAAGAAGAAGAAGAAGAAGAAGAAGAAGAGAAAGAAGAAGAAGAGAAGAAGAGAAGAAGAAGAAGAAGAAGAAGAAGAAGAAAGAAGAAGAGAAGAAGAAGAAGAAGAAGGGATGGGGGGCGCACAGAGTATAAGTACACAGAGGATAAGTTCACAGTGGATAAGTACACAGGGTATAAGTGCTTTTCCGGTTATGTTTTCTATATTTTATATGTTTGTGTTATGAGTTATGTGTCACGTTACTGCCTTCTTGGCCAGGTCAGGGTCAGGGTTAGGGTTAGGGTTAGGGTCAGGGTTAGGGTCAGGGTCAGGGTTAGGGTTAGGGTCAGGGTTAGGGTCAGGGTTAGGGTCAGGGTTAGGGTCAGGGTTAGGGTCAGGGTTAGGGTCAGGGTCAGGGTTAGGGTCTAAGTGGTATAAGTGCACAGAGTATAAGTGCACAGGGTATAAGTACACAGAGTATAAGTGCACAGGGTATAAGTACACAGGGTACAAGTACACAGGGTATAAGTACACAGAGTATAAGTACACAGAGTATAAGTACACAGGGTATAAGTGCACAGGGTACAAGTACACAGGGTACAAGTACACAGAGTATAAGTACACAGGGTACAAGTACACAGGGTATAAGTACACAGAGTATAAGTACACAGAGTATAAGTACACAGGGTATAAGTGCACAGGGTACAAGTACACAGAGTATAAGTACACAGGGTACAAGTACACAGGGTATAAGTACACAGAGTATAAGTACACAGAGTATAAGTACACAGGGTATAAGTGCACAGGGTACAAGTACACAGAGTATAAGTACACAGGGTACAAGTACACAGGGTACAAGTACACAGAGTATAAGTACACAGGGTACAAGTACACAGGGTATAAGTACACAGAGTATAAGTACACAGAGTATAAGTACACAGGGTATAAGTGCACAGGGTACAAGTACACAGAGTATAAGTACACAGGGTACAAGTACACAGAGTATAAGTACACAGAGTATAGTACACAGGGTATAAGTACACAGGGTACAAGTACACAGGGTATAAGTACACAGAGTATAGTACACAGAGTATAAGTACACAGAGTATAAGTACACAGAGTATAAGTACACAGAGTATAGTACACAGAGTATAAGTACACAGGGTATAAGTACACAGACAGAGTATAAGTACACACAGAGTATAAGTACACAGAATATAAGTACACAGAGTATAAGTACACAGGGTATAAGTACACAGGGTATAAGTACACAGAGTATAAGTACACAGAGTATAAGTACACAGGGTATAAGTACACAGGGTACAAGTACACAGGGTATAAGTACACAGAGTATAAGTACACAGGGTATAAGTACACAGGGTATAAGTACACAGGGTATAAGTACACAGGGTATAAGTACACAGGGTACAAGTACACAGGGTATAAGTACACAGGGTATAAGTACACAGGGTATAAGTACACAGGGTATAAGTACACAGTAGTAGTATTGAGATCATTGTTTTTGGAGCAAAGAAGGACCGATTAAAAGTAATCGCAGAGCTTCAGTCTGCAGACTACAAAACCACGAATAAAGCTAGAACTCTGGGTGTAGTGATGGACTCAGACCTGAGTTTCAACAGTCACAACAGTTATTAGGTCTGCATACGATCACCTGAAGAACATATCTAGGATTAAAAGACTAATGTTGCAACAGGACTTAGAAAAACTTGTCCATGCTTTTATTTGCAGTAGACTCGACTACTGCAATAGTGTCTTCACAGGGTTCACTAAAAAATCCATCAGAACGCTGATTCAGAACGCTGCTGCCCGGTTCCTCACTGACACTAAGAGAGTGGATCAGTCCGGTTCTGAAGTCTTTACACTGGTTCCTCACTGACACTAAGAGAGTGGATCAGTCCGGTTCTGAAGTCTTTACACTGGTTCCTCACTGACACTAAGAGAGTGGATCAGTCAGGTTCTGAAGTCTTTACACTGGTTCCTCACTGACACTAAGAGAGTGGATCAGTCCGGTTCTGAAGTCTTTACACTGGTTCCTCACTAACACTAAGAGAGTGGATCAGTCCGGTTCTGAAGTCTTTACACTGGTTCCTCACTGACACTAAGAGAGTGGATCAGTCCGGTTCTGAAGTCTTTACACTGGTTCCTCACTGACACTAAGAGAGTGGATCAGTCCGGTTCTGAAGTCTTTACACTGGTTCCTCACTGACACTAAGAGGGTGGATCAGTCCGGTTCTGAAGTCTTTACACTGGTTCCTCACTGACATTAAGAGAGTGGATCAGTCCGGTTCTGAAGTCTTACACTGGTTCCTCACTGGCACTAAGAGAGTGGATCAGTCCGGTTCTGAAGTCTTTACACTGGTTCCTCACTGACACTAAGAGAGTGGATCAGTCCGGTTCTGAAGTCTTTACACTGGTTCCTCACTGACACTAAGAGAGTGGATCACATCAGTCCAGTTCTGAAGTCTTTACACTGGTTCTTCACTGACACTAAGAGAGTGGATCAGTCCGGTTCTGAAGTCTTTACACTGGTTCCTAACTGACACTAAGAGAGTGGATCAGTCCGGTTCTGAAGTCTTTACACTGGTTCCTGACTAACACTAAGAGAGTGGATCACATCAGTCCGGTTCTGAAGTCTTTACACTGGTTCCTCACTGACACTAAGAGAGTGGATCAGTCCGGTTCTGAAGTCTTTACACTGGTTCCTCACTGACACTAAGAGAGTGGATCAGTCCGGTTCTGAAGTCTTTACACTGGTTCCTCACTAACACTAAGAGAGTGGATCACAACAGTCCGGTTCTGAAGTCTTTACACTGGTTCCTCACTGACACTAAGAGAGTGGATCAGTCCGGTTCTGAAGTCTTTACACTGGTTCCTCACTGACACTAAGAGAGTGGATCAGTCCGGTTCTGAGGTCTTTACACTGGTTCCTCACTAACACTAAGAGAGTGGATCACATCAGTCCGGTTCTGAAGTCTTTACACTGGTTCCTCACTGACACTAAGAGAGTGGATCAGTCCGGTTCTGAAGTCTTTACACTGGTTCCTCACTGACACTAAGAGAGTGGATCACATCAGTCCGGTTCTGAAGTCTTTACACTGGTTCCTCACTGACACTAAGAGAGTGGATCAGTCTGGTTCTGAAGTCTTTACACTGGTTCCTCACTGACACTAAGAGAGTGGATCAGTCCGGTTCTGAAGTCTTTACACTGGTTCCTCACTAACACTAAGAGAGTGGATCACATCAGTCCGGTTCTGAAGTCTTTACACTGGTTCCTCACTGACACTAAGAGAGTGGATCACATCAGTCCGGTTCTGAAGTCTTTACAATGGTTCCTCACTGACACTAAAAGAGTGGATCACATCAGTCCGGTTCTGAAGTCTTTACACTGGTTCCTCACTGACACTAAAAGAGTGGATCACATCAGTCCGGTTCTGAAGTCTTTACACTGGTTCCTCACTGACACTAAAAGAGTGGATCACATCAGTCCGGTTCTGAAGTCTTTACACTGGTTCCTCACTGACACTAAAAGAGTGGATCACATCAGTCCGGTTCTGAGGTCTTTACACTGGTTCCTCACTAACACTAAGAAAGTGGATCAGTCCGGTTCTGAGGTCTTTACACTGGTTCCTCACTAACACTAAGAAAGTGGATCAGTCCGGTTCTGAGGTCTTTACACTGGTTCCTCACTAACACTAAGAAAGTGGATCAGTCCGGTTCTGAGGTGTTTACACTGGTTCCTCACTAACACTAAGAAAGTGGATCAGTCCGGTTCTGAAGTCTTTACACTGGTTCCTCACTGACACTAAAAGAGTGGATCACATCAGTCCGGTTCTGAAGTCTTTACACTGGTTCCTCACTGACACTAAAAGAGTGGATCACATCAGTCCGGTTCTGAAGTCTTTACACTGGTTCCTCACTAACACTAAGAGAGTGGATCAGTCCGGTTCTGAAGTCTTTACACTGGTTCCTCACTAACACTAAGAAGAGTGGATCACTCAGTCGGTTCTGAAGTTTACACTGGTTCCTCAATAACACTAAGAGAGTGGATCACATCAGTCCGGTTCTGAAGTCTTTACACTGGTTCCTCACTAACACTAAAAGAGTGGATCACATCAATCCGGTTCTGAAGTCTTTACACTGGTTCCTCACTAACACTAAAAGAGTGGATCAGTCCGGTTCTGAGGTCTTTACACTGGTTCCTCACTAACACTAAGAAAGTGGATCAGTCCGGTTCTGAGGTCTTTACACTGGTTCCTCACTAACACTAAGAAAGTGGATCAGTCCGGTTCTGAGGTCTTTACACTGGTTCCTCACTAACACTAAGAGTGGATCAGTCCGGTTCTGAGGTCTTTACACTGGTTCTCACTAAACTAAGAGAGTGGATCAGTCCGGTTCTGAGGTCTTTACACTGGTTCCTCACTAACACTAAAAGTGGATCAGTCCGGTTCTGAGGTCTTTACACTGGTTCCTCACTAACACTAAGAAAGTGGATCAGTCCGGTTCTGAGGTCTTTACACTGGTTCCTCACTAACACTCAGAAAGTGGATCAGTCCGGTTCTGAGGTCTTTACACTGGTTCCTCACTAACACTAAGAGAGTGGATCAGTCCGGTTCTGAGGTCTTTACACTGGTTCCTCACTAACACTCAGAAAGTGGATCAGTCCGGTTCTGAGGTCTTTACACTGGTTCCTCACTAACACTCAGAAAGTGGATCAGTCCGGTTCTGAGGTCTTTACACTGGTTCCTCACTAACACTAAGAGTGGATCAGTCCGGTTCTAAGGTCTTTACACTGGTTCCTCACTAACACTAAGAAAGAGGATCAGTCCGGTTCTGAGGTCTTTACACTGGTTCCTCACTAACACTCAGAAAGTGGATCAGTCCGGTTCTGAGGTCTTTACACTGGCTTCCAGTCGACCAAAGAATTGATTTTAAAATACTATTGCTAGTTTTTAAATAACTGAATTTAGGACCGAGGTATATAAACGATCTCCTGCATCACGATGAAGCCTCCAGGAGTCTCAGGTCCTCTGGGTCGGGTCTCTGTTCCAAGAGTAACAACTAAACATGGAAAAGCAGCGTTGAGCTATTATGCCCCGACAATCTGGAACAAACTTCCCGAATCGTGCACTTCCGCTGAAACTCTTCCTATTTTCAAATCCAGACTAAAAACATATCTATTTGCCGCTGCTTTTAATTGAGCGGTTCATACTCACACTGCAGTATGCCTTTTATTCATGTATTCTGTACCTGCTGTGTTGATTTATTTATTTCATTATCTTTGTTTTTAAATGGCATTTAATAATTTAAATGCTGTATTTATTCTTAAATGTCTTTTATTTTTATTTTGTAAAGCACTTTGAATTGTCGCGTACTGAAAGGTGCTATATCAATCAAATTGCCTTGCCTAGTAGTGCACAGAGTATAAGTACACAGTAGTAGTAGTAGTGCACAGAGTATAAGTACACAGTAGTAGTAGTAACGGGCTAACAGAGCAACAAAGGTAAAATAACTCATTATGCAGAATAACATGTATAAATATGTATTGAATTGATGCTCCTCTGTTTAATGTGGCAGCTGGTTTTAATTCTGCAGTAACAGTTTAAAGTACAAGTACCTCAAAGTTATAAGTAAACATACTTAATGTGTATAATGATGAAGTACACTATAATCACCAAAAGGAGAAATATCCTTTACGTTTTCAGTGTTTCCTGATGTGGGTTAGTTCGACTTTTTAAACGTGTCTGGAAGGTTCTGCATATATTGCATAACATTTTATTTATTTAAAAAATATTTGCATACAATCACACGTAATGAGATTCATTTGGATTAAAACTCGTGAACAGCAGGGCGACAAAGTCGACTTTATATCAATCCTCTGTGAGAGATAGACAGATCCAAGTGCTGTATCACCATACCAACTATAACAAAGAATCTATATATCTATATATCTATAGATATATAGATATATGAAGTCGACAACTTAAACACCTGAACTTTTGAAACAATTCACAACATAACATACATCTGGCTGCAACTTAGAAATGATTGATCTAATACAGTATATCATATTCCAATCACTTGTATATAGACTCTTATTCTTTTTCAAGTCAAAGTCAACTTTATTGTCAATCTCAAAATAGTTTGTACACACAGAAAGATCGAAATACTGTTTCCACAGTCCCGAGGTATACAAACAAACCTCACACATTAAAATGCAAGAACACTCAATAATGTATGGCACCATGATTGTCAGGGGGTGGGGGGTGTTGGGTTGAGGGGTGGGGGTGTTGGGTTGAGGTTCTCCTGAAGTCGACAACTATCTCCTTTTGTTGTCTCTGCACCACCTGGCCAGCTGGTTCTCCCCCTCCTGTAGTGGGTCTCGTCGTGTTTGCTGATGAGACCCACCACGGTTGTGTCAACAAACTTCAGAAAGTGGTTGGAGCTGTGGCTGGGTGTGCAGTCGTGGGTCAGCAGGGTGAAGAGGAGGGGGCTGAGCACACATCCTTGGGGGGAACCCGTACTGAGTGTGATGGTGCCTGATGTGTTGCCGACCCGTACAGATTGCGGTCTGGCAGTGAGGAAGTCCAGCAGCCAGTTGCAGAGAAAGGGGCTGAGGGTCTGTTAGTTTACAGACCAGCTGCTGGGGGATGATGGTGTTGAACGCTGAGCTAAAGTCTCCGAACAGCATCCGAACAGAAGAGTTGTAAGTTTCCAGGTGGGTGAGGGCTGGGTGGAGAGCAGAGGAGATCCCAGTGGACCGCTGAAGATAAGATAAGATAAGATAATAAGTATTTTATTGATCCCAAGTTGGGAAATGTTTGTGTTGCAGCAGCATAAAAAGACATGGCATTGTACATTAGAGAAATTAGAAGACAAGAAATAAACAATCCAAAATGTAAACGTCTCAAATAGAAATAAAATAGCATTAAACAAGTAGGAAATATACATGTTGAAATACAAATTTACAGAAACAAAATATAAAGCAGGATATTATATAAACATTAATTGTTAGCTCGAGATGCAGCTGAAACGGGTCCAGGGGGGGGGGGGATTTGCTTCATGACCAGCCTCTCAATCTCAATCTTTATTTATTTATACAGCACATTTCAAACAACCTCAGTTGACCAAAGGGTTGTACAGGGAACAAATACAAATATATCAGGCATGGGCAAACTAAGGCCCGCGGGCCATATACGGCCCGTTGGGCTTTTAATCCGGCCCGCCGAATATTGGTACAAAATTGTCCAAATTGTAGTAAAGACCGCATTCATTTTGCCTTTTTCCTGCAAATACCGGCATTTCAGTTGATCCCACTAGATGGCGCACTCTAGACACAATTGAGCTTTGCTGGAGTCGGCAACCCGGCAAGATCTAAGAAGCAAATACGTCACGCTAACATTGGAGGGGGTCGAGATTAACCTGAGCAATAGCAGTTCAAGGCGAGTACAGCGAATACAAGTCGTACCAAGCAGCGCTGAGCAAAGGGACCAGAACGCGACTGAGCAAAGGGACCAGAACGCGACTGAGCAAAGGGACCAGAACGCGACCGAGCAAAGGGACCAGAACGCGACTGAGCAAAGGGACCAGAACGCGACCGAGCAAAGGGACCAGAACGCGACCGAGCAAAGGGACCAGAACGCGACCGAGCAAAGGGACCAGAACGCGACCGAGCAAAGGGACCAGAACGCGACCGAGCAAAGGGACCAGAACGCGACAGAGCAAAGGGACCAGAACGCGACCGAGCAAAGGGACCAGAACGCGACCGAGCAACGGGACCAGAACGCGACCGAGCAAAGGGACCAGAACGCGACCGAGCAAAGGGACCAGAACGCGACAGAGCAAAGGGACCAGAACGCGACAGAGCAAAGGGACCAGAACGTGACCGAGCAAAGGGACCAGAACGCGACCGAGCAAAGGGACCAGAACGCGACCGAGCAAAGGGACCAGAACGCGACCGAGCAAAGGGACCAGAACGCGACCGAGCAAAGGGACCAGAACGCGACCGAGCAAAGGGACGAGAACGCGACCGAGCAAAGGGACCAGAACGCGACCGAGCAAAGGGACCAGAACGCGAACGAGCAAAGGGACCAGAACGCGACAGAGCAAAGGGACCAGAACGCGACCGAGCAAAGGGACCAGAACGCAACCACACACTTATACAAAACACTTATATAAAGTCAGGCATCACTAACCAGGCTGAGTGTGATTCTGTTTATTTGACCTTACTTTAATGACCATCCGTTCACTGTTATTGATCATTGTGAAGAGGCAGACGTTTTCCTGTTGTTTTGTATTATTGCAGCTATCGGATCAATACCTGGGCTCCATGTGGCCATCACAAGTCAAATCATAACGAAAACTACGCCGGTAAAATATGCGTGTAGAAAACGGTTTATGCCACAAAATGATAGCAACAAGTAGTCAACATGTCTGATTACTGATTAGCTTTGGTTGCTATGCCAACATCACCTGTAGAATGCCAGAGAAACTTTCATAACAGCCTCAATTGAGACTGAAACACATTCACTGATGGAGATGGGGGATATTGATCAGCTGCTTGTGTGACAGTCGGACAGTGAAGACTTTACAGCGGCCGCTGCCGTGTGAGTTAACAGGAGAATAAACTCCGGTGCACGAGCAGCACTGCAGCGGGCGGTAATGCCGCTGAACCACATTCATAAACAATGCACCAGGGCACTCTGGAGAAAGGTATAAGGTTGGAGAAGTAGGTCGTTCATTTAATCTGGCTTCGTATGATTAAAAACTACCCGACGCAGTCCTCTACTGATGTTGTTGTGAGCGGTGTTGCGGAGAAAATCAGAGACGTAAAACGGGGTCATAAGAAGGCACGTAAACGTTTTACGTCATGACGCAAACGATGACGCAATGACGCAACAATTCACCTTTGAACCCGCATCTGTAACAATGAGTGGACCAAAGAAAAGTCGACGTGAGTGCCGAGTGTTTAATGAGGAGTGGGCAGCTAAATATGTTTTCACCGAAGTGCGATATAAGGCTGTATTTCTTTTTGCCAAGAAACCGTTGCGGTTTTCAAAGAATACAATATCAGACGCCACTTTTCCACCATCTGCTACCGGCCCGGCCCGTCTGTCGAATTTTAAAACTCATAGTGGCCCCCGAGCCAAAAGGTTTCCCAGCCCTGATCTAGAATAACACAATGGGAGTCAAATAATAAAACAATAATTAAAAAGAAGATCAAAATACTTTCTCTCGACTTCATGATGGTGTCGGCGCTACAGGATGACTTCCTAATGTTCAGAAAGCACAGTACGCCTCCATGATCTTACAGTAGTCCGCTGTGCAGACAACTCTAGTTACCCCACGTCAGACGCACTTTTATGACATCATAAACACGGAGGATAGTGTCAGTGAGTCCTGATGAATCCTATCATTGTTCATGAATATATAATAATAACATCACAATATAACCCTGACGTTTGTCAGAGGTGAAGGGTTACTGAGTCCTGATGTAATACAGTCCTACCACAGTGTGTATGTCACACACTGTGGTAGGACTGTATTACATCAGGAGATAAACACAACACACACACACACACACACAGTCTAGCACTAGAGCAGCGAATTGAAACAAACGCCCAAATGACTCATTTCCTGTTAAAACAGTGACATCATGTGTGTGTGTGTGTGTGTGTGTGTGTGTGTGTGTGTGTGTGTGATCTCCCAGTAGACTCCGGTTAACAGTGAAAATGTTTGATTTTCTGCAGTTTGAAGAGTAAATCTGTTAGAAAATCCTTTAACACATTGATGTTCTCCTGCTCTCTGATTGGCTGATGGTGTGTTGGATTCAAACACCTCAATGAAAGAAATGAGTTACAGAAGCTTCCAGAAAAAACAAACTCTATTTACTTTACATGGCCGACCCCATGACTGTGGGACATGTAAACGTGTGTAAATTAAACTTGTTTTATATACATTTCATTTAGTAGATAACATATAATACCATAACTGAAATGTGCTTCCAGTCCCCGCAGCGTTCAGGCCGCAGCGTTCAGGCCACCGCAGCGTTCAGGCCGCAGCAGCGTTCAGGCCGCAGCAGCGTTCAGGCCGCAGCAGCGTTCAGGCCGCAGCAGCGTTCAGGCCGCAGCAGCGTTCAGGCCACCGCAGCGTTCAGGCCGCAGCATTCAGGCCACCGCAGCGTTCAGGCCACCGCAGCGTTCAGGCCACAGCAGCGTTCAGGCCGCAGCAGCGTTCAGGCCGCAGCAGCGTTCAGGCCGCAGCGTTCAGGCAGCAGCGTTCAGGCAGCAGCGTTCAGGCCGCAGCGTTCAGGCAGCAGCGTTCAGGCCACCGCAGCGTTCAGGCCACCGCAGCGTTCAGGCCACCGCAGCGTTCAGGCCGCAGCAGCGTTCAGGCCGCAGCAGCGTTCAGCCCACCGCAGCGTTCAGGCCACCGCAGCGTTCAGGCCGCAGCGTTCAGGCCGCAGCAGCGTTCAGGCCGCAGCAGCGTTCAGGCCACCGCAGCGTTCAGGCCGCAGCGTTCAGGCCGCAGCAGCGTTCAGGCCGCCGCAGCGTTCAGGCCGCCGCAGCGTTCAGGCCGCAGCAGCGTTCAGGCCGCCGCAGCGTTCAGGCCGCCGCAGCGTTCAGGCCGCCGCAGCGTTCAGGCCGCCGCAGCGTTCAGGCCGCAGCAGCGTTCAGGCCGCAGCAGCGTTCAGGCCGCAGCAGCGTGCAGGCCACCGCAGCGTTCAGGCCACCGCAGCGTTCAGGCCACCGCAGCGTTCAGGCCGCCGCAGCGTTCAGGCCGCAGCAGCGTTCAGGCCGCAGCAGCGTTCAGGCAGCAGCGTTCAGGCAGCAGCGTTCAGGCCGCAGCGTTCAGGCCGCAGCGTTCAGGCCGCCGCAGCGTTCAGGCCGCAGATGTTTTTAATCATGACACTCTATTCATATTTACTGAACACACACTTCAAGACTGTGTGTTTCATTTGTTATTGTGTAAAAAAGTGGAAGACACGTGCAGACGTGAAACCCAGAAGAGCTCAAACAGTGAGACAAAATGAAACACGTGGCAGGAAGTGCTCTTTCAAAATAAAAGCCTCTCGACAGACTCTAGTGAATCACAGAGTTTACACATTTCATATTTTTAAAGACAGTTTGTTCTGAAATATCTGAAGCATCATCTGATTCTGGAAACATCTGGAAAACATCTGCACACGCTCAGTCTGACCTTAGCCCACCCTGACACATGGCTGTGTGTGTGTGTGTGTGTGTGTGTGTGCATGCGTATGTGTGTGTGTGTGTGTGTGTGTGTGCGTGTGTGCGTGCGTGTGTGTGTGTGTGTGTGTGTGTGTGTGTTGTACTTTCACAGGCATCTTCTTCATCCTCTCCCTGCCCTCTAAGTGTATCACAGTACACTACATGTGTTCAGAACTGCCCTCAGGAGACCTGTGAGTGTTTATGAAGCTGCAACACCACCCAGACAACTGATGGTGTGTGTGTGTGTGTGTGTGTAACAGGAACTGGTGTGCGTTCGTGGTGACGAAGACGGTGAGCTGTGTGGTGGAGGACGGAGTGGAGACCTACGTGAAGCCAGAGTATCATCCCTGTGGGTGGGGGGGGCAGTGCAGCAGGGCCGTGCTGTGAGTACACACACACACACACACACACACACACACACACACAGATCCAGCATGTCTTCCCTCTTTGCAGGTACCGGACCTTCATGAGGCCGCGGTACAAAGTCGCCTACAAGATGGCCACGGCGCTGGAGTGGAAGTGTTGCCATGGTTACAGCGGGTTGGACTGTGGCGAGGGTCCGGGATCAGGACCGTCACCGGGCGGGGGGGCGGGATCTAAATCCAGACCCACCGGAGGACACGCTGGTGAGGGGATCATTAGTCTAATGATTATCCACGTATGTTTGTAGTATTGAATTAAAGGTCTCCTATCATGGAAATACGTGTCCCCGGAGAGTCAGGAGACTCACAAAGTGTCAGAAAACAAAACCCTCTCTCTTTGAACGACGTGTTCTGGAAGTAATATGGTTTGTATTTACATTAGCATCGCTAACACTCAGAGCTAACCTGTACTGGAGAGATTTTTGATCATAACATCTGGTAGTGGACTACTTAAAACTTTGAGAAAACACATTTTACCACCTCAGGGACAAAATATAAATTACTAGGAATTTCCTTGAAAAAATGTGACATGGTTGAAGTTTTTGGCAAAAAGTAGCCATGAGAGCTTGTTTGGCTAAGACAGCACCACATGGAATTTAAGGACATCATAAAATTGTAATATTTTGCAAAACTATTGTTAAATTTTTCCTAAATAATTGTTTACCATAGGTAATTCATACAAAAAATAAAAAAATGAAATATAGGTAAGAAAAGATACTGACACTTGCCTTCTTTGCCGCCTTTTCCTCAATAGACTTCTGTGACGTCACTCCCCCAATGCAGATGTCACATGGACTGATCCATTATTTTAATAGGGGGGTAAAATGTATAGCGTGACGGGGTTGAAACAAACTGGGGGACGAGTGTCAATAGTGCAATTTCATAGATAATTCATGTATTTTTTCAGACTTTTTTTTTTTCTCAGTTAAAGTACACATGGATTATAATTATATTAGCATCAAAATGTTGGTATAATTGGCAATTGTTATTTGTTTAATATTCAATGAATATGTGATGATGCTCAGTGAGGACATGCTAAAATGTGTGTTGTCTACTACAAAGACAACTAATTATTATAAAACAAAAACAAAATATATATATTTAGTTTTACATTGTAATGCAAAACACCCTGTTCCTTTAATTCAGTGCTTTAAAATACATTTTGTAGTTTCCTTTCATTTAAAATCTTTGAAGTAAGCTTGGGGGACACAAAGGGCACCCGATTCAGAGAATCACCCGTGTAAAGAAGCAGGAAATACAAAGAGGAACTCACCTTGTAGTAAAGCTCACTGCTTGCCTTGCCATGCTCAAAAAGGGGCGGGGCCAGCAGCTCTAAGGGGGCGGGGCCAGCAGCCACAGTCACAAAACAGGCTGAAACAGAGGGATATGAGGGATTTCTAAAATGCATGATCTGTTTGGTATTTTGAGCAAAACAAATCATAGACGTGTTTTTTATATATTTTGATATATCTGAGACCCATAATATATGCCTAAAAATAGCATGATGATTAAAAGAAGCAGAAAGCAGAAACACATCAGTAAGCGTCGGGTATCAGCAGCCCCTTAATGATCTACTTCCTGTTCTCGCAGGTCGGGTAGAGGATGAGAGGATGGGACAGCTCGAGGAGAAGATCCAGAGTCTGAACAAAAACCTGCAGGACCTCCAGGCCAGCCTGAACACCGGAGGAGGTTCTTCTTCAGGAGGTTCCTCTTCAGGAGGTTCTTCTTCAGGAGGTTCTTCTTCAGGAGGTTCCTCTTCAGGAGGTTCTTCTTCAGGCGGGAGGAACCCGGCGGACGCCGCTCAGCCGGAGATTAAAGAGACCATCCACAGCATCCAGACCAAACTGGACCAGCTGGACAACCGCACACAGGCGAGTCAGCAAGGCTCTTTATATTGGAAGCCATCACTGATTTAATACGATACGATAATACGATAAACTGTATTACAGCTAATGAAGCAAAGATAGAGCCACTTAATGTAGCTCAATATTTAAAGAGGTCCTGCAGACCAGGAGGAGCAGAGATGGTACTGTACTGGATCTGGTCTAAAGTGTGTTTGCTCCAACAGGCTCATGATAAAACGCTGGTCAGCATCAACAACCACCTGGTGAACGGGAAGGGAGACGAGCTGGAGGCCGGTCCGTCCGGAGGGGGTCTGAGCGGGTGGAAGATGGACTCCCTGAAAGCAGAGATCCTCCAGGAGCTGGAGAGGAGGGTTTCACTGTCCTGCTCCTCCTGTCAGGTATCAGTCCTCCGTTAAGGAGCCATCCATCCAGTACCAATGAAACATTTAAATCAAACCATGAACCCTGTTTTTCAGGCCGGTGTGGAGGATCTGCGCCGACAGCAGAGGGAGGGCCGCGAGCGCATCGCAGCTCTGGAGAAGAAGCTCAGTGACACGGACTCTCGGTACCGCCAGAACCTGGACGGGCTGCAACGCGAAGTGGTGCGACTGCGGGGGTGCTGCGACACCATGAACCACCTCCGAGACCGGGTCTCTGACGCTGAGCGGAAGATCAGTTCGGCCTCGAGAACCTGGACCTTCTACAGACCAGGCTGGACAAGGACCTCAGCGGGGGGGGAGGCAACAATGTGGACGCGGCAGCAGAGGATCAGGGGCGGCGGGGGATCAGGGGTTGGGGACCGGGGGCTAGTTGTGACGGAGGGTCGACTGGACCACCGGCTGAAGGACCTGGAGCGGCGGGTCAACAGCACCGTGCAGAGGACTGATAACCTGGACAACCACCTGAAGGAATACTTCCACAGAGAACTCGGAGACCTGAGGACCGTGTTCCTTGACCGGTTTGATGACCAGGCCTTCAGGGTCTCAGACGTGGCGCTGGATGTGGGGCTGCTGAAGGACCAGCTGAGCCACCAAGACCAGAGGCTGAGGAACCTGGAGAACATCATGAACACCAGACCCGGAGGCTGGAGGACTGCAGCTGTGGAGGATCTGAAGGTGGAGGAGGATCTAGAGGAGGAGGATCCACAGGAGAAGGAGGATCTACAGGAGGTGGAGGAGGATCTACAGGAGGTGGATCCACAGGAGAAGGAGGATCTAAAGGAGGTGGATCCACAGGAGAAGGAGGATCTAAAGGAGGTGAATCCACAGGAGGAGGATCTACAGGAGGAGGACTATCTGGAGGAAGAGGATCTACAGGAGGTGGATCTACAGGAGGAGGATCTACAGGAGGAGGATCCACAGAAGGACTATCTGGGACAGGAGGAGAATCTACAGGAGGAGAATCCACAGGAGGAGGACTATCTGGGACAGGAGGAGGAACTACCACAGAGAAGTCTTTGGAGTGGAGAGTCGTCGCCAACGAGGATCAGATCCGACACTTCAACACAGAACTCAAAGACCTGTCGGTGTCTGGAGAGTCTCTGCAGAACAAGGTGAGGTCACAAGTCTGATGGTGATGATGATGATGATGATGATGATGGTGATGATGATGATAATGATGATGATGGTGATGATGATGATGGTGATGGTGGTGACGGTGGTGATGATGATGATGGTGGTGATGATGATGATGATGATGGTGATGATGGTGGTGATGATGATGGTCATGGGGATGGTCATGGGGATGATGTGATGATGGTGGTGATGATGCTGATGGCGATGATTGTGGTGATGATGATGATGATGATGATGGTGATGATGATGATGATGATGATGGTGATGATGGTGGTGATGATGATGGTCTATCAGTATGCTGTCGCTGCGATGATCATAAACGTTTTTCCTCCCCGAGGTTGTGGACCTGACCCATGATGTTCATCAGATCAAGGCTCTGACCGGGGATCACGGCGAGAACTTCAACCGCATCGTGACGGAGGTGGAAATGCTGGGCCACGACTGCGTGCTGTGCGGGAAGGTGGAGGACGAGCTGCGACGACTGAAGAACCACTCCCAGGATGCACTGGGGCTTATGCAGATCCACATCAACAGACTGCAGACCCGGCTGGACTCCGGCAGAGAAGGATGCTCCCAGATGTGTTCACAACTGGAGGACGATGTCCGGATGCTGCGGGACGACGTCAGGAGGTGCAGCTGTCCGGGTACGACCACAGGTCAGCCAATCAAATGAGAGCTCTTTGAACCCCATCCTCAAAGTTACTCTTGCTTACCCGTTTACAAAGACGGTTTCAGAACCGAATACATCAAAATTCGTATTAATATCCAAAAATAATGAAAACTCAGAACCCCTCCTTATCATGTAGAGAGGTTTTACATAATTTATACCACGCTCAATCCCATATCGCAACGAATCAAAGAACGCTTGCATTGATCGGCTGTGAGGAAAACCAATAGTAGTTTTCAGAACTTGATACAAAGGGATGTAACTGTTGGTACTCGGTTATTTTCGGTTATTTCGGTGGCTAGGAGACGTATTCAGGTGCTTTTAATATCTGTGAACATTTCTTCAAAATAATGAGTTTATTGTCAAACTAAACTCCCAACAGGTGGTGGTTCTGGTGGTTCCGGAGGTTCTGGAGGTTCTGGAGGTTCTGGAGGTTCTGGAGGTTCTGGTGGCTCCATCAGACCCGGGTTGGGTGCTGAGAAGCCTTTAGATGGCCACAGTGTGATCGGAGGCTCGGTCAACAACAACCAGCTGAAGACGCTGCAGGCGGAGCTGTCGGAGGCCGTCCTGACCTTCCGCTCCATCAACGACTCCCTGAAGGGGCTCCAGCACACGGTGCAGAAGCACGGCAGCGTCCTCACAGACCTCGGTGAGTCTAGTGAAGCCCACTCTCTGCTGCTTCTCTGAACTCTAAACTCTAAATACTGCTATCGTTTGCTATATTTTTATAATTTTTTTTTTTATTATAGTTTTCTTAATATAGTTCTCTATCTGCGTTTTTAATTTCTGTTTTACTTTTATGTATGCACCTTGACACCAAGTCAAATTCCTCGTACGTGTCAACCTACCTGGTAATACACCTGATTCTGATTCTCTGACAGGAAACACAAAGGACAAGATCATCTCTGAGCTGGACAAGATCCAGCAGGAGGTGAGGGAGCACATCGAGGAGAGCCAGGTCCGCCTGCAGGGGGTGGAGCAGGACGTCCGGCGGGTCGACAGCACCCTGCTGGTGGAGGTGGGGGACTGCAGGAGGTCCGGAAATGGGCTGGAGAAGAGGCTGTCCAAGCTGGAGGGCGTCTGCAGCCGGCTGGACGGCGTCTCCATGTCCATCCTCAACATCAAGGAAGGTGATGGTGCTTATCTCAGCAGATCTTCTACATCCTAACCCTTAACCTTTAACCCTTCTACATCCTAACCCTCAACATCAAGGAAGGTGATGGTGCTTTATCTCAGCAGATCTTCTACATCCTAACCCTTAACCTTTAACCCTTCTACATCCTAACCCTCAACATCAAGGAAGGTGATGGTGCTTTATCTCAGCAGATCTTCTACATCCTCACCCTTTAACCTTTGACCCTTCTATGTCCTAACCCCTGTGTTTTGACGTGTCGTGGCCCATGTGTTGACGTGTCGTGTCCCATGTGTTGACGTGTTGTGTCCCATGTTTTCACGTGTCGTGTCCAATGTTTTGACGTGGTGTCGTCTCCCGTGATTTGACGTGTCGTGTCTCATGTTTTCACGTGTCGTGTCCAATGTTTTGACGTGGTGTCGTCTCCCGTGATTTGACGTGTCGTGTCCCATGTTTTGACGTGTCGTGTCCAATGTTTTGACGTGGTGTCGTCTCCCGTGATTTGACGTGTCGTGTCCCATGTTTTGACGTGTCTAGGCCTGTCGCGATAAGCAATTAATTGACTTATCGTACGATAAATAAAAATGAACTCGATAACTTTTCTGACCTCGATAAATTGCCGTTTACATGCGTGTTTGTTTACATAAGGATGTGACCAGCATTTTAGCCAGGCGCGCTGTGTCTGCCGGTAGAGTGGCCGGCAGACACAGCGCGCCTGTACGGTAGAGTGGCCGGCAGACACGCTGTGAGTGGCGGGGCTCACACACAGCCAGGTCAGGACACGCACGTGCAACAGTGTAGCAGCCAAATGAATAATATAGAGACAAGCAGGAGACAACGTTGACTACTCGAGGGAATTTGAAGTTAAACGGAATTGGTTGCAAAACCTAACTCCACATCCCCGGTGTGGGAATATTTTGGATTTAAGCCAAATCAACGAGGCGAACCTACGGACTTGAATGAGCCGGTATGTCGTCTTTGTTTTAAAGAGGTAGCAACAAAAGCTAGCAATACGACCAACCTTAAACTGCACCTGAAACATAACTACCCCATTCCGTTTTCCCAGCTGGGAGCAAACACGGCAGCTGGAGATGGAGAGCCCCCACCCCCCAACTTACTTTATTTTTTTTTAAATGTTACTACTGCGTTTTCACAAATGCAATTGCGTGTTTTGACCACAGAGACCTCTGTTTATCTCTGAGTTTATTTAATTATTGTTTTGGTTGTGTGTGATTTATTAATAAATGTTTATAATTTATTTATTTGTTTTATCTATTATATATAATTTATATATAAAATATTATTATACTATTTCATTTGCAATGTTGAATGTTCAATAAAAAGGATGTACTTGATTATTATTATATATTATCATTATGTCAGTGGTCTAAAATCAAGGTTCAAGGTTTATTGTCAAACTAACATAGCTACAGAGTAATTATGTCGTTGAAATCTTAGGTCACAGGCTTCTCCCACAATGCAACACAAAATACAGATAAGCAGACAATATTAAAGCAATATTAAAGTATATTATATTGAAAGTAATACAAAAAGAAAAATTGTTTTAAATAAAGTGATAAAAGAAAGTGGAATAGTGCAATACGAGTCTATATACAGGTTATTGGAATGATATATTAGATAATAGATAGATATTACTAAGTAGCAGATGAATGTTATGAAATTGTTTCAGCAGTTCAGTTGTTGAACAGTCTTATTGCCTGCGGGATGAAGCTGTCTCTGAATCTGGTTGTTCTTGTCAGGAAGCTGCGGTAACGCCTGCCAGACGGCAGCAGACTGAACAGTTTGTGGCTGGGGTGATGGGGGTCTTTGATCATCCTGAGGGCTTTCTTCCTGAGCCGCTGGGAGTAAAGGTCCTCCATGGATGGCAGCTCCGTCCTGGTGATGTTCTGCGCAGTTTTCACCGCCCTCTGTAAAGCCTTACGATTAAGGGCGGTGCAGCTGCCGTACCAGGCCGTGATGCAGCCAGTCAGGATGCTCTCTTGGTGCACCTGTAGAAGGTCAGGATCCTCTCTATGGTGCACCTGTAGAAGGTCAGGATGCTCTCTATGGGCACTGTAGAAGGTCAGGATGCTCTCTATGGTGCACCTGTAGAAGGTCAGGATGCTCTCTATGGTGCACTGTAGAAGGTCAGGATCCTCTCTATGGTGCACCTGTAGAAGGTCAGGATCCTCTCTATGGTGCACCTGTAGAAGGTCAGGATCCTCTCTATGGTGCACCTGTAGAAGGTCAGGATCCTCTCTATGGTGCACCTGTAGAAGGTCAGGATCCTCTCTATGGTGCACCTGTAGAAGGTCAGGATACTCTCTATGGTGCACCTGTAGAAGGTCAGGATCCTCTCTATGGTGCACCTGTAGAAGGTCAGGATCCTCTCTATGGTGCACCTGTAGAAGGTCAGGATGCTCTCTATGGTGCACCTGTAGAAGGTCAGGATCCTCTCTATGGTGCACCTGTAGAAGGTCAGGATCCTCTCTATGGTGCACCTGTAGAAGGTCAGGATGCTCTCTATGGTGCACCTGTAGAAGGTCAGGATACTCTCTATGGTGCACCTGTAGAAGGTCAGGATACTCTCTATGGTGCACCTGTAGAAGGTCAGGATCCTCTCTATGGTGCACCTGTAGAAGGTCAGGATGCTCTCTATGGTGCACCTGTAGAAGGTCAGGATGCTCTCTATGGTGCACCTGTAGAAGGTCAGGATGCTCTCTATGGTGCACCTGTAGAAGGTCAGGATGCTCTCTATGGTGCACCTGTAGAAGGTCAGGATCCTCTCTATGGTGCACCTGTAGAAGGTCAGGATGCTCTCTATGGTGCACCTGTAGAAGGTCAGGATCCTCTCTATGGTGCACCTGTAGAAGGTCAGGATCCTCTCTATGGTGCACCTGTAGAAGGTCAGGATCCTCTCTATGGTGCACCTGTAGAAGGTCAGGATCCTCTCTATGGTGCACCTGTAGAAGGTCAGGATGCTCTCTATGGTGCACCTGTAGAAGGTCAGGATGCTCTCTATGGTGCACCTGTAGAAGTTGCAGAGTATCCTGGATCCATTTGAACCTCCTCAGCCTGCGGAGGAAGAAGAGCCGCTGTCGAGCTTTTTGGTGATGGTGGTGGTGTGAAGAGTCCATGTCAGGTCCTCAGTGATGTGGACCCAAGGAACCTGAAGCTGCTGACTCTCTCCACCGTAGTCCCATTGATGGCGATGGGGGCGTGTCCCTCTCTCTGCTGCTTCCTGTAATCCACAATCAGCTCCTTGTTTTGCTGACGTTGAGATGGAGGTTGTTATCCTGGCACCAAGATGTCAGGTTTTCGACCTCCTCTCTGTACGCCGTCTCGTCGCCGTCGGTGATCTGGCCGATGACGGTCGTGTCGTCAGCAAACTTCACGATGGTGTTGGAGCTGTGTGTGGCCACGCAGTCGTGAGTGAACAGGGAGTAGAGGAGAGGGCTGAGCACGCAGCCTTGAGGGGCTCCGGTGTTGAGGATCAGGGTGGAGGATGTGATGTTTCCCACCCGCACTGCCTGGGGTCTGCCCGTCAGGAAGTTCAGGATCCAGTCACAGAGGGCGCTGTTGAGCCCGAGGTCTCTGAGCTTGATGCCAGCTTGGAGGGCACAATGGTGTTGAAGCTGAACTGTAATCAATGAACAGCATTCTCACATATGTGTTCCTCTGGTCCAGGTGTGAGAGGGCAGTGTGGATGGTGAGGGCTATGGCGTCGTCTGTGGACCTGTTTGCTCTGTAGGCAAACTGCAGGGGGTCCAGAGAGTCAGGGAGGGAGGAGGTGATGAAGGTTTTGACTAACCGCTCAAAGCACTTCATAATGATGGAGGTGAGTGCTACTGGGCGGTAGTCGTTGAGGCTGGTGATTATTGTTTTTTGGGGACAGGAACGATGGTGGAGTGTTTGAAGCATGTGGGGACTACAGACTGCAGCAGGGACCTGTTGAAGATGTCTGTGAACACCTCTGCCAGCTGAACTGCACACACCCTGAGAACACGGCCAGGGATGCCATCAGGTCCAGGAGCCTTGTGTGGGTTAACCCTTTTAAAGGATTTGCACACATCTGCCCTGTTTAAAACAAAAGGGCAGGTCTTACAACGGTGCCCACAATATTATCGTTTATCGCAATAATTTCCGGGAAAATGTATCGTCCAACAAAATTAATTATCGTGACAGGCCTAGTCGTGTCCCATGTTTTGACGTGTCGTGTCCCATGTTTTGACGTGTTGTACCCCATGTTTTGACGTGTTGTACCCCATGTTTTGACGTGTCGTGTCCCATGTTTTGACGTGTCGTACCCCATGTTTTGACGTGTTGTACCCCATGTTTTGACGTGTCGTACCCCATGTTTTGACGTGTCGTACCCCATGTTTTGACGTGTTGTACCCCATGTTTTGGCGTGTCGTGTCCCATGTTTTGGCGTGTCGTGTCCCATGTTTTGGCGCGTCGTCTCCCATGTTTTGACGTGTTGTGTCCCGTGTATTGACATGTTGTACTCCATGTATTGACGTGTTGTACCCCATGTATTGACGTGTTGTGACCTGTGTTTTGACGTGTGTTTTGACGTGTTGTGACCTGTTTTGACGTGTTGTGACCTGTATTTTGACGTGTTGTGACCTGTGTTTTGACGTGTTGTGACCTGTGTTTTGACGTGTTGTTCCCCTTGTTTTGACGTGTTGTGTTCAGGTCTGAACCGACATGTCTCCAGCTTGTGGACGTGTGTTTCTGGTCTGAATGAGTCAGTGGTCCATCACGGAGGAATCTTGGACTACATTCAGAAGAACCAGGAGGATGTCTACAGCAGGATGAAGAACCTGAACTCGAGCATGAACCAGGTCTTCAAGGAGATGCAGACCTCCTCGGAGCGAGACCTGAACAGTGAGTGTCTGTTTCTCCTCGTCTTTCTGTTTCTGTGCTTCTGTCTGTGGTTTACTGCAGCTGCTGAGCGTCCTGATGACTGTCCACCTTCAGTTACTGAAGGAACGGAGAGGAACATCTTAAAGAGGCCCTCCAATGAGACACCGTTTTTTAATCAACAGTTCATATCATCCACAGGCCTGCCAGGACCCCAAGGACCCCCAGGACCCTCCGGAGAGAGAGGCTTTAACGGGTTGCCGGGTCCCCGAGGGCCTATGGGACGACCTGGAGAGACAGGGGCTCATGGTAGGCCAGATATGTTATAGAAATATACTTTATATGTCCTGTTTTTGGCAGGGTCTCTTTGTGTGCTAACATCATTAGCAACAGCAGTAACCATGGAAACAGAATAATCTGTAACCTTGATGTGTTTCCTGTTTGTTTGTTCAGGACGTCCCGGGGGTGACGCTCACATTCCCAGACTGGCGTTCTCCGCTGCTCTTACGGTTCCCATGGAGCGAGCCGGAACCATCGTCTTTGATAAGACCTTTGTCAACGAAGGAGATTTCTACGACCCGAAGACAGGTAAACATGACTCAGCAGGTTCTGCTGCAGGTTCTCCCGCTGAACGCTATCACTGTTTCTCCACATACTGTAGTCTGACTTCGTACTGAAAAACTTCCTTGAGAGGAATACATCCTTCCAGTTTTCACTCAGTTGGGGCAGGACCACAGAATCTGGGTGTGATTATTTCCTCCAGCATTTATCCGAGCCTGATTCCATCTGTCACTTGTGGGGTTCTGAAATATCTTGTTATAACTTTCCATGTAAACTCTCTCCAGATGTTTGGTCACTAAGTGTGCTCCTTCACACACCTGCTCCAAGGTTTCAGGAATGATTGTTGTGCCTTTTTCAGTCCCCACTTGTTTTTTTACATGTAAGGTTTTATTGGAGTCCATAGAAGAAAATATGATGTATAATTTGGAGATTATTATCTCTTTGAGAAAAAGCTCAATTTAAGAGCGCTTTTTAACTTTTGTTAGAAACTTGCTGTAAGTATAAAAATCAGTTTGAGGAAGTTTGAATTCATGTCTTATTTGTCTGAAAGATTTAGATTCACCATTATGAAACAACTGTTGCCAATGTGTTCTGTGTGCTAACACCATTAACTCTGTGTGTGTGCCCCCCCCCCCCAGGTGTGTTCACGGCCCCCGTAGACGGACACTACTTCTTCAGCGCCGTCCTGACGGGTTATAAGAACGAGAAGATCGAGGCGGTTCTGTCCAAGTCCAACTACGGCATGGCCCGGGTGGACTCGGGAGGCTACCAGCCCGAAGGCCTGGAGAACAACCCGGTGGCCGAGACCAGAACCCCCCCGGGTCGCTGGCCGTGTTCAGCCTCATCCTGCCGCTGCAGAGCCAGGACACAGTGTGCGTGGACCTGGTGACGGGGAGGCTGGCCCACTCTGTGGAGCCGCTCACCGTCTTCAGCGGCTCCCTGCTGTACGAGGACCGCTGATCCGGACCGCTGATCCGGACCCCTGACCCGGACCTTTGATCCGGACCCCTGACCCGGACCTTTGATCCAGACCTTTGATCCGGACCTTTGATGAACTTCTGATGATGATGATGAGGGGGTGGGCAGAAAGATGGATGCTTGTCGCCATTCCCCCCCCCCCCCCATGCAGACAACTCTGTCTTTATAGAGACTTTATTAAGAGAAGAGCAGATGTTTTAAACAGAGCTGGGGTGGTGGGGATCTGATGAACTCTGTAGGAGGATGATGAGGATGATGAGGAGGACTGGGAGCTGGACAGAAAGATGCCCCCCCCCCCCAGACCACGCTGTCTTTATAAAGACTTTATAGAGGGAAAAGCAGCTCTTTATTCCAGGTCCTGACCCTGTAAACAAACACATTAAAGTTTGAAGTGTTCTTCAACAGAATATACTCCAAGTATTACAAAGTACTGCAGTACCTGATGAAATGAGAAACCTGCAGCGATGTCACAGTTTTAAACTGAACACAGATTTCATCTGACGGTAAGAACTGGTTATTATGAATGATGTATTTTATCTGTTACTGAAGGACAGATATTTAAAGCACATGTACTTAAGAAACTTTATTCTGATACACGTCACTCTTTGTAAGATTAATATCTCACTGTCATTAAACACGAGTGAACCACGTCTGTTTCATTCTTCTTCTTTCCCGCAGGTCTGGTGGTCAGTTTAATATTATTATATATATTATATATATATATATTATTTAATATGTACTTATAAAACGGACAAGTCAAATCAAGCAATCTGATTGGTTCTTAGCCGTGATATAATGAGCGTATATCACGGGTAGAATTGTAGTTACTTTTCACAAGTCATGTATCCCTCCGCGTCTGAGAAAAGCTACAACCGTTACAGCTGTTACATTACGTCCGTTAGGAAACTAACTCACAAAGCTCAAGATGGAAACATGTAAGGTTAGCTTGGACCTCCGGGTGGCCTCTCTATGGAGGAGTGGATTGAGCAGGGCCTATCTCCAGAGAGCACCTAAACCACGACATGCAGAGCTCCGTGAAGAGCAGGTAGACCAACTGGAGAAGAACCTCCATTCAAAAGCTTTCTGATGCGGGTCTTGAAACAAAGCAGAGACATGATGACCGTTAGTGGCCACAGGTGCGAAAGCTCTCTCCAGAGCTGCTGGAAGCCGAATCTCGGGGGCCGGAGAAAGTGGAGCAATATTCTGGCCACGCCGAGCAACAGCCTGGAACAACCTCAGCCTATACAAGTGACCTCGTGAGCCATGCTACTGAGGCTGGACAGGTTTTAAAATACTGGATCAACGCTCTCTGTCTAATGTGTTCGCTAGCTGTTAGTGTTGTTGCATAGCAACCACCTCGCACTATGTTTCGTGCAGAAGGCAACGGAGGGACTATTTTATTTTGAACATCATTATTTACTAATAAAAACTATTTAAATTAGAGTGTGTGTTCTTCTTTCATATTGCCACACTTGGTAACCGTTTTAGAAAAGCAACAGCTCACTTCAGGCCGTGATGTATGCTCATTATATCACAGCTAGGGGGTTGAACCACGCCCTGTGATATAATGAGCATATACCACGGCCTGTCGTGGTATATGCTCATATCACAGCTAAGGGGGTTGAACCACGCCCTGTGATATAATGAGCATATACCACGGCCTGTCGTGGTATATGCTCATTATATCACAGCTAGGGGGTTGAACCACGCCCTGTGATATAATGAGCATATACCACGGCCTGTCGTGGTATATGCTCATATCACAGCTAAGGGGGTTGAACCACGCCCCCTAGCTGTGATATAAGGACCATATACCACGGCCTGTCGTGGGCTATTGCTTAAATATACAACCCCCAGACACAGGTCCAGTCAACAGTCATCTGGAAACTGCTCAGAGGAGTCATACAACAGTTTAGTAACTCTCTTCTGAATGTCTTCAGTCCATCTGATCCGGTCGGGGGAGAAACAGAGTCCAGAGTACTGCAGTACAGGGTCTACCTTAAATATTTACTCACACAGCTGTTTCGCTCTCATCACAAACATTTAAACATCATCAGGACGTAAACAGTGTTCTGGTTTCAGGATTACAAAATAAAGACAGTGATTGAGTTTGTAAACAGGAAGGAACTTCATTTATTGATCATTAACAATCAGATTGTATATTTTCATAGATAAACACATCTCTTTAATTATCTGACGAGGAATATTCATTAGCATAGTGCAACGTGTTTTCATGGCTTCATTTTACACCTGACAGTGAGCCTGCAGACAAAGAGCAGGGACAAAACCCCCCCAAATCATATTAACCCTGACAGTACGCCTGCAGACAAAGAGCAGGGACAAAACCCCCCAAATCATATTAACCCTGACAGTGAGCCTGCAGACAAAGAGCAGGGACAAAACCCCCCCAAATCATATTAACCCTGACAGTGAGCCTGCAGACAAAGAGCAGGGACAAAACCCCGCCAAATCATATTAACCCTGACAGTGAGCCTGCAGACAAAGAGCAGGGACAAAACCCCGCCAAATCATATTAACCCTGACAGTGAGCCTGCAGACAAAGAGCAGGGACAAAACCCCCCCAAATCATATTAACCCTGACAGTGAGCCTGCAGACAAAGAGCAGGGACAAAACCCCCCAAATCATATTAACCCTGACAGTGAGCCTGCAGACAAAGAGCAGGGACAAAACCCCCCCAAATCATATTAACCCTGACAGTGAGCCTGCAGACAAAGAGCAGGGACAAAACCCCCCAAATCATATTAACCCTGACAGTGAGCCTGCAGACAAAGAGCAGGGACAAAACCCCGCCAAATCATATTAACCCTGACAGTGAGCCTGCAGACAAAGAGCAGGGACAAAATCCCCCCAAATCATATTAACCCTGACAGTGAGCCTGCAGACAAAGAGCAGGGACAAAACCCCCCCAAATCATATTAACCCTGACAGTGAGCCTGCAGACATCATGTTTACGTCTTCAGATTCAGTGTTTGTGATCGGGATGGTGTGTAAACAGGAAGTGATGTCTCGGTGTAAACAGGAAGTGATGTCACTGCTTGACTGGCAGGAAGCGCTGTGATTTCTGCCTCTTCATGCTGTGCTGCCGCTGCCTCACCTGAGCCTCGGAGATCACAGTCTGCAGCTTCTGTTACCGCGGCAACACACACACACACACACACACACACACACACACACACACACACAAAAACACACATACACACACACACACACACACACACACACACACGTTATTCATCAGTATTATCAGTGTTATGAATGGTTACAGGTGTGTTGATGTTACCTGAGCACTGTCAGAGTCTCTGAGCTGGAGACGCCTCACCGGCTGACTGTCTCTCTGAAACCCCCCCTTCTGATCCTGAGAGACAGACAGGTGAGAGACAGACAGGTGAGACACAGACAGGTGAGAGACACACAGGTGAGACACAGACAGGTGAGAGACAGACAGGTGAGACACAGACAGGTGAGACACAGACAGGTGAGACAGACAGGTGAGACACAGACAGGTGAGAGGCAGACAGGTGAGACACAGACAGGTGAGAGACAGACATGTGAGACACAGACAGGTGAGACACAGACAGGTGAGAGACAGACATTTGAGACACAGACAGGTGAGACACAGACAGACAGGTGAGAGACAGACAGGTGATAGACAGACAGGTGAGACAGACAGAGAGACAGGTGAGAGACAGACAGTGAGAAACAGACAGGTGAGACAGACAGAGACAGACAGAAAGACAGTTGAGAAACAGATTGACAGACAGGTGAGAAACAGACAGACAGACAGACAGGTGAGAGACAGACAGACAGACAGGTGAGAGACAGACAGACAGACAGTTGAGAAACAGACAGACAGACAGGTGAGAGACAGACAGACAGACAGACAGGTGAGACACAGACAGACAGACAGGTGAGAGACAGAAAGACAGACAGACAGGTGAGAGACAGACAGACAGATAGACAGACAGACAGGTGAGAGAGAGGCAGACAGACAGACAGACAGGTGAGAGACAGACAGACAGATAGACAGACAGACAGACAGGTGAGAGACAGACAGACAGACAGGTGAGAGACAGACAGACAGGTGAGAAACAGACAAACAGACACACAGGTGAGAGACATACAGACAGACAGGTGAGAGACAGACAGACAGACAGGTGAGAAACAGACAGACAGACACACAGGTGAGAGATAGACAGACAGGTGAGAAACAGACAGACAGACAGACAGACAGGTGAGAGACAGACAGACATACAGACAGACAGGTGAGAGACAGACAGACAGGTGAGAGACAGACAGACAGACAGACAGGTGAGAGACAGACAGACAGACAGGTGAGAAACAGACAGACAGACACACAGGTGAGAGATAGACAGAGAGACAGGTGAGAAACAGACAGACAGACAGACAGACAGGTGAGAGACAGACAGACAGACAGGTGGGAGACAGACAGACAGACAGGTGAGAGACAGACAGACAGACAGACAAGTGAGAGACAGACAGACAGACAGACCGACAGACAGACAGGTGAGAGACAGACAGACACACAAGTGAGAGAAAGACAGACAGACAGACAGACAGACACACCGACAGACAGACAGACAGGTGAGACACAGACAGATAGACACACAGGCTAGAGATAGACAGACGGACAGGTGAGAAACAGACAGACAGACAGACAGACAGGTGAGAGACAGACAGACAGACATACAGACAGACAGACAGGTGAGAGACAGACAGACAGGTGAGAGACAGACAGACAAGTGAGAGACAGACAGACAGGTGAGAGACAGACAGACAGACAAGTGAGACAGACAGACAGACAGGTGAGAGACAGACAGACAGACAGACACACCGACAGACAGACAGACAGACAGGTGAGAGACAGACAGACAAGTGAGACAGACAGAGAGACAGACAGACAGGTGAGAGACAGACAGACAGACAGACAGACACACCGACACACCGACAGACAGACAGACAGACAGAGAGTCAGACAGACAGACAGGTGAGAGACAGACAGACAAGTGAGACAGACAGACAGACAGACAGGTGAGAGACAGACAGACAGACACACCGACAGACAGACAGACAGGTGAGAGACAGACAGACAAGTGAGACAGACAGACAGGTGAGAGACAGACAGACAGACAGACAGGTGAGAGACAGACAGACAGACAGACAGACAGACAGACAGACAGGTGAGAGACAGACAGACAGAAAGGTGAGAGACAGACAGACAGACAGACAGACAGACAGAAAGGTGAGAGACAGACAGACAGGTGAGAGACAGACAGACAGACAGACAGGTGAGAGACAGACAGACAGACAGACAGAAAGGTGAGAGACAGACAGACAGACAGACAGACAGACAGACAGACAGGTGAGAGACAGACAGACAGACAGACAGACAGACAGACAGAAAGGTGAGAGACAGACAGACAGACAGACAGACAGACAGACAGACAGACAGACAGGTGAGAGACAGACAGACAGACAGACAGACAGACAGACAGACAGACAGACAGACAGACAGACAGACAGACAGTTACCTTGCAGTAGATGTTGAGCTGTGTTCCCTCTAAAGATGGCGGTCTGGAGAAGTTCTCAAACAGACACTCCCACTCTCTGTTAAAGTGACCCAGGAAGTCAACCTGCTTCACACACAGCACCCTCCTACACAACAACAACAACAACACACAATAACAACAACACACACATTAACAACAACACACACAATAACAACAACACACACATTAACAACAACACACACAATAACAACAACACACACAATAACAACAACACACACATTAACAACAACACACACAATAATAAGACCTACACCGTTCACAGCGGAGCCCAGTAACACATTTCATTATTGCAAAGACAATGAGGAGAATGAGGAGAATGAGGAGAATGAGGAGAATGAGGAGAATGAAGAGAATGAAGAGAATGAGGAGAATGAGGAGAATGAGAGAATGAGGAGAATGAGGAGAATGAGGAGAATGAAGAGAATGAAGAGAATGAAGAGAATGAAGAGAATGAGGAGAATGAAGAGAATGAAGAGAATGAAGAGAATGAGGAGAATGAAGAGAATGAAGAGAATGAGGAGAATGAGGAGAATGAGGAGAATGAGGAGAATGAGGAGAATGAGGAGAATGAAGAGAATGAGGAGAATGAAGAGAATGAGGAGAATGAAGAGAATGAAGAGAATGAAGAGAATGAAGAGAATGAGGAGAATGAAGAGAATGAGGAGAATGAGGAGAATGAAGAGAATGAGGAGAATGAGAAGAATGAGGAGAATGAAGTGAATAAGGAGAATGAAGAGAATTAAGTGAATGAAGAGAATGAGGAGAATGAAGAGAATGAGGAGAATGAGGAGAATGAGGAGAATGAAGAGAATGAAGAGAATGAGGAGAATGAAGAGAATGAAGAGAATGAAGAGAATGAAGAGAATGAGGAGAATGAGGAGAATGAAGAGAATGAAGAGAATGAAGAGAATGAGGAGAATGAAGAGAATGAGGAGAATGAAGAGAATGAAGAGAATGAAGAGAATGAGGAGAATGAAGAGAATGAAGAGAATGAGGAGAATGAGGAGAATGAGGAGAATGAGGAGAATGAAGAGAATGAGGAGAATGAGGAGAATGAAGAGAATGAGGAGAATGAAGAGAATGAGGAGAATGAGGAGAATGAGGAGAATGAAGAGAATGAAGAGAATGAGGAGAATGAAGAGAATGAAGAGAATGAAGAGAATGAGGAGAATGAAGAGAATGAGGAGAATGAGGAGAATGAGGAGAATGAAGAGAATGAGGAGAATGAAGAGAATGAAGAGAATGAGGAGAATGAGGAGAATGAGGAGAATGAGGAGAATGAAGAGAATGAGGAGAATGAGGAGAATGAGGAGAATGAAGAGAATGAAGAGAATGAAGAGAATGAGGAGAATGAAGAGAATGAAGAGAATGAAGAGAATGAGGAGAATGAAGAGAATGAAGAGAATGAGGAGAATGAGGAGAATGAAGAGAATGAGGAGAATGAAGAGAATGAAGAGAATGAAGTGAATGAGGAGAATGAAGAGAATGAAGAGAATGAAGAGAATGAGGAGAATGAAGAGAATGAGGAGAATGAGGAGAATGAAGAGAATGAGGAGAATGAGGAGAATGAAGAGAATGAAGAGAATGAGGAGAATGAGGAGAATGAGGAGAATGAGGAGAATGAAGAGAATGAGGAGAATGAAGAGAATGAGGAGAATGAAGAGAATGAGGAGAAAGAGAGAATGAGAGAATGAGGAGAATGAGGAGAATGAAGAGAATGAAGAGAATGAAGAGAATGAGGAGAATGAAGAGAATGAAGAGAATGAGGAGAATGAGGAGAATGAAGAGAATGAGAGAATGAGGAGAATGAGGAGAATGAAGAGAATGAAGAGAATGAGGAGAATGAAGAGAATGAAGAGAATGAGGAGAATGAGGAGAATGAAGAGAATGAGGAGAATGAAGAGAATGAGAGAATGAGGAGAATGAGGAGAATGAAGAGAATGAGAGAATGAGGAGAATGAGAGAATGAAGAGAATGAGAGAATGAGAGAATGAAGAGAATGAGGAGAATGAGGAGAAAGAGAGAATGAGGAGAATGAGAGAATGAAGAGAATGAGAGAATGAGGAGAATGAGGAGAATGAGAGAATGAGGAGAATGAAGAGAATGAAGAGAATGAGGAGAATGAGGAGAATGAGAGAATGAGGAGAAAGAGAGAATGAGGAGAATGAGGAGAATGAAGAGAATGAAGAGAATGAGGAGAATGAAGAGAATGAGGAGAATGAAGAGAATGAGGAGAATGAGGAGAATGAGAGAATGAGGAGAATGAGGAGAAAGAGAGAATGAGGAGAAAGAGAGAATGAGGAGAAAGAGAGAATGAGGAGAATGAGAGAATGAGGAGAATGAGAGAATGAGGAGAATGAGGAGAATGAGAGAATGAGGAGAATGAAGAGAATGAAGAGAATGAGGAGAATGAGGAGAATGAGAGAATGAGGAGAAAGAGAGAATGAGGAGAATGAGGAGAATGAAGAGAATGAAGAGAATGAGGAGAATGAAGAGAATGAGGAGAATGAAGAGAATGAGGAGAATGAGGAGAATGAGAGAATGAGGAGAATGAGGAGAAAGAGAGAATGAGGAGAAAGAGAGAATGAGGAGAAAGAGAGAATGAGGAGAATGAGAGAATGAGGAGAATGAGAGAATGAGGAGAATGAGGAGAATGAAGTGAATGAAGAGAATGAGGAGAATGAGGAGAATGAGGAGAATGAAGAGAATGAGGAGAATGAGGAGAATGAAGAGAATGAGGACAATGAGTAGAATGAAGAGAATGAGGAGAATGAGGAGAATGAGAAGAATGAGGAGAATGAAGTGAATAAGGAGAATGAAGAGAATGAAGTGAATGAGGAGAATGAAGAGAATGAAGTGGTTGAAGAGAATGAAGTGAATGAAGAGAATGAGGAGAATGAGAAGAATGAGGAGAATGAAGTGAATGAAGTGAATGAGGAGAATGAGGAGAATGAGGAGAATGAAGTGAATGAGGAGAATGAAGAGAATGAGGAGAATGAGAAGAATGAGGAGAATGAAGTGAATAAGGAGAATGAAGAGAATGAGGAGAATGAGGTGAATGAGGAGAATGAAGAGAATGAAGAGAATGAGGAGAATGAAGAGAATGAGGAGAATGAAGTGAATGAGGAGAATGAAGTGAATGAGGAGAATGAAGAGAATTAAGTGAATGAAGAGAATGAGGAGAATGAGGAGAATGAGAGAATGAGGAGAATGAAGAGAATGAGGAGAATGAAGTGAATGAGGAGAATGAGGAGAATGAGGAGAATGAAGTGAATGAGGAGAATGAAGTGAATGAGGAGAATGAGGAGAATGAGGAGAATGAAGTGAATGAGGAGAATGAGGAGAATGAAGAGAATGAGGAGAATGAAGTGAATGAGGAGAATGAAGTGAATGAGGAGAATGAAGTGAATGAGAGAATGAGAGAATGAAGAGAATGAAGAGAATGAGGAGAATGAAGAGAATGAGGAGAATGAAGTGAATGAGGAGAATGAAGTGAATGAGGAGAATGAAGAGAATGAGGAGAATGAGGAGAATGAGAGAATGAGGAGAATGAGGAGAATGAAGAGAATGAGGAGAATGAGGAGAATGAAGTGAATGAAGAGAATGAGGAGAATGAGGAGAATGAGGAGAATGAAGAGAATGAAGAGAATGAGGAGAATGAGGAGAATGAAGAGAATGAGGACAATGAGTAGAATGAAGAGAATGAGGAGAATGAGGAGAATGAGAAGAATGAGGAGAATGAAGTGAATAAGGAGAATGAAGAGAATGAAGTGAATGAGGAGAATGAAGAGAATGAAGTGAATGAAGAGAATGAGGAGAATGAGGAGAATGAGAAGAATGAGGAGAATGAAGTGAATAAGGAGAATGAAGAGAATTAAGTGAATGAAGAGAATGAGGAGAATGAGGAGAATGAGAAGAATGAGGAGAATGAAGTGAATGAAGAGAATGAGGAGAATGAGGAGAATGAAGTGAATGAGGAGAATGAAGTGAATGAAGAGAATGAGGAGAATGAAGTGAATGAAGAGAATGAGGAGAATAAAGTGAATGAGGAGAATGAGGAGAATGAAGAGAATGAGAATGAAGTGAATGAGGAGAATGAGGAGAATGAAGAGAATGAAGAGAATGAGGAGAATGAAGAGAATTAAGTGAATGAGGAGAATGAGGAGAATGAGGAGAATGAAGTGAATGAGGAGAATGAGGAGAATGAAGAGAATGAAGAGAATGAAGAGAATGAGGAGAATGAATAGAATGAGGAGAATGAGGAGAAAAAGTGAATGAGGAGAATGCAGAGAATGAGGAGAATGAGGAGAATGCAGAGAATGAAGTGAATGAGGAGAATGAAGACAATGAAGTGAAGCGAATGTGAGTCTATCCACGTCCTAGCATTGACTTTAGATGTATCACACCGCCCAAACTTTTGCATGGCGTCCGGGGAGAATGCAGCATTATGTTCCGTGAGAATTACAGGTAGACGAGTACCTGTTGGTGATGATGATGGAGGTCTTCTTCTGTCCGGGGTACGGACAGTGATCCCTGAACACCTCCCCGTCCAGCTGCTTGATCTGAGAGCGCTGAACACACACACATTATTATTATTATTAATATTACATAATAATCAGTTTTATTTATAAAGGCGCCTTTCAAGGCTCTCAAGGTCGCCGTACAAGGTGATGTTGATGGAAATGAGAAGACCGAATGACAGTACTGAGGGGAGGGTGAGACTGAGGAGCTGTTGATGGAAATGAGTGTCAGGTTTGGAGAGGGTGGATCTGGGGCCAATGAGGAGAACCTCGGTTTGATCGCTGCTAAGTTTGAGGAAGTTGTGGGAGAACCAGGATTTGATTTCCTGTAAGCAATCAGAGAGAGAGGTGGGAGGGAGGCTGGAGGACAAATAGAGCTGGGTGTCCTCCACGTAACAATGAAAGTGAATGTTGAATAAAGATAGAGGAAGATATGGCCAAGAGGAAGTAGATAGATGATGAAAAGAAGAGG
>JASDAP010000488.1:612861-652861 GCA_031216635.1 Dissostichus eleginoides
AGTGATACTCGCAGTACCGCAGTGATACTCGCAGTACCGCAGTGATACTCGCAGTACCGCAGTGATACTCGCAGTACTGCACTGCAGTGATACTCACAGTACTGCAGTGATACACACAGTACTGCTGTGATACACAGTACCGCAGTGATACTCACAGTACCGCAGTGATACACACAGTACTGCAGTGATACTCACAGTACTGCAGTGATACTCACAGTACTGCAGTGATACACACAGTACCGCAGTGATACTCGCAGTACCGCAGTGATACTCACAGTACCGCAGTGATACACACAGTACTGCAGTGATACACAGTACCGCAGTGATACTCACAGTACTGCAGCGATACTCACAGTACTGCAGTGATACACAGTACTGCAGTGATACTCACAGTACTGCAGTAATACTCACAGTACTGTGAGTATCAATGCAGTACAGAGTGATACTCACAGTACTGTGAGGGGTAGATTTCTGACTATGCCATATTAGTTGAACCATTGTGAGACATGGCGCATGAACTTTGTCTGAATCTGCATGATCCCTGCATGGCTTGATAACTATGTAACTTGATTTTTAACCTTGCTGATTCTTTTTGACAGGAGAAAGTGTTTCCTTTGTTTTAGGTGTCCTGATGATGGGTCATAGGACTTTGAAATAACAGTGTATGAGAAGATGGGTAACATTTTCTCAGCCAAGTACCCCCTGACCGACCCCGAACATTTTGATAGAAAAAGCGTATATAAATAATTACATTATAGTGATGTTCCATCAGTGTGTGATGTATTAACTCCTTCATGCACGAATTACAACAAACTAAGGATATTTTCATCTTTATGCATGAGACATTTTTTTAAAACAGATTTTTAAGTAATATATGTTTCACAAACCAATGAACAAAATGATATATTATGCAAAAACTATAAAATGCAATACACAAATATTATAATAAAATCCACTGTGGTGCCTGATGTGCAACTATACCATCCGAAACCCCATGCATAGAAAACAGCATTCAATTAGCAGTCTCTAATGTAGTGACCACAATGCATGAAAGGGTTAAAAAAACAACAATGTTGTAACTGAATAAAATGTGCAATTATAAACAAACTATGTAATAACACTGCACTGACACTATTTAGGAGTTGTAGGTCCTCAGCGATCGTGTACGGCTTTTGGCTTTAGCGATGAGCAGTGACACCGCATACGACGCCTCCAGTGCTTTGGCTGATGTTGACGGCTCATTTTGGCTTTCTTTTTTTCTCCGTTGTCCACGTTCCCTGCTGTAGTGCTGCTACGTTCTAACCACGATTCCATTTCAATGTCTATTTGTTATAATCTAATATTGCAACTGGCTTCCCGCTCAGCGTGGTTCCAGGCTAGAGCCTGATTTAGCTCTGGTTCTTCTTGTTTCCACCGCAGCGGAGCCGGCTCTCAGTACCGATACCCGGTTCTTAGCTGGCCCCCACTCGGCTGACCAGCAAGAACCAATACTTCACGCTTACGTCGGAGGGGGGCGAGATTAACCTGAGCAATAACAGTTAATGGCGAGTACGGCAAGTTGTAACAAGCAGTAGCGCAGAGCAAAGTGACTAGAACGCAACCACACTCTGGTGCTTAACAGAAAAAACAGTTAAGCACCAGAAAAGCACAAGAACGGATCTTGAACCCTTGGTGGTTCTAGGAATATTTTATATACAATAGTCTTTTCTATTTAACTTATTGTACTATGATTATTTTTGTAATCATGCATGGTATTTTTTTAATTAACCTTTTTTTTTTTATCTCACATACCCCCTGCAGTACCCCTAGGGGTCCGCGTACCCCCATTTGAGAATCACTGCTCTAAAGTATCTTATTTGGGAAACATGGTCTCTATGGTTTGGAGGACAATGTTTCCAGGAGGGTAGAATGGGTTTATTGTTAAATTTAGTAATTGAATTTTAAGATGTATTTGATACTATTTTGCTTCCATCCCAGGTGAAATCTTTCATTATTTCTTCTGTGACACATTGGTTTCAGATGTCTTTTCATTCTTGTCACGTGAATCTTTTAACCCTCAAATGATCCAGAGGGCAAATGAAACAACTTTTCGCCTAAACAACTTTTTTCCTACATGGTCAAGCTCTCGATTGGGTTCTGCTAAGACAGGTATGATTACATGTATTATTCAAAGTTGGGATCTGATTGGTTTCAGCACCGTGGCTGAACAATGTTGCAGGAGATGTTTGTTGTGTGCTTAAGAAATTGGGGGTAAGGCAAAACACAACACAAACAACATTTCACGGTTTCAAGAAGTTCAAAAATGATAGATAAGACTCTAAGACCTAGTGTCGACTGTAGGCTGTTAACCCAGAATGCAAGTGCAATTTCCTACCCAGGTCAAAGCTGTCTTTCCCTTGCAATCTTGAGGAGGAAGATGGATCATTCTGGAGGCAGACTGGAGTGTCAATGAAGGCAGCTGGATGACTTCCAGCTATTCTTCCACTGCTATTGTCTTATGGGTTTGGGTCAACACGAAGAACCAAACCCAAAACTACTGAGATGATTAGTTTTCTGACTACAGTTCCGTCCAATTCAAATGGTAATGATGTTGCTTCCGATGTCATCAAGGGATTTTGCTATGAGATGGGACACCACAGCATGAAGGCTAAGATAAATATTCCATCTAAAGGCTATGCATGGAGATCGGAACGTGCACCCCCTGAAGAAGTGTTTACTGGACAATATAACAGAAGCAGAACGGGTGGACGACAGTTACATCTTGCTATAAGTGTTTTGGAAGACTTTGTTTATGTATGAGGATTTGCAAGTGCAACAACGAAAGCTTTTTTCTCTTATAAGATTACTTTACAGTCAAATAGGTTGACCTTGTAAAACCAACAAACCTTGGGTGTTTTACTTTAAATTTGACTGTTTGTATGACATTTACTTCCAGATATTATAGATAATTTGACTAATTCCTTATTGCTTTGAACTATTTTAGGTCCAGATCCTAAATCTGGTTTACTCGATCCAAATCAGAATTGATTAACTAGTATTTTTAATTCACAGGGATTGAACATATTATCGTTCATATTGCCTGTGATTGCAACGCTTCTGTTGATTCGTTTGCTTGCCGTTTGTTTTACAAGTTGTATCAAGGCAATAGATGTGTTACTACCTCTAAGTGGTAACATTTATGATTATGTTTGTTAACGATGCCATGATCTTAGGGCAGGAATACCGTGAACATAGTTTAACGTGACAGAGGAATAAATACACACATACGCCGTCGCTTTGCTTCAACGGGAAGTGACACATTTTATTGCGCATGTCCCTTTTATCACGGAATACAGGAAGTGATTAGTATAAGAATATTAAAAAACAAATTCATATCTTACAATTCACATTCAACCCCCACTTACTCTTATACTGCACAATTTCTCAACATAAATTCAAATGTAAACACCTTGTACACTTGCACAATAACACAGTGTTTTAAACTTCTGGGGTTATTTACATTCCAAACAAATACTTTACACATTCTCACTTTTGACCTTTGTTGCAGGCTTAGTGAAAATATCAGCAACCATATCAGCTGTAGGGAAACAGGCGTTGGTTATCATGTTATCACTCAGTACAGTTCGAACAAATGATACTTGATATCCACATGTTTACATCGTTGACGACATACTGGGTTCTTGGATAGAGCAATTGCACCCTGGTTATCTTCAAAGATGTTCACAGGAGTATGTTGACCCTCACTGTCCATGCTCTCTATTAGCAGCACAAGATACAAACTCTCTTGTGCTGTGGCAGCCAGTGCCATGTACTCTGCCTCACATGTCGACAAAGCTACTGTTTGCTGTTTCTTTGATCTCCAAGAAATAACAGGCCCATTGCTAGTTAGACTAAAACATCCATCCATCCATCTTCTCCCGCTTATCCGTGGTCGGGTCGCGGAGGTAGCAGTTCCAGCAGAGAGCCCCAAACTTTCTTTTCCCTGGCCACATCAACCAGCTGTGACTGGGGGATCCCAAGGCGCTCCCAGGCCAGCGAAGAGATATAATCCCTCCACCTGGTCCTAGGTCTACCCCTTGGTCTCTTCCCAGCTGGACGTGCCGGGAACACCTCCCTAGGGAGGCGCCCAGGTGGCATCCTTACTAGGTGCCCGAACCACCTCAACTGGCTCCTTTCGACGCGAAGAAGGAGCGGTTCAACTCCGAGTCCCTCCCGGATGACTGAACTTCTCACCTTATCCCTAAGGGAGACGCCAGCCACCCTGCGGAGAAAACCCATCTCGGCCGCTTGTATCCGTGATCTCGTTCTTTCGGTCATGACCCATCCTTCATGACCATAGGTGAGGGTAGGAACGAAAATGGCCCGGTAGACAGAGAGCTTTGCCTTCTGGCTCAGCTCTCTTTTCGTCACAACGGTGCGGTAAAGCGACTGCAGTACCGCTCCCGCTGCTCCGATTCTCCGGCCCATCTCACGCTCCATTGTTCCCTCACTCGAGAACAAGACCCCGAGATACTTGAACTCCTTCACTTGGGGTAAGGACTCATTCCCTACTTGGAGTGGACAGTCCATCGGTTTCCTGCTGAGAACCATGGCCTCAGATTTGGAGGTGCTGATCCTCATCCCAGCCGCTTCACACTCGGTTGCGAACCGATCCAGTGAGTGCTGCAGGTCGCAGACCGATGAAGCCATTAGAACCACATCATCTGCAAAAAGCAGTGGTGCAATCCTTAGTCCACCGAACTGCAGACCCCCCCCCCCACGACTACGCCTCGAAATCCTATCCATGTATATTACAAACAGGATCGGTGACAAAGCGCAGCCCTGGCGGAGGCCAACCCTCACCGGAAATGGGTCCGACTTACTGCCGAGGACCCGGACACAGCTCTCGCTTTGGGAGTACAGAGATTGGATGGCCCTGAGTAGAGACCCCCTCACCCCATACTCCTGCAGCACCTCCCACAGTAACTCCCTGGGAACTCGGTCATACGCCTTCTCCAAGTCTACAAAACACATGTAGACCGGATAAGCATACTCCCAGGCCCCCTCCAGGATCCTTGCGAGAGTAAAAAGCTGATCCGTCGTTCCACGACCAGGACGGAATCCGCATTGTTCCTCCTCAATCTGAGGTTCGACAATCGGCCTGACCCTCCTTTCAAGTACCTTAGAGTAAACTTTCCCGGGGAGGCTGAGTAGTGTGATGCCTCTGTAATTGGCACACACCCTCTGATCCCCCTTTTTGAAAAGGGGAACCACCACCCCGGTCTGCCACTCCTTCGGTACTGTTTCCGACTTCCACGCAACGTTGATGAGACGTGTCAACCATGACAGTCCCTCAACACCCAGAGCCTTCAGCATTTCTGGGCGGATCTCATCCACCCCCGGGGCTTTGCCACTGTGGAGTCGTTTGACGACCTCAGTGACCTCCCCCCGGGAGATTGGTGTTGATCCCCCGTCATACTCCAGCTCTGCCTCTAACATAGAGGGCGGAGTTGTCGGGTTCAGGAGTTCCTCAAAGTGTTCCTTCCAACGCCCTAACACTCCATCAGTTGAGGTCAACAACGTCCCATCCTTACTGTACACAGCTTGGATGGTTCCCTGCTTCCCCCTCCTGAGGTGTCGGACAGTTTTCCAGAACAACTTTGGTGCCGCCCGAAAGTCCTTTTCCATGGCTTCTCCGAACTTCTCCCACACCCGCTGCTTTGCCTCGGCCACGGCTGAGGCTGCTGCCCTTCGGGCCCGTCGGTACCTTGCAACTGCCTCGGGAGTCCCCCGGGATAACAAATCCCTGAAGGCCTCCTTCTTCAGTCGGACGGCTTCCCTGACCACCGGTGTCCACCAGGAGGTTCGAGGGTTACCGCCCCTTGAGGCACCTAAGACCTTGAGACCACAGCTCCCGCCGCGGCTTCGGCAATAGAGGCTTTGAACACCGCCCACTCTGGTTCAATGTCCCCAACCTCCACAGGAATGCCCGAAAAGCTCCGCCGGAGGTGTGCGTTGAAGGCCTCCTGAACTTGGGCCTCCTCCAGACGTTCCCAGTTCACCCGAACTACACGTTTGGGCTTACCAGGTCTGTCCAGAGGCTTCCCCCGCCACTCGACCCAACTCACCACCAGATGGTGATCAGTTGACAACTCCGCCCCTCTCTTTACCCGAGTGTCCAAAACATACGGCCTCAGGTCCGATGATACGATAACGAAATCGATCATGGACCTTCTGCCTAGGGTGCTCTGGTACCACATACACTTATGAGCATCCCTATGTTTGAACATGGTGTTTGTTATGGCCAATCCATGACTAGCACAGAAGTCCAGTAACAAACCACCACTAGACTAAAACAGTACCCTGTTATACTCTGTCATTTTGATCTGTTGCCCAATCCGCATCACAGTATGCAACAAGTTTCAGTTTTTCATCTTGTTGTTTAAAACATAGCTCCTGATTAATTGTGCCCTTTAAGGACCTCAATACATGTTTAGCAGTTAACCAGTGTTGCTCTTTTGGCTCTGAAAAATACTTTGACAGTTTGCTGACTATCCAACTTCGATCAGGCCGTGTAGATGTCATTAAATATATTAAGCTGCCTACCACTTCACGATATTGTGTTGCATCAACAGCTTCACCATCATCATCAAAGATTTGTTTCTGTTCACATGGGGTGGACCTTGGCTTACAGTCATTCATACCAAACTTTTCCAATATTTTTGTAATGAATTTCTTTTGACTCATCCTTATTTCTCCTTTTTCCTGAGTAAAGTCAATGCCTAGGAAATGTTTAAGTTTCCCAAGATCCTTCATTTTGAATTTTGTGCTCAACATTTCTTTCACAGTATTAATTGTTTGAATATCATTAGCTGCGATAACTAAGTCATCCACCCAAATAATCAGAATGATCCTCTCATTTTCTATTCCTTTACTGTAGACACAGTGATCAGCTGAGTTTTGTGCAAAACCGTTCTCACAGAGATGATCATGCAACATTTTATTCCAGTTTCTTCCAGATTGTTTTAACCCATACAATGATTTATTCAGCTTGCAGACTAGCTTTTCATCTGTGTCTGACTTGATCTCAAAACCTTCAGGTTGCTGTACATACAGCTCACAATCAATTGGAGCGTGTAAATACGCAGTTTTAACATCCATCTGATGTAGGTGTAAGTCATGTTGAGCTGCCAGTTGCATCAAGCTTCTTACTGATGTCATGTTTGCAGTCGGGGATTATGTCTCCTTATAGTCTATTCCTGCCACTTGACTATATCCCTTTGCAACATATCTGGCTTTAGATATCTCAGTCTTTTCTGTGTTTTCTTTGATTGTATAGACCCATCTACCCCCACTGCATTTTTGCCCTCTGGTAGTGTGGTCAATGTGAATGTGTCATTTTCCTTAAAGGGCCCATGTCATGGCCATTTCCACTGATCATAGTTCCATTGTTGAGGTATACTAGAATAGATTTATACTGTGCATTTTTCCAAACTCACATTGGTTTCGCATACAGCATCTCTGTAAAGTGTGTGTATTCAGCAGTATTCACTCTCTCCACTAAACGGCTCGTTGCAGCTCTTGCCCCCCCCTCCCTGTGAGCACAGTGTGCTCGGATTGATCCATTTGGTTCCGGGTACGAGCTGACGTCAGCTCGTACCCGGAACCAAACGGACCCATCCGTGGAGCAAAGAAAGAAACTGAGAAATCTCCAACGAGGCGTTTTGGGGAGGAATTTTCTCTGTTAGAGTTTTACTCGCTACAGGGTGTACTTTGAGGGTTTGTGACTCTGCAGACCGTTTACATGCAGAAAAACCTACATAACACACAAGGTGACGGGGAATAACCAGAAAAGCATGACACCTCTCCTTTAAGAGAATTCATTTCCTCCTGCATAGCATCAGTCCAGAGTTTGGACTCTGCTGAATTCATGGCCTCTTTAAAGGTGTTTGGTACATTACACATTACTCTGCAGCAGTAGTCAATATTTACATACTTCTGGTCGTCACACTGTACTTTACATTCGTAGTCCTCTAAATACTGAGGTCTCTTCCTTTCTCTTTGGGGATAGCGTATTTTGACCTTCTGCTCCCTTTCCTGTCTGAGTGTTAGTGTCATCTGTCTCAGTTCGAGCCTCCTGTGTCTCTTTTGGACACAAGTCAGTCCCCTGGGTTTCTGGCTTGGTGGATACAAACCTTTTCCCATATAAATCGTCATCACTTGCCTCAAAATCAGTCTGTGTATGTCGCTCGACTACACTTTTTGTGACAAACTTCACTTGCCTGTGTTTTCAAACCCTACCTGTGTCTGGGTTGTAGACTAGGTATGCTTGGCTGTTTTTTATCATACCCTACAAAAATACCCTTCTCACACCCTCGAGTCTAACTTTTTCTTTTCCTGCTTGTATGCATAGCATACAGATCCAAATACATTCATTTTCGAGAGGTTAGGCTTACGTCCTGTCAGCATATAATAAGGCGTCTGTCCTACACGTCTGTTGTAACATCTGTTACGTATTACAGCTGAAGTCATGACGGCATATGTCCATAGTTTCTTTGGTAAATTGCTCTCAAGAAGCATGCATCTTGCCATTTCAAAAAGTGTTCTCCAGTTTCTCTCAGCTGTCCCATTTTGATGGGGTGAGTAAGGTGCTGAAGTTTCATATCGTATTGCATGTTGTATAAGGAGCGATTGAAAGTTTGTCCCGGTGAATTCTGTACCGTTATCGGACCTTATACATTTGATCTTACCGTAAGGTGCGACATCAGCAATGAATTTCTCTGTGGCTTTGAAAGTATCACTTTTAGCTTTTAGGAAATACACAAATACTGCCCCTGAAAAGTCATCTGTAAAAGACAATGTGTATCTGAATCCATCCTTAGCCTCTGGCTCAATGGGACCTGCTAAATCAGTGTGCACAAGATTGAGCGCTGCTTTAGCTCTTGCATCTGGTTGTCTGTTCCTACTCTGAGCAAATTTACCTCTAGTACACACTTCACAGTTAAGGTTAGATTTATCAATCTCACACTTAATTTTCATCCCCTCAGTGACTTTTTCCAGTTGTGACACATCATCATAGTTACAGTGACCAAGTATTTTGTGCCATGTTTGAATGTCATAACATCCATAACATGCATCGTCCTCAGCTTCACAGTCCACAGTGTTTAAAAAATAAAGTCTATCATATTCCTTGATGTCAAATATTTTACCTTTCTGGTGAATCAGCTGGTTACAACCCTGACGAAAGTTCACTGATGCTCCGTTGGCTGTCGCTGCTTTAACAGAGAAAATGTCTTGTGGATAGGACGGTATGTAGAGCGCGTCCTTCAGCGTCGCTGTCACTCGTCGTCCCTCCGTGTCTTGCAGGCAGACCTCCGCCTCTCCTTTCTTCAGAGCGACACCACTTGTTCTGGTCCCGTCAGCCAATTCAACAAAGTGGTCTTTCGGTTGAAAAGTCTCATCGAACCTTTTAAACTTGTCGATGTTCGTTATTATGTGTGACGTTGCTCCGGTGTCGACCATCAGCCCTTTATGTGTAACTCCGGTTACTGGACTGTCACGTACTTTAAAAACAAATGAGTGGTCCTCAATGTCAGTTGCTTGTTTAGCATGGTCTCTCTTTTTGCGTCTGCAGTTTGCATCTGTATGTGTGGAATTTTTGCAAAAACTGCACCACTGTCTCTGGTCTTTGCTGTTGCTGCTACGCGCACTTCGACACTCACGCGCCCGGTGCCCTTTCTGACCGCAGTTGTAGCAGGTGATATCGGGGCCATCTCTCCACTTCACCCAGCCACTCGCTTTCATAATATTATCAGATTCCTCACTCAAGTTGGCATTGTATCTTTCTGTGCTTTCATAGCACCTCAACTTTGTTTTGAACTCACCAAAAGTTAGCTTCTCATCCCCTTGTGTAATGTGGAAGGCAAACGGCCTAAAACAGATTGGCAGTCCCTTTAAAATCATGGCTATCAGCAGCCCGTCGCTAAGAGTCTCTTCAGCATTTCTCAGTGCTGTAATTGCCGTTTTGGCACGAATAATATAGTCGGTGACGCTCTCATTAGCGGCTTTCTGCAGCGACGTTAGTTCAGTGTAGAGGCTGATCACCCGTGGTTTCCCTTTCCCAGCGTAGTGGTCCCTCAATATTGTAACGCTTTTCTTCCGTTGTCCGCTGCTTCTCTCATGATCAGTGAAAGGCTTTTATCGTCCAGTACCTGGATCAATTCCGCATAGGCTTCTTCGTTTTTCTGATCATCAGCATCATCATCCTCACCTGGCTCCTCTAGGATGGCAGCCTTCAATCCTAGCAGTCGCAGGTGACCCAAAAACGTTGTCTCCCATAACTCGTAGTTCTTCTCGTCTCCGTCGAAACACAAACGGTTCCACCGGCTTCCATGGTCCCTCCTGGGCCCATAACCTGTTAACGATGCCATGATCTTAGGGCAGGAATACCGTGAACATAGTTTAACGTGACAGAGGAATAAATACACACATACACCGTAGGCTTTGCTTCAACAGGAAGTGACACATTTTATTGCGCATGTCCCTTTTATCACGGGAATACAGGAAGTGATTAGTATAAGAGTATTAAATAAACAAATTCATATCTTACAATTCATAATTCAACAATGTTGCTTTAGGATATAATTATTTGAACCAATTTCACATTTTTGTGTTCCTTCATTGCAGTGATTTAATTTCAAACTAAAATATTTGTTGTTATTTTTCATTATGTATAATTAAGTATTAATTGTATGTTACTTTGATATTAGGCTATGTAGGTATGTTTGTTAAACTTGAATGGACAAGTCGATTTTTCCTCTTAACTATAGAGAGGTTTTTTATATATATATTCCTAAATGATGTCTCATTTTAAGTAAAGTAGATTAGCGCAATGGTCTTTTCTTCCACTTTGTGTCATAATCAAAAGGTGTTTTTTTGGCTATTTGTGAGTAGGTACATGTAACCTGTGATGTCTACCTGTGAGTAAGATAATTACCCATTGAGAAGTATGTTTCAGAAAGTTTTTTGGGCTGTGTGTTGTACAGTGTGTAGGTGTGTGTGGTACAGTGTGTAGGTGTGTGTGGTACAGTGTGTAGGTGTGTGTGGTAAAGTGTGTAGGTGTGTATGTTTGTGCATAGATGCGGTGGACAGACAGGTCTCAGTTGGTTTGGTGTCCTCTGCTTACTTTTAATACTTGTAAATAAAACTTTTGGCCCGTAATTTCAATTCCCCATTGTAGCGACCAGAGGGGGGGGGGGGAGAGACTATCCAGTCTCTGATAGTGTTACGTTATTATGAGAGTGCTCGCATACTTGTTTGATTCTGAAATTGTATATTTATATAAATATATGTGTGTGTATATGTCCGCATCTGTAGCCTGTTATTGTCTCATTATACCGCACTGTGAATGAATTAAAATAAATATATAAGTCCTCATGAACACATCTGTCCATCAGACAGAGGGCTGCTGCCTCCTGTCATCATGAACACATCTGTCCATCAGACAGAGGGCTGCTGCCTCCTGTCATCATGAACACATCTGTCCATCAGACAGAGGGCTGCTGAGCCTCCTGTCATCATGAACACATCTGTCCATCAGACAGAGGGCTGCTGAGCCTCCTGTCATCATGAACACATCTGTCCATCAGACAGAGGGCTGCTGAGCCTCCTGTCATCATGAACACATCTGTCCATCAGACAGAGGGCTGCTGAGCCTCCTGTCCTCATGAACACATCTGTCCATCAGACAGAGGGCTGCTGAGCCTCCTGTCCTCATGAACACATCTGTCCATCAGACAGAGGGCTGCTGAGCCTCCTGTCCTCATGAACACATCTGTCCATCAGACAGAGGGCTGCTGTGCCCCGTCATGAACACATCTGTCCATCAGACAGAGGGCTGCTGAGCCTCCTGTCATCATGAACACATCTGTCCATCAGACAGAGGGCTGCTGAGCCTCCTGTCATCATGAACACATCTGTCCATCAGACAGAGGGCTGCTGAGCCTCCTGTCATCATGAACACATCTGTCCATCAGACAGAGGGCTGCTGCCTCCTGTCATCATGAACACATCTGTCCATCAGACAGAGGGCTGCTGAGCCTCCTGTCCTCATGAACACATCTGTCCGTCAGACAGAGGGCTGCTGAGCCTCCTGTCATCATGAACACATCTGTCCATCAGACAGAGGGCTGCTGCCTCCTGTCATCATGAACACATCTGTCCATCAGACAGAGGGCTGCTGCTCCTGTCATCATGAACACATCTGTCCATCAGACAGAGGGCTGCTGAGCCTCCTGTCATCATGAACACATCTGTCCATCAGACAGAGGGCTGCTGCCTCCTGTCCTCATGAACACATCTGTCCATCAGACAGAGGGCTGCTGCCTCCTGTCATCATGAACACATCTGTCCATCAGACAGAGGGCTGCTGAGCTCCTGTCATCATGAACACATCTGTCCATCAGACAGAGGCTGCTGCCTCCTGTCATCATGAACACATCTGTCCATCAGACAGAGGGCTGCTGCCTCCTGTCATCATGAACACATCTGTCCATCAGACAGAGGGTGCTGAGCCTCCTGTCATCATGAAAACATCTGTCCATCAGACAGAGGGCTGCTGAGCCTCCTGTCATCATGAAACACATCTGTCCGTCAGACAGAGGGCTGCTGAGCCTCCTGTCATCATGAACACATCTGTCCATCAGACAGAGGGCTGCTGAGCCTCCTGTCATCATGAACACATCTGTCCGTCAGACAGAGGGCTGCTGAGCCTCCTGTCATCATGAACACATCTGTCCGTCAGACAGAGGGCTGCTGAGCCTCCTGTCATCATGAACACATCTGTCCATCAGACAGAGGGCTGCTGAGCCTCCTGTCATCATGAACACATCAGTCCGTCAGACAGAGGGCTGCTGAGCCTCCTGTCATCATGAACACATCTGTCCGTCAGACAGAGGGCTGCTGCCTCCTGTCATCATGAACACATCTGTCCATCAGACAGAGGGCTGCTGAGCCTCCTGTCATCATGAACACATCTGTCCATCAGACAGAGGGCTGCTGAGCCTCCTGTCATCATGAACACATCTGTCCATCAGACAGAGGGCTGCTGCCTCCTGTCATCATGAACACATCTGTCCATCAGACAGAGGGCTGCTGAGCCTCCTGTCATCATGAACACATCTGTCCATCAGACAGAGGGCTGCTGAGCCTCCTGTCATCATGAACACATCTGTCCGTCAGACAGAGGGCTGCTGAGCCTCCTGTCATCATGAACACATCTGTCCGTCAGACAGAGGGCTGCTGAGCCTCCTGTCATCATGAACACATCTGTCCGTCAGACAGAGGGCTGCTGAGCCTCCTGTCATCATGAACACATCTGTCCGTCAGACAGAGGGCTGCTGAGCCTCCTGTCATCATGAACACATCTGTCCATCAGACAGAGGGCTGCTGAGCCTCCTGTCATCATGAACACATCTGTCCGTCAGACAGAGGGCTGCTGAGCCTCCTGTCATCATGAACACATCTGTCCATCAGACAGAGGGCTGCTGAGCCTCCTGTCATCATGAACACATCTGTCCATCAGACAGAGGGCTGCTGAGCCTCCTGTCCATCATGAACACATCTGTCCGTCAGACAGAGGGCTGCTGAGCCTCCTGTCATCATGAACACATCTGTCCGTCAGACAGAGGGCTGCTGAGCCTCCTGTCCTCATGAACACATCTGTCCATCAGACAGAGGGCTGCTGAGCCTCCTGTCATCATGAACACATCTGTCCGTCAGACAGAGGGCTGCTGAGCCTCCTGTCATCATGAAACATCTGTCCGTCAGACAGAGGGCTGCTGAGCCTCCTGTCATCATGAAACATCTGTCCGTCAGACAGAGGGCTGCTGAGCCTCCTGTCCTCATGAAACACATCTGTCCATCAGACAGAGGGCTGCTGAGCCTCCTGTCCTCATGAACACATCTGTCCATCAGACAGAGGGCTGCTGAGCCTCCTGTCATCAGAACACATCTGTCCATCAGACAGAGGGCTGCTGAGCCTCCTGTCATCATGAAACACATCTGTCCATCAGACAGAGGGCTGCTGAGCCTCCTGTCATCATGAACACATCTGTCCATCAGACAGAGGGCTGCTGAGCCTCCTGTCATCGAAACATCTGTCCATCAGACAGAGGGCTGCTGAGCCTCCTGTCATCATTAATTGACGTCTCTTTAAAATGACCGCTCAGAGGAGAGGATTTCTCATTTCTCTAACCGCCTGCTGCTTCCCCTCCTCTCTCCTCGGTTCCTCTCCTCGACTCCTCTCTCCTCGGTTCCCCTCCTCGACTCCTCACTCCTCGGTTTCCCTCCTCGACTCCTCCCTCCTTGGTTCCCCTCCTCGACCCCTCCTCTCTCCTCGGTTCCCCTCCTCGACTCCTCTCTCCTCGGTTCCCCTCCTCGACCCCTCCTCTCTCCTCGGTTCCCCTCCTCGACTCCTCTCTCCTCGGTTCCCCTCCTCGACCCCTCCTCTCTCCTCGGTTCCCCTCCTCGACTCCTCTCTCCTCGGTTCCCCTCCTCGACTCCTCTCTTCTCGGTTCCCCTCCTCGACCCCTCCTCTCTCCTCGGTTCCCCTCCTCGACTCCTCTCTCCTCGGTTCCCCTCCTGGACCCCTCCTCTCTCCTCGGTTCCCCTCCTCGACTCCTCTCTCCTCGGTTCCCCTCCTCGACCCCTCCTCTCTCCTCGGTTCCCCTCCTCGACCCCTCCTCTCTCCTCGGTTCCCCTCCTCGACTCCTCTCTTCTCGGTTCCCCTCCTCGACTCCTCCGCTCACATCTCCTGTGGGCGGGACTAAGACACGAGGATAGGAGTCGAGGATAGGAGTCGAGGATAGGAGTCGAGGAGGGGAATTAGAGACATTAGAAAGCTCCACTGTTTACCCTGACAGGTTTCTTCATGCTGATTCTAAAAACATATCTGAAGTACCTTGTAGAGTCTCTCTCTGACTAAAGAAGAATGATATCCATAATGTGATCATTGTCAGGTAGACCAGCAGCAGTCTGATTGTAACCTAGGATCACAACATCATTAATAAATACAGGGCGTGTCAGAACTGGTCTGACAGTCCAGTCATCTGGCTGGGTGTTGGCTGCATCTGGCACAGTCACAGTCTGCAGTCACCAGAATGAGCTAAACACTCAGCCAAGTGTCTCAGGAGACACAGGTCCATGGATAGGGTTCATCCTGACACCATCCAGTCTCAGAACAACACTTAGTCTCTGTGATGACAGCTAGAGCCAACTGAGGAAGCAGACCTGGACCTGGACCTGGACCTGGACCTGGACCTGGACCTGGACCTGGACCTGGACCTGGACCCAGCTGTGTGTCCATGAAGAGTGACCAGTCTAGAGATCGCTTTGATGAGTTTAAATCTGGACCAGCAGCTGATGGAAGGTAAGAGTTTAAACCTAAGGTGATTGTGCTGTTATGTTAAATGTTTTTCATTTATTGTGTCTTGATATTTGTCTGTGTTATTTTTTATTTATGTATTCATTTATTTAACAGGGACAGTGCACATTAATTAACATTTCTGTAAATGTGCCAGAGTTAGCCAAGAGGCTATTTTTCGTCTGCAGTCCCTGGACAGATTTTGTAAATCACCCTAAAACTAGTATTTTTAATTCACAGGGATTGAACATAGTATCGTTCATATTGCCGGTGAGTGCAACGCTTCTGTTGATTCGTTTGCCTGCCGTTCGTTTTACAAGTTGTATCAAGGCGATAGATGTGTTACTACCTCTAAGTGGGAACATTTAGGATTATGTTGCTTTAGGATTTAATTATGTTTGAGCCAATTTCACATTTTTGTGTTCCTTCATTGCAGTGATTTAATTTCAAACTAATATATGTGTTCTTATTTTTCATTATGTATAATCAAGTATTAATTGTATGTTACTTTGATATTAGGCTATGTAGGTATGTTTGTTAAACTTGAATGGACAAGTCGATTTTTCCTCTTAACTATAGAGAGGTTTTTTATATATATATTCCTAAATGATGTCTCATTTTAAGTAAAGTAGATTCGCGCAATGGTCTTTCTTCCACTTTGTGTCATAATCAAAGGTGTTTTTTGGCTATGTGAGTAGGTACATGTAACCTGTGATGTCTACCTGTGAGTAAGATCATTACCCATTGATAAGTATGTTTCAGAAAGTTTTTTGGGCTTTCAGGGGCGGAACTCAGTCGGTTATTTGTAAGAATATCTTTTTGGATGATGTGACCTCATTAATAAAAAGGAGCAAGTGTTATGGCAGATTCCTTATCAACGTATTTTTCGTTATTCATTAATGTCACACAGGACAAAGGGGCCCTAGGTTTGGATTAAACTATGTGTATACATTTAGTCTTGACAGTTGTATACATTAGCATGCGTGGTAGTTGCTAAATAAGGTCATGGAATCTGGGAAGATGTAACTCCGAGGAGACAGACATCTCTGCCACATATGTTTCAAGTGTATATGTTCCTGTGGGTTTCACATGTATAAAACACACAAGATCTTTCCGGTCCGTTTGGCTGCCGCTGAAGCAAGGTGATGTACTCCATTATTATTGTTGTTGCGCAACAAAGTAAAAATGAATCTCAACCATATCTGTGTTTGTGTTTTATTGATCTCTCTCTGTGTTATTCTTTAAAGTTGGTGAGCTATTAATTGCACTAACACATGTCGTAGCAACTTAAAATCAGCTGCGGTCTAGAGTAAAGATGAGTTAGGCAAATATGCAAAGAAACACAATATCTATATAAACTATTTTGAGATCTTCGTTTAATGCTTGCAAGCAGTGGCACCTCCAAAAGAGAATGTGCTGTTCTCTGTGAAACAGACCCTCCTTATAGGAAGACATCAAAGGTTATTGACATTACAATCAACATTTTGTGAGGCCAGCTGGTACCCCATGGCACTGTATGCAAAACCTCACACCCTACAAAAAACCAATGGGATATACAGATAACCCCTTATCGTAAATTCCTTTCACTCATCCTGTCTTCCTGTGGTTGTCATAAAACCCCCTTCCAAAGACATCTGTTTATCACAAATCCATTTACATGACATTCTCAGGATGCAGCGGTTACATTTCATTTAGGATTACACTGTATTAAGCTTCAATACCATAATTGCCATAACACACAACATTCTGACTTTTTCTCAAAATTCTGAAACCCTTAAAATTGTAACTTTTTTCAAAGAAATCTATAAATTCTGCGTTTTTTCTCAAATTTGACTTTTTCTCAAAATTCTACGTTTTTTCTGGATAAAAAATGAAAATTTGCTGAAAATCTTAAAATTATTATCTTCCTAAGCTGCAGCAATACTCACAGTACTGCAGTGATACTAACAGTACTGCAGCAATACTCACAGTACTGCAGTGATACTCGCAGTACTGCAGTGATACTCACAGTACTGCAGCGATACTCGCAGTACTGCAGCAATACTCACAGTACTGCAGTAATACTCACAGTACTGCAGCAATACTCACAGTACTGCAGCAATACTCACAGTACTGCAGTAATACTCGCAGTACTGCAGTGATACTCACAGTACTGCAGCAATACTCACAGTACTGCAGTGATACTCGCAGTACTGCAGTGATACTCACAGTACTGCAGCGATACTCGCAGTACTGCAGCAATACTCACAGTACTGCAGTAATACTCACAGTACTGCAGTAATACTCACAGTACTGCAGCAATACTAACAGTACTGCAGCAATACTCACAGTACTGCAGCAATACTAACAGTACTGCAGCAATACTCACAGTACTGCAGTGATACTCACAGTACTGCAGTGATACTCACAGTACTGCAGTAATACTCACAGTACTGCAGTAATACTCACAGTACTGCAGTAATACTCACAGTACTGCAGCAATACTAACAGTACTGCAGCAATACTCACAGTACTGCAGCAATACTAACAGTACTGCAGCAATACTCACAGTACTGCAGCAATACTAACAGTACTGCAGTGATACTCACAGTACTGCAGTAATACTCACAGTACTGCAGTAATACTCACAGTACTGCAGCAATACTCACAGTACTGCAGCAATACTCACAGTACTGCAGCAATACTAACAGTACTGCAGCAATACTCACAGTACTGCAGCAATACTAACAGTACTGCAGCAATACTCACAGTACTGCAGTAATACTCACAGTACTGCAGCAATACTAACAGTACTGCAGTAATACTCGCAGTACTGCAGTGATACTCACAGTACTGCAGTGATACTCACAGTACTGCAGTGATACTCACAGTACTGCAGTAATACTCACAGTACTGCAGTGATACAGTGAATGTTGGTCTGTCTCTCAGCAGCTGGTCAGGGAGCTCCCTCTAGTGGACAGACAGTTGAACTCCATCTGCTGTGTGATTTCTCTCACACTGACTGGGTTTCTGGATCCTCCACGGATGTATTTCCGGCAACAGTGATGTTTCAAAGAGTCGTGACGCACGGCCGGACTTATCTCAGCCAATCACAGCTCTGCATGCATCCCCTGGATATTATTTTAATAAATGCTTGATTCAGACGCGATGTGAGGTCCGTGCAGAAAGCAGAGCAGTGTGTATAATATATATCACTCAGTATAACAGGCCTACATTACTCTCTTTATTTGCTTTAGTTTAGTAGAGTAAGTGTGTGTGGTACAGTGTGTAGGTGTGTGTGGTACAGTGTGTAGGTGTGTGTGGTACAGTGTGTAGGTGTGGTACAGTGTGTAGGTGTGTGTGGTACAGTGTGTAGGTGTGTGGTACAGTGTGTAGGTGTGTGTGGTACAGTGTGTAGGTGTGTGTGGTACAGTGTGTAGGTGTGTGTTGTACGTGTGTAGGTGCGTGTGGTACAGTGTGTAGGTGTGTGTGGTACAGTGTGTAGGTGCGTGTTGTACAGTGTGTAGGTGCATGTGGTGCAGTGTGTAGGTGCGTGTGGTACAGTGTGTAGGTGCGTGTGGTACAGTGTGTAGGTGCGTGTGTTACAGTGTGTAGATGTGTGTTGTACAGTGTGTAGGTGCGTGTGTTACAGTGTGTAGGTGCGTGTGGTGCAGTGTGTAGGTGAGTGTGGTGCAGTGTGTGTGTGTGTGTGGTACAGTGTGTAGATGTGTGTGGTACAGTGTGTAGGTGCATGTTGTACAGTGTGTAGGTGTGTGTTGTACAGTGTGTACATGTGTTTTGTACAGTGTGTAGATGTGTGTGGTACAGTGTGTAGGTGCGTGTTGTACAGTGTGTAGGTGCGTGTTGTACAGTGTGTAGGTGTGTGTGGTACAGTGTGTAGGTGTGTGTTGTACGTGTGTAGGTGCGTGTGTTACAGTGTGTAGGTGCGTGTGTTACAGTGTGTAGGTGCGTGTGGTACAGTGTGTAGATGTGTGTTTTACAGTGTGTAGGTGTGTGTGGTACAGTGTGTAGGTGTGTGTTGTACAGTGTGTGTGTGTGTGTGTGTGTGGTACAGTGTGTAGGTGCATGTTTTACAGTGTGTAGGTGTGTGTTGTACAGTGTGTATGTGTGTTTTGTACAGTGTGTAGATGTGTGTGGTACAGTGTGTAGGTGTGTGTGGTACAGTGTGTAGGTGTGTGTGGTACAGTGTGTAGGTGTGTGTGGTACAGTGTGTAGGTGTGTGTGTGTGGTACAGTGTGTAGGTGTGTGTGGTACAGTGTGTAGGTGCGTGTTTTAAAGTGTGTAGGTGTGTGTGGTACAGTGTGTAGGTGTGTGTGTGTGGTACAGTGTGTAGGTGTGTGTTGTACGTGTGTTGGTGTGTTGTACAGTGTGTACGTGTGTTTTGTACAGTGTGTAGATGTGTGTGGTACAGTGTGTAGGTGTGTGTGGTACAGTGTGTAGGTGCGTGTGGTACAGTGTGTAGGTGCGTGTGGTACAGTGTGTAGGTGTGTGTTGTACAGTGTGTAGGTGTGTGTGGTACAGTGTGTAGGTGCGTGTGGTACAGTGTGTAGGTGCGTGTTGTACAGTGTGTAGGTGTGTGTTGTACGTGTGTTGGTGTGTGTTGTACAGTGTGTAGGTGTGTGTGGTACAGTGTGTAGGTGCGTGTGGTACAGTGTGTAGGTGCGTATGGTACAGTGTGTAGGTGTGTGTTGTACAGTGTGTAGGTGTGTGTGGTACAGTGTGTAGGTGCGTGTTGTACAGTGTGTAGGTGCGTGTGGTACAGTGTGTAGGTGTGTGTTGTACAGTGTGTAGGTGTGTGTGGTACAGTGTGTAGGTGCGTGTGGTACAGTGTGTAGGTGCGTGTTGTACAGTGTGTAGGTGTGTGTTGTACGTGTGTTGGTGTGTGTTGTACAGTGTGTAGGTGCGTGTTGTACAGTGTGTAGGTGTGTGTGGTACAGTGTGTAGGTGCGTGTGGTACAGTGTGTAGGTGCGTATGGTACAGTGTGTAGGTGTGTGTTGTACGTGTGTTGGTGTGTGTTGTACAGTGTGTACGTGTGTGTGGTACAGTGTGTAGGTGCGTGTGGTACAGTGTGTAGGTGCGTGTTGTACAGTGTGTAGGTGTGTGTTGTACGTGTGTTGGTGTGTGTTGTACAGTGTGTAGGTGCGTGTTGTACAGTGTGTAGGTGTGTGTGGTACAGTGTGTAGGTGCGTGTGGTACAGGGTGTAGATGCGTATGGTACAGTGTGTAGGTGTGTGTTGTACGTGTGTTGGTGTGTGTTGTACAGTGTGTACATGTGTGTGGTACAGTGTGTACGTGTGTGTTGTACATGTGTTGGTGTGTTTTGTACAGTGTGTAGATGTGTGTGGTACAGTGTGTAGGTGTGTGTTGTACATGTGTTGGTGTGTGTGGTACAGTGTGTAGGTGCGTGTGGTACAGTGTGTAGGTGCGTATGGTACAGTGTGTAGGTGTGTGTTGTACAGTGTGTAGGTGTGTGTGGTACAGTGTGTAGGTGTGTGTTGTACATGTGTTGGTGTGTGTTGTACAGTGTGTACGTGTGTGTGGTACAGTGTGTAGGTGCATGTGGTACAGTGTGTAGGTGTGTGTGGTACAGTGTGTAGGTGTGTTTTGTACAGTGTGTAGATGTGTGTGGTACAGTGTGTAGGTGTGTGTGGTACAGTGTGTAGGTGCGTGTGGTACAGTGTGTAGGTGCGTGTGGTACAGTGTGTAGGTGTGTGTGGTACAGTGTGTAGGTGTGTGTGGTACAGTGTGTAGGTGTGTGTGGTACAGTGTGTAGGTGTGTGTGGTACAGTGTGTAGGTGTGTGTGGTACAGTGTGTAGGTGCGTGTGGTGCAGTGTGTAGGTGTGTGTTGTACGTGTGTTGATGTGTGTTGTACAGTGTGTAGGTGTGTGTTGTACGTGTGTTGGTGCGTGTGGTGCAGTGTGTAGGTGTGTGTGGTACAATGTGTAGGTGTGTGTTGTACGTGTGTAGGTGCGTGTGATATATCCAGTCTCTGATAGTGTTACGTTATTATGAGAGTGCTCTCATACTTGTTTGATCCTGAAATTGTGTATATGTCCACATCTGTAGCCTGTTATTGTCTCTTTATACCGCAATGTGAATGACTTAAAGTAAATATATAAGTCATCATGAACACAGTTCTGTCCATCAGACAGAGGGCTGCTGTGCCTGTGACACAGGTCCATGGATAGGGTTCATCCTGACACCATCCAGTCTCAGAACAACACTTAGTCTCTGTGATGACAGCTAGAGCCAACTGAGGAAGCAGACCTGGACCTGGACCTGGACCTGGACCTGGACCTGGACCTGGACCTGGACCTGGACCTGGACCTGGACCCAGCTGTGTGTCCATGAAGAGTGACCAGTCTATAGATCGCTTTGATGAGTTTAAATCTGGACCAGCAGCTGATGGAAGGTAAGAGTTTAAACCTAAGGTGATTGTGCTGTTATGTTAAATGTTTTTCATGTATTGTGTCTTGATATTTGTCTTTGTTATTTTTTATTTATTTATTTAAATTGTCCAATAACCAAAGGTTGTCCAATCATCCCCAAAACGGAGATACTACATTTAAAATGTTAAACATTTGTATTTATTTATTTGCAGGGACAGTGCACATTGATTAACATTTCTGTAAATGCGCCAGAGTTAGCCAACAGGCTATTTTTCATCTGCAGTCCCTGGACAGATACTGAAAATCATCCTAAAAAAAATTCACTTCAAATGACAGGTAAATACAATCAGTAAAACAACATTCAACATAGATGCTTATATTATGATAAAAGCATCTATAAAAACACAAAAACAAAACTAAAATACATATTCCCAAAGCAGACAGATAGCAACAGGTCAAGGCACATGTGCAAACAGAGCGTTGTAAAGTGCAGATTGTGTCCGTGTTGACAGAGCTGATTTTCCACTAACCATGCTTTTAAGTTAGATCTGAATAAAGTGCAGGTGTTTTGTTCTCTAATGGTTACTGGGACTGAGTTCCTCTGTTGTGCAGCTTTAAAAGAAGAAGACGATTGGCTGAAGGAACTCTTCCTTCATGGAACCACGCAGTCTCCTCGTGTTGCAGCTCTTGTTGACCTAGTTAGTTACAGGTGTGCGTATGGTGATCAAATGTCTGAGCAGAGGTGAGGTAAGGCCGTGTATTATTTTGTACATGAGGCAAGCATTTGCATATCTCATTACATGTTCCCAGCTCAACAAGTTGTACTTTGTGAGTATTGGGCAATGATGAGAATGAACTGATTTCTTCTCTACTATTTGAAGTGATTGTTTGTATAATGATTCCAGGGGTTTAAGAGTGGTTGTACAGGCATGTGAGCAGGTTGTTAAGCAGTAGGTGATGTGAGATAGAACCATAGAGTGCATGTACATCAGAGCCGCCTCTGTTGACATGCTGAAAACGTTTTAAGAACAGTAGGGCATAATGTTCTAACAATGTTATCGAAAACATCTTAAGAAGGTTTTTAGAGAGCGTTATCCTACCTTTCAGAAGAACATTCTGGGAACAACAAAATAAAACGTCCAGCTGAAAACGTTTTAAGAATAGTAGGGCATAATATTCGAACAATGTTATCAAAAATCTCTTAAGAAGGTTATCACCAAACATTTTAAGAATGTTTTTGGAGAACGTTATCCTACCTTTCAGAAGAACATTCTGGGAACCAAAAGAAAAATTCCCGCTGAAAACATTCCTAGAACAATGAATGGTAACATTCTCAGAATGTTTTTAGAACCAAACATTTCTAGCTGGGGTAGCACTCCAGGTAGGACTCCAGGTAGGACTCCAGGTAGCACTCCAGGTAGCACTCCAGGTAGCACTCCAGGTAGGACTCCAGATAGGACTCCAGGTAGGACTCCACCCAGCGGATTCCAACCAAAAACCCAGCGGATCCCAGTGGCTGGGGGCGTTGCCAAATTTCCCCATTTGTTGAATTTCAGGATTTAACCATGAGATGGCGCTTCATTCCCAAATACAGTACAGCAGAACTTAGTCTGTTTGCAGTGTTTGCAGCTCTGCAGGTGTGTTTGCTGAAGAGCATTTAATCACAGGCTACTATAACGAAAAAACATCAATATTTTAGATCAAATAAAGTATATCTAATCTTATCTTAATTTTAATTCAATAATATATAGTCTTTATATATTAAATAATCATAATAATAATGTAAATGTTTACACTTTTTTTATGCTCATACTTTTACCTTTACAATAGTTTGCTTTAATGTGCAGTATATGTTTTGTAATATTGTTGTGGTGTACACAGTACAGTAGATCGAAGTAAATCAACTCATACATTATCACGTATCATACAGTCATGTGTTGTAATATTAAGTAATATCATACATTAACCCCATTATAGCAGATGCCACATTGAATGGATGAACACATTTATGCATCAATAATTACAACAGAGTATTTCTAAATACAAGTTGCACAAATTATATGTATTTAATACTAATAACAAAATGATTCATTTTACTTTCAGATGATAATACTTTTCACTTGGGCTATTGACAATTTTGAATGCAGGACATTTGCTTCTAACACGTCTTTTTACCTAGGTAAATAATCGGAATACTTCTTCCACCTCGGATCTTAACCTGTCACTGTTTTTAAAACTTTAATTAAATGTTTGATATTTCCAGAGACCCTTTCAGACCGGCCATGCTGCCCTGCATGTCCTTCCGATAGTCCATCGGAATGTGACAAAAGTCAGAAGTCTCCCATCCCCCATGGGAGACTTTCTCCACACATTCCGATGGGCAATTATTTTAAACAAAGAGAGTCCGCAACATAGGCCACTACAGTATCTCTTGTTAACAGAGGGGGGGTGGTAGAGCTTTGTCACACCGTTTCAGGGTCAATGAATAGTGGATAGGAGAATTCAGAGCAAAGCAAGAAACACTCCAGCCTTTTTTTAAACTTGTTTTAAAACATATCTAAATAAATATGTGTGTCCCGGGCCATAAATGTAAGTATGCTGTCAGATAAAGCCACGGCATCACAACTCCCGTATTGCTTTCAACCCACCAGCTTTTATGGAGAAAATAAGTTATATAATAATTAACCAGAGGCATGTTTCTGTTTCTCATAGAAACAACAGGCTACTGTGTGTGTGAGGAATCAGCTGTTTATTTCATATGAGTTTCATTGTGGCAGCGTCCATCACGGCTCTCCTGGTGGATCCAAAGATCAGGGGGGGGGGGAGCTGATCACCTGAGAGCTGCCGTTTCATTCAGACTATTTAAAACAAACAATGGTCTGATTTGAACATTGCACAACAATGAACTCCCTGTGTGATGTTCTAGCTGTAACACTAAACACTAATAACACAGTGAACTATTAACAATAGTATAATATTAGAGCCCGTTTGCCCGTGGGGAGATGACGAGGCTCCATTAAAAATAAACCTCTTTTTAGTGAATTACTGAGTTTGGGCACGTTAATAACATTTTAATGAAGTTGACTACAGTATATTCATATTTGTCAGTGCTTTCATGTCAATTCGGCGAACATAAATAAATGATCATGGTGAAGATGATGATTAAATTAGGATTACAAATCGGTAGTGAGAGCCGTTAAAACAACATTATTTTGTTAAATAAAAACATGGTGCTGTTTTGTAAATGATTACATGTCTCTTATTCAGCACAGAATATGATCCTATCCGTGACATATGGATCTTAACAAAGATCCATATGTCAGATACCTGTAGATCTATCAGCTGTTTATTACATTACATCTGCATCAAATCAGTGTGTCCTCGAGTAGCTGATTCAAACTATACAGCAACACTTAAAGGTTCAGATTCTCAGTGTTTCTGCAGGATCCATTCACTGATTTCCCTTGTTTGTTCTTTCAGGAACTCCTGCTGCAGAGTGTCAGCGTAAACTTAAATCCACCCTGAAGGAAAGTTCCAGTGTGTGTTTGAGGGCATTGCTAAAGCAGGAAACCCAACCCTTCTGAACCAGATCTACACAGAGCTCTACATCACAGAGGGGGGGTCTGCAGAGGTCAATGATGAACATGAGGTCAGACAGATTGAAACAGCATCCAGGAAACCAGACAGACCAGAAACAACCATCAGACAAGAAGACCTCTTTAAAGCCTCACCTGGAAGAGATGCACCAATCAGAGCAGTGATGACAAAGGGAGTGGCTGGCATTGGGAAAACAGTCTTAACACAGAAGTTCACTCTGGACTGGGCTGAAGGCAAAGCCAACCAGGACATCCAGTTCATATTTCCATTCACCTTCAGAGAGCTGAATGTGGTGAGAGAGAACAAGTACAGCTTGGTGGAACTTGTTCATCACTTCTTCACTGAAACCAGAGACGCAGGAATCTGCAGGTTTGATCAGTTCCCGGTTGTGTTCATCTTTGACGGTCTGGATGAGTGTCGACTTCCTCTGGACTTCCACAACATGAGATCCTGACTGATGTCACAGAGTCCACCTCAGTGGATGTGCTGCTGACAAACCTCATCAGGGGGAAGCTGCTTCCCTCTGCTCGCCTCTGGATAACCACACGACCTGCAGCAGCCAATCAGATCCCTCCTGAGTGTGTGGACATGGTGACAGAGGTCCGAGGGTTCACTGACCCACAGAAGGAGGAGTACTTCAGGAAGAGATTCAGAGATCAGGCAGGGCCGGCACCATCATCTCCCACATCAAGACCTCACGAAGCCTCCACATCATGTGCCACATCCCAGTCTTCTGCTGGATCTCTGCTCAGTTCTGGAGGAGGTGTTGAAAACCAGAGAGAGGAGAGCTGCCCAAGACCCTGACTGAGATGTACATCCACTTCCTGGTGGTTCAGTCCAAAGTGAAGAACATCAAGTATCATGGAGGAGCTGAGACAGACCAGAGCAGGAAGATGATGGAGTCTCTGGGAAAACTGGCTTTTGAGCAGCTGCAGAAAGGCAACCTGATCTTCTATGAGTCCGACCTGACAGAGTGTGGCATCGATATCCCAGAAGCCTCAGTGTACTCAGGAGTGTTCACACAGGTCTTTAGAGAGGAGAGAGGACTGTACCAGGACAAGGTGTTCTGCTTCGTCCATCTGAGCGTTCAGGAGTTTCTGGCTGCTCTTCATGTCCATCTGACCTTCATCACCTCTGGAGTCAACCTGCTGTCAGAAGAACCAACAACCTCCAGGCTGCCTAAAGTCTTCAGAGACAAACCTAAACTAACACATCTCTACCAGAGTGCTGTGGACCAGGCCTTACAGAGTCCAAACGGACACCTGGACTTGTTCCTCCGCTTCCTCCTGGGTCTTTCACTGCAGACCAATCAGACTCTCCTACGAGGCCTGCTGACAGACAGGAAGTGCTCAGACCAACAAGAAACAGTCCAGTACATCAAGAGAAGATAAGGATCTCTGCAGAGAGAAGCATCAACCTGTTCCACTGTCTGAATGAACTGAATGATCGTTCTCTAGTGGAGCAGATCCAAGTCCCTGAATCAGGAAGTCTCTCCACAGAGAAATCTGTCTCCTGCTCAGTGGTCAGCTCTGGTCTTCATCTTACTGTCATCAGGAAAGATCTGGAGTGTTTGACCTGAAGAAATACTCTGCTTCAGAGGAGGCTCTTCTGAGGCTGCTGCCAGTGGTCAAAGCCTCCAGGAAAGCTCTGTAGGTTCACATACATAAAGCCACAGGGTGTCGTATTTCTGTGGTGGACCCTGAAGGCAGCATCTCCCTGGTTCTCTCCTCAAGAGGACAAAGGGATTTTTCCATTTTCCTTATTTAAGGAATGTAATGTTTTTAATGGAAGCGATTAAACGCTAACTCGTATCAGGGTTTTACTTCTCAATCAATCAATCAATGTTTATTTATATAGCCCAATATCACAAATGTTACATTTGTCTCAGTGGACTTCACAGTTTGTACAGAATATCAGTAGACAATACGACACCCTCTGTCCTGAGACCCTCACATCGTACAAGGAGAAACTTCCAGAGAAAACCCACAGTTTAAAGGGGAACATGGGAGAAACCTCAGGGAGAGCAACAGAGGAGGGATCCCTCTCCCAGGACGGACAGACGTGCAATAGATGCCGTGTGTGAATCGAAGAGATAATACATTTTACAGCGTAGGCAGACCAAATGTTTGGAAATGCATGTGTCTATAATAAGATGATGAATCCACGAGGATGTCAACAATCCTGTGGGAGCCATCAGGGAAGTAGTATGATGAGAGTCAGGCAGGACCGCAGAGACAGGTTCAGCCACGACTCGAAGTCCAGGACTCAAATCCAGAACTCAGGATAGAGGATCCAGGATACAGGACCACAGCAACAGGATCAGCCTCGCCTCAGGATCCCGGCGTAGATAGACACCAAAAAGAAATTTGGGGGAAGCTGATAGGTTGAGGGAAAAGGGTAGCAAGTAAGAAGTAAGGAACAGAGGTGGAGAGGCACAACGTGTCTACGTACATGCACTCCCTTAGGATAGGTTGAGGGAAAAGGGTAGCAAGTAAGAAGTAAGGAACAGAGGTGGAGAGGCACAACGTGTCTACGTACATGCACTCCCTTAGGATAGATTGAGGGAAAGGGGTAGTAAGTAAGAAGTAAGGAACAGAGGTGGAGAGGCACAACGTGTCTACGTACATGCACTCCCTTAGGATAGATTGAGGGAAAGGGGTAGTAAGTAAGAAGTAAGGAACAGAGGTGGAGAGGCACAACGTGTCTACGTACATGCACTCCCTTAGGATAGATTGAGGGAAAGGGGTAGTAAGTAAGAAGTAAGGAACAGAGGTGGAGAGGCACAACGTGTCTACGTACATGCACTCCCTTAGCATAGATTGAGGGAAAAGGGTAGCAACTTCTAATTCCTGCAACTTTATGTTACCATCCAGATTAATGAAGTGTTTCTATAATTGTTTTCTTCTGTTGTGATTCCTCTTCAGGCTGAGTGGCTGTAACCTGTCAGAGAGAAGCTGTGAAGCTCTCCCCTCAGTCCTCAGCTCCAAGTCCTCTAGTCTGAGAGAGCTGGACCTGAGTAACAACGACATGCAGGATTCACGAGTGAAGCTGCTGTCTGCTGGACTAGAGAGTCCACACTGTGAACTGGAAACCCTCAGGTCAGGATTCCGCTCTATTGTCACATTTCTATACTGCTCATTCAGCTTTAGGTTCATTTGAGTGAAGATGGTCAACATGTGTAAGATTTTCCTGCTGACATGACTTTTAAAACTCCGTGAGTTCATGATATACCCTGGTTCCAGTCTCTCAGGCTGTCTGGTCACAGAGGAAGGCTGTGCTGCTCTTGCTTCAGCTCTGAGCTCCAACCCCTCCCATCTGAGAGAGCTGGACCTGAGCTACAATCATCCAGGAGACTCAGGAGAGAAGCTGCTGTTTGCTGGACTGGAGGATCCACTCTGGAGACTGGAGACTCTCAGGTATGGACGGACGGACGGACGGACGGACGGACAGACAGACAGACAGACAGACAGACAGACAGACAGACAGACAGACAGACAGACAGACAGACAGACAGACAGACAGACAGATAGACAGACAGACAGACTCCTGTAGGTATGTGTAGAGCCGCCTGGCCAGAGTGGTTTATATCGAACTGATTAGTATAGTGAATGTGCGCTGACAGTGGATATGAGTGAAGGTGTATGAAGTGGATTCTGACTCTCTTTCTTCCTGCAGGATGGTCCATGGTGGACCACAGTGGTTGAAACCTGGTCTGGGGAAGTGTGAGTGTGTTTTTACTTTCATTCATGAGATATCTAATGTTACACTAGATTGTTACATTTCCTTCACTGATGATGAGTTTCATACCGAGCAGGATTCAGTTTCCTTTCTTTGTTTCTTCTTCTGACTGTTGACATTAAACTATCGTTGAGTCGCCTTCAGGTTCTGCTTGTCAGCTATACGTTGTTCATGTATCCTTCTGATTTGTACACCTGGTGATTTAATTTAATCAGTTCTGAAAAACCTAAAAGGTCAGTTAAATGACTTAAATGAAGTGATTGATTGTCAATAGAGTTGTTAATAAATAAACTGATGATAAACTGCAGCTTTGTTCTCTCCATCAGATACATGTGAACTGGAGCTGGACACAAACACAGTAAACAGAGAACTCAAACTGTCTGACAACAACAGGAAGGTGACACGTGTGAGAGAGAAGCAGAAATATCCTGATCATCCAGAGAGATTTGACTACTGGGAACAGCTGATGTGTAGAGAAGCTCTGACTGGTCGCTGTTACTGGGAGGTCGAGTGGAGCGGATGGGCTTATATATCAGTGACTTACAGAGGAATCAGCAGGAAAGGAGACAGTGAGGACTGTAGGTATGGATTTAATGATCAGTCCTGCTCTGATGGTGGTTACTATGTCAGGCACAATAAAGAAAAACACACATCTCCTCCTCCTCCTCCTCCTCCTCTGGTAGAGTAGCAGTGTATCTGGATCATCCTGCTGGCTCTCTCTCCTTCTACAGAGTCTCCTCTGACACACTGATCCACCTCCACACCTTCAGAACCACATTCACTGAACCTCTGTATGCTGGGTTTTGGGTCTGTTCTGGATCAGTGACTCTGTGCCCTCTTTAGGTCTGGGTCAGTGATGTTGATCCACTGAAGGATCATGATGTTGTAGAGCACATGTGACAAACTCAAGGCCCAGGGGCCAAATCAGGCCCTTGGTGGATTTAATTTCGGCCCGCAGGATAATTTCTAATTACTATTAGATCTGGCCCGCCGGTATATTGCACGCACACCTTCACATGCCAAGTATCTGGCTTGAACTAGCATCACAGAGCAGCACACTGAGTTTCAATGGATGTTTCCTTCTGCACTTTTTCTCTTGCGACAACAGGGCATGTTTGGTTTTCTCTTTGAGGGAAATTGTTTTCTTGAAGCTGTTGTTGGCCTGTGGAAAAATGTAATCATAAGAAATGACTCTGGAAAAGCTGCAGATAGAGCCATAAGAAATGAATGCAACTGATTATTTAATGTTTAATATTGTTTTTATAGGCAATCATTTAAGCTTTGTTAGTTCCAGGTTTAATATGTGCAATAAGTTCATTTCAATAAGTTCTGCAATAAACATTGAACCAGTCCGGCCCTCGACTAGTACCCATTTTCTTTATTTTGGCCCACTGTGTATTTGAGTTTGACAGCCCTGTTGTAGAGCATGAACATCGTCCTGATAACTCTACGATGCCTACGATCGACTGAAGCTTCAGTTTGATGGTTTGGATCTGAATGGGAGATCCAAGGTGTGAAATGTAGGAGGTGTTGATTTGTGGTGTACCCCAGGGGTCTATCCAAGGCCCTCTCTTATTTGGATATGTGTTTATGAAGTCGTTGGTGTAAAGTGATGGTTTCTTCATCACAAATCTGATGTGATTGTATTTCCTAAATGTTGTTCCTTTTGTTTAGCCTGGCCTTGTCCTGCGCTACCGAATAAAGGTATTTTTCTGTTTAAACCTTAGTCTGTCTGCATTTGGATCCACCCTGACACTAAATAACAATGATGTCGGACAAACACATCGACCTTTGCTTCGACAACCAAATAAATAATAATACATGTTTTGAGAGGGCCATCAGCTGGGAAACCATGAAAATGTAGACAATTGGACAATTTAAAAAATGTAGAAGTCTTGCATGGCCTCCAAACTTGGTACAGGAACACTTGAGCCCTTTGGATCATACCCACATAGTTTTGGGGCCATGCACACCTGTTGACCCCATTAACACACTTAGGAGATTGCATTGACTTGGGTGTTTGAAGTGTACTGTACACTTCAAATACATTTCTGCAGTGTCTTGCAGTTAAGTATTTGAAGTGGACGTCATCTGCATGTCGTAGAGACTCTGGGACAAAACCAGCGTGTTCAGCATACCTGGATTAGTTCTGACGGCACCCACTCCCGAGTCTGTCTGAGCTCCAGCTCCGGAGTCAGAGGTGAAAACGTTGTACGCCATTGAAAAGCATTACAGGTAGGACTGTAACAGACTTTGACTTTGACTTTCCTAAGTCTGTATCTCTGAAACAGAAGATCGTAGAGACTCGGGATGAAACCTGCGTGCTCAGCACACCTGAATACATTATTTAACCTGTTAACCTGTTAAGCCCTGAGCCTGTTTTTCAGGTCTCAGGCTCGAAAATGACATTCCGGGAACAAATGACTATATCTTCCCTTTTAAAAGGGGTAAATGCATAATCTTTTTTCTCAAAGCAATGATAAACCTGTGAGTTGGATGTAAAAAAGTCAGAATCAATATAGATTTTTTTAATTTTAATGTAAATTCAGATTAAACATAGTAAAAAAATGTAAATGATAGTGTCCATCCAAATTTTCTTTTTTACTTATAGTGAAAACCACCCTTGAATGATGGGATAGTAGACTAAAAGCTTTAGGAATCCAAACTGTAACATATAATAAGTACCCTGTATCAAGATTGATGCAAAACAAGTGACATTTGACCTTTTTAGAGAGATCGAGAAAAAAAAACCCACTTCTGGGGTCATTTGGGTGCATTTTCCATATCTCTGGCCCCCCTCGTTCGATTTTGATGATTGACATCTCCTTTTAACCGTTAGAGCCAATGGAATCGAGGGGAAGTTCCTAAAATCCATCTAAACATTACCCATTGGTGAATGAGTGCTGCTCAGCCAGAATGCCCCGGAACCGGAAGCTGCGATACACTCTGGTGGCTATCCTAGCAGCTAATAAGAAAACTCCGTTATTGACATAAAAATGGAGTTATGGATTATCAGTAATCATTTCAAAGTGACAGACACATTGGATTAACCAGTGGATTAACCTTCAGTAATCATTTCAAAGGGACAGACACATTGGATTAACCATTGGATTAACCTTCAGTAATCATTTCAAAGGGACAGGCACATTGGATTAACCAGTGGATTAACCTTCAGTAATCATTTCAAAGGGACAGACACATTGGATTAACCATTGGATTAACCTTCAGTAATCATTTCAAAGACACAGACACATTGGATTAACCATTGGATTAACCTTCAGTAATCATTTCAAAGACACAGACACATTGGATTAACCATTGGATTAACCTTCAGTAATCATTTCAAAGACACAGACACATTGGATTAACCATTGGATTAACCTTCAGTAATCATTTCAAAGGGACAGACACATTGGATTAACCATTGGATTAACCTTCAGTAATCATTTCAAAGACACAGACACATTGGATGAACCTATGGATTAACCTTCAGTAATCATTTCAAAGACAGAGACACATTGGATGAACCATTGGATTAACCTTCAGTAATTATTTCAAAGGGACAGACACATTGGATGAACCTATGGATTAACCTTCAGTAATCATTTCAAAGGGACAGACACATTGGATGAACCTATGGATTAACCTTCAGTAATCATTTCAAAGTGACAGACACATTGGATTAACCTTCAGTAATCATTTCAAAGTGACAGACACATTGGATTAACCTATGGATGAACCTATGGATTAACCTTCAGCAGCGTTTTTATCGTTTTAATGCCATTGAAAACGACTTATGATCAGAAACAGCAACTAAGGTGAGACGATCTCCCGTGAATGCTCCGTAAAGCTACGTGTTGTGATGTCTGTTTTTGCATCCCATGTCGCGAGTTCTGATCGCTCAGTGATGATACTGATATTTATTTTTGTATGTGCAGTTACGATAAGTAATAAGGGTATTTCTACCTTGAGTTCTGTGCTAAGTGCGTATAATTTTTTCGCTCAGGGCTCATTTAGATGCTTCTTGTGAGACTTGTGTTTTGTTTTGGTAAAAATGGTTCGTATCGTTAGTTAGCTGAGTTTCTTCCCGTTAAGTGAGTATGCAAAATTAATAGTTTGATAAATGTTAAGAAGCCCTGAGATACAGTTTCATGAAAAAAAAAAACCCGCTCTCGGGCTTAACAGGTTAAATGTGTTTTTATAATTTTTTGTTATCATATAGTGAGCTGGGCATGGGAGCAGGGTGCATGCTGTGGGTGCTCACAGCCGGCCTGTCCCCCCCCCCCATGCCGGGACCTGGGAGCTCTCGGACCTCGCTGGGGTGCTGGAGAGGCTTTTCCCCCCACTTTTTCCGATTAAAATGATTTTCAATAATTGTATCATTATTATGGAGCTATATGAGCACACCTGTGGCTGATGTGGAGCACCCCTGCAATTTATATCTTTTTAAAAAAATTATTTTTTTCTCCTTTTAATATACTGTGCTCAATTTGGGTGATGCTCCCTCTTGTGGGGGCACAGAGCGATCGCATGTGGGGTGAAAAGTTTGGCAAACGTGTGGAGGAAAAAGAGGATGAATCCAAGTAAAGATATCCCTGCCCCCCGATACCTTATACCTTATCTTTTTGTACTTCTTACCCCTACTTTTTACCCTAAACCCCTTATCCCTTACACCCACCCCTGCTTCCCTCTCCTGGTCCATGGCCTCGTAGAGGGTAACGGGGTGCAGAGAAGCCTAGACAGGCAGGGGAGTGCACTTCACGTCTGTTCCCCACCTCTTACCCCAAACCCAGCCAATCAAACCGCGTGCTTGTGTGTCCGGGGCGGGAGATGAATGTGATTGGTTGTTGGTCCCAAGCCAGATGGATGAGGAGATGAGGAGAGCCAGGGGCAGGGGGACATAGATTACTTTGCCCGCCCGAGCCATCTATGTGTATTTATATATATATATATATATATATATATATAAATATATATATATATAAATAAACTTAACACAAAAAGTAAGGAAATCTGTGCTTGGTAGATTATTTCTTTGTTGTAACAACTCTTTTTTGCGGATTAACACATTTTATACCGTTGGAAAGCCTGTTTATTTACCTTTCAAATGGTGCCACATTTGTGGGATGAGCAGAGCTGGGAATGTGGGGTGCGCTCATGAAACATGTGACAAATCTCCTCTGCCAAGGGTTGGGGTCTCACCTCTGTTTCGGTCCTCATTCTGAGCTTTCTGACCCGGTCCTGACCCGGTCCTCATTCTGAGCTTTCTGACCCGGTCCTCATTCTGAGGTTTCTGACCCGGTCCTGACCCGGTCCTCATTCTGAGCTTTCTGACCCGGTCCTCATTCTGAGGTTTCTGACCCGGTCCTGACCCGGTCCTCATTCGGAGGTTTCTGACCCGGTCCTCATTCGGAGGTTTCTGACCCGGTCCTGACCCGGTCCTCATTCTGAGGTTTCTGACCCGGTCCTCATTCGGAGGTTTCTGACCCGGTCCTGACCCGGTCCTCATTCTGAGGTTTCTGACCCGGTCCTCATTCGGAGGTTTCTGACCCGGTCCTCATTCTGAGGTTTCTGACCCGGTCCTGACCCGGTCCTCATTCTGAGGTTTCTGACCCGGTCCTCATTCTGAGGTTTCTGACCCGGTCCTGACCCGGTCCTCATTCTGAGGTTTCTGACCCGGTCCTCATTCTGAGGTTTCTGACCCGGTCCTGACCCGGTCCTCATTCTGAGGTTTCTGACCCGGTCCTCATTCTGAGGTTTCTGACCCGGTCCTGACCCGGTCCTCATTCTGAGGTTTCTGACCCGGTCCTCATTCTGAGCTTTCTGACCCGGTCCTCATTCGGAGGTTTCTGACCCGGTCCTGACCCGGTCCTCATTCTGAGGTTTCTGACCCGGTCCTCATTCTGAGGTTTCTGACCCGGTCCTGACCTGGTCCTCATTCTGAGCTTTCTGACCCGGTCCTCATTCTAAGCTTTCTGACCCGGTCCTCATTCTGAGGTTTCTGACCCGGTCCTGACCTGGTCCTCATTCTGAGGTTTCTGACCCGGTCCTCATTCTGAGCTTTCTGACCCGGTCCTCATTCGGAGGTTTCTGACCCGGTCCTCATTCTGATCTTTCTGACCCGGTCCTCATTCGGAGGTTTCTGACCCGGTCCTCATTCGGAGGTTTCTGACCCGGTCCTGACCCGGTCCTCATTCGGAGGTTTCTGACCCGGTCCTCATTCGGAGGTTTCTGACCCGGTCCTGACCCGGTCCTCATTCTGAGGTTTCTGACCCGGTCCTCATTCGGAGGTTTCTGACCCGGTCCTGACCCGGTCCTCATTCTGAGCTTTCTGACCCGGTCCTCATTCGGAGGTTTCCTACCCGGTCCTCATTCGGAGGTTTCTGACCTGGTCCTGACCTGGTCCTCATTCGGAGGTTTCTGACCCGGTCCTCATTCGGAGGTTTCTGACCCGGTCCTGACCCGGTCCTCATTCTGAGCTTTCTGACCCGGTCCTCATTCGGAGGTTTCTGACCCGGTCCTCATTCGGAGGTTTCTGACCCGGTCCTGACCTGGTCCTCATTCGGAGGTTTCTGACCCGGTCCTCATTCGGAGGTTTCTGACCCGGTCCTCATTCAGAGGTTTCTGACCCGGTCCTGACCCGGTCCTCATTCGGAGGTTTCTGACCCGGTCCTCATTCTGAGGTTTCTGACCCGGTCCTCATTCGGAGGTTTCTGACCCGGTCCTGACCCGGTCCTCATTCGGAGGTTTCTGACCCGGTCCTCATTCGGAGGTTTCTGACCCGGTCCTGACCCGGTCCTCATTCGGAGGTTTCTCACCCGGTCCTCATTCGGAGGTTTCTCACCCGGTCCTCATTCGGAGGTCTCTGAACCTCACATTAAACATTAAATAGCTCTCCTACTCCTTGTTGGTTGGTGAAGTTAAATTGTGCTGAGTTGACAGAACCAGTTTGAGTCCAGACTGAACCATCAACCAGCATCTTGAGTTATTTTCTCTGTGACCGCTGACCCCACTGTGACCTCTGACCCCGAAGGGCCTCCACAAACGGCCTCAGGACTTCTACTGTGGTTTTCCAACAGCTCTTAAAATCAGATTAAATGAAACTTTATTGAGTCGAGCAGCCGCACTGACAACAGAGAAAACGCTATAATAAAGTTTAGTTTTTTTACAGATAGCAGATAATCAGAATCAGAATACCTTTATTAGTCCCAAAGAGGGGAGATTTGCATCGTTACAGCAGGAAAGACCCACAGACAGCTTCATGTTACATATGTTAAAAAAAATTACTAAGTTATGATATAATACAGATATAATAAAAGAAAAAAAAGAAAACTAAAGAAAAAGTACTTTTCAAAATACAAATCCTGTAACAGTTCTTAGGATTTAGCAGCCAGGTATATATTACACAGTTATTAACAGCATGTATATATTGCACATATAGCACATATTGCACATAGTTGATTGGTATTTAGCAGCAAGGGGGTGATAAAGTCTGTGATGTGGTGTGTGTGGGGGAGGGGGGTCTACAAGGGGCTGTGCTGGTTGTATAGTCTGACCGCTGCAGGAAGGAAGGACCTGCGGTATCTCTCCGTGAGACAGCTGGGGTGCAGCAGCCTGTCACTGAAGGAGCTGCACAGTGAGGACAGGTTTACCCCTGAGCTGAGAGGGGGGGGGGGGCACTGATGGAACATCTGGTCCCAGTCTGTGTTTCTCCTCCTGATGCTCAGTTCTCCTTTTTATTTCCTATGTATAATAATTATTACACACATCACACTGTGCGGTAGAGCTGCAGCAGGAGGCCTTCCTGTCGGATCAGAACAACGTAGTGATTACTGAGCGCTGATTACAAAGACCTGGATGGGCTGTTGCTCAGGGGCACTACAGCAGCCTGAACCCTCAGCGTGTGCTGACAGGTAGCAGCAGGACCAGCAGACACACACTCTGTTTACACCAACTGCAGGAATGTTAACAGTGATCTCATGTGGAAACAAACACACACACACACACACACACACACACACACACACACACACACACACACACACACACACACACACACACAAACACACACACACACACAATCACACACAGAGACCATTTACATGCACTAACACCTATAGAACTACAGGAGAGGGAGCAGGACAGAAAGCTTTCTAACTGTCTGGTCAGAACAGGGAACAGTGGTTAGAGTGGGAACAGTGGACAGTGGTTAGAGTGGGAACAGGGAACAGTGGTTATAGTGGGAACAGGGAACAGTGGTTAGAGTGGGAACAGGGAACAGTGGTTATAGTGGGAACAGGGAACAGTGGTTAGAGTGGGAACAGGGAACAGTGGTTAGAGTGGGAACAGGGAACAGTGGTTAGAGTGGGAACAGGGAACAGTGGGTTAGAGTGGGAACAGGGAACAGTGGTTAGAGTGGGAACAGGGAACAGTGGTTAGAGTGGGAACAGGGAACAGTGGTTATAGTGGGAACAGGGAACAGTGGTTATAGTGGGAACAGGGAACAGTGGTTAGAGTGGGAACAGGAACAGTGGTTAGAGTGGGAACAGGGAACAGTGGTTAGAGTGGGAACAGGGACAGTGGTTATAGTGGGAACAGGGAACAGTGGTTAGAGTGGGAACAGGGAACAGTGGTTATAGTGGGAACAGGGAACAGTGGTTAGAGTGGGAACAGGGAACAGTGGTTAGAGTGGGATCAGGGAACAATGGTTAGAGTGGGAACAGGGAACAGTGGTTATAGTGGGAACAGGGAACAGTGGTTAGAGTGGGAACAGGGAACAGTGGTTAGAGTGGGAACAGGGAACAGTGGTTAGAGTGGGAACAGGGAACAGTGGTTATAGTGGGAACAGGGAACAGTGGTTAGAGTGGGAACAGGAACAGTGGTTAGAGTGGGAACAGGGAACAGTGGTTAGAGTGGGAACAGGGAACAGTGGTTAGAGTGGGAACAGGGAACAGTGGTTAGAGTGGGAACAGGGAACAGTGGTTAGAGTGGGAACAGGGAACAGTGGTTATAGTGGGAACAGGGAACAGTGGTTAGAGTGGGAACAGGAACAGTGGTTAGAGTGGGAACAGGGAACAGTGGTTAGAGTGGGAACAGGGACAGTGGTTAGAGTGGGAACAGGGACAGTGGTTAGAGTGGGAACAGTGGACAGTGGTTAGAGTGGGAACAGGAACAGTGGTTAGTGGGAACAGGGAACAGTGGTTAGAGTGGGAACAGGGAACAGTGGTTAGAGTGGGAACAGGGAACAGTGGTTAGTGGGAACAGGGAACAGTGGTTAGTGGGAACAGGGAACAGTGGTTAGAGTGGGAACAGGGAACAGTGGTTAGAGTGGGAACAGGGACAGTGGTTAGAGTGGGAACAGTGGACAGTGGTTAGAGTGGGAACAGGGACATTGGTTAGAGTGGGAACAGTGCAGTGGTTAGAGTGGGAACAGGGAACAGTGGTTAGTGGGAACAGGGAACAGTGGTTAGAGTGGGAACAGGGAACAGTGGTTAGAGTGGGAACAGGGAACAGTGGTTAGAGTGGGAACAGTGGAACATGGTTAGAGTGGGAACAGGGAACAGTGGTTAGAGTGGGAACAGGAACATTGGTTAGAGTGGGAACAGTGGACAGTGGTTAGAGTGGGAACAGGGACAGTGGTTAGAGTGGGAACAGGGAACAGTGGTTAGTGGGAACAGGGAACAGTGGTTAGAGTGGGAACAGTGGACAGTGGTTATAGTGGGAACAGTGGACAGTGGTTAGAGTGGGAACAGGGAACAGTGGTTAGAGTGGGAACAGGGACAGTGGTTAGAGTGGGAACAGGACAGTGGTTAGAGTGGGAACAGGGAACAGTGGTTAGAGTGGGAACAGTGGAACAGTGGTTTAGTGGGAACAGGGAACAGTGGTTATAGTGGGACAGTGGACAGTGGTTAGAGTGGGAACAGTGGACAGTGGTTAGAGTGGGAACAGGGAACAGTGGTTAGAGTGGGAACAGTGGACAGTGGTTAGAGTGGGAACAGTGGACAGTGGTTATAGTGGGAACAGTGGACAGTGGTTAGAGTGGGAACAGTGGACAGTGGTTAGAGTGGGAACAGGGACAGTGGTTAGAGTGGGAACAGTGGACAGTGGTTAGAGTGGGAACAGGGAACAGTGGTTAGAGTGGGAACAGTGGACAGTGGTTAGTGGGAACAGGGACAGTGGTTAGAGTGGGAACAGGGAACAGTGGTTAGAGTGGGAACAGTGGACAGTGGTTATAGTGGGAACAGGGAACAGTGGTTAGAGTGGGAACAGTGGACAGTGGTTAGAGTGGGAACAGTGGACAGTGGTTAGAGTGGGAACAGGGAACAGTGGTTAGAGTGGGAACAGGGAACAGTGGTTAGAGTGGGAACAGTGGACAGTGGTTATAGTGGGAACAGGGAACAGTGGTTAGAGTGGGCACAGGGAACAGTGGTTAGAGTGGGAACAGTGGACAGTGGTTAGAGTGGGGGGACAGTGGTTAGAGTGGGAACAGGGAACAGTGGTTAGAGTGGGAACAGGGAACAGTGGTTAGAGGGGAACAGGGAACAGTGGTTAGAGGGGAACAGGGAACAGTGGTTAGAGTGGGAACAGTGGACATGGTTAGAGGGGGAACAGTGGTTAGAGTGGGAACAGGACAATGGTTAGAGGGTAACAGGGAACAGTGGTTAGAGGGGAACAGGGAACAGTGGTTAGAGTGGGAACAGTGGACAATGGTTAGAGTGGTAACAGGGAACAGTGAGTCTGGGTGGTCTGCTCTCCTTGGGGGGGGGCTGAAGGGGGGCAGCTCGTGATTTATGATGTGTGATAAAGAACGTTTCCGCAGCAGCGTCCTGTTGTTCTGATTGGACGGAAACGTCAGGGTGTAGAACTCATTATTA
>JASDAP010000488.1:655025-705025 GCA_031216635.1 Dissostichus eleginoides
ATAGTTAATACTTTATATATACAGTCTATAGTTAATACTTTATATATACAGTCTATAGTTAATACTTTATATAACAGTCTATAGTTAATACTTTATACAGACTATAGTTAATACTTTATACAGACTATAGTTAATACTTTATACAGACTATAGTTAATACTTTATATATACAGACTATAGTTAATACTTTATACAGTCTATTATTAATACTTTATACAGACTATAGTTAATACTTTATATATACAGTCTATAGTTAATACTTTATATATACAGTCTATTATTAATACTTTATACAGTCTATAGTTAATACTTTATATATACAGTCTATTATTAATACTTTATACAGTCTATATTTAATACTTTATATATACAGTCTATAGTTAATACTTTATACAGTCTATTATTAATACTTTATACAGACTATAGTTAATACTTTATATATACAGACTATAGTTAATACTTTATACAGTCTATTATTAATACTTTATACAGTCTATAGTTAATAGTTTATATATACAGTCTATAGTTAATACTTTATACAGTCTATTATTAATACTTTATACAGACTATAGTTAATACTTTATATATACAGTCTATAGTTAATACTTTATATATACAGTCTATAGTTAATACTTTATATATACAGACTATAGTTAATACTTTATATATACAGACTATAGTTAATACTTTATATATACAGTCTATAGTTAATACTTTATACAGTCTATAGTTAATACTTTATACAGACTATAGTTAATACTTTATATATACAGTCTATAGTTAATACTTTATATATACAGTCTATAGTTAATACTTTATATATACAGACTATAGTTAATACTTTATATATACAGACTATAGTTAATACTTTATATATACAGTCTATAGTTAATACTTTATACAGTCTATAGTTAATACTTTATATATACAGTCTATAGTTAATACTTTATACAGACTATAGTTAATACTTTATATATACAGTCTATAGGTAATACTTTATATATACAGTCTATAGTTAATACTTTATATATACAGTCTATAGTTAATACTTTATATATACAGTCTAGAGTTTATACTTTATACAGACTATAGTTAATACTTTATACAGTCTATAGTTAATACTTTATACAGTCTATAGTTAACACTTTATACAGTCTATAGTTAATACTTTATACAGTCTATAGTTAATACTTTATATATACAGTCTATAGTTAACACTTTATACAGTCTATAGTTAATACTTTATACAGACTATAGTTAATACTTTATATATACAGACTATAGTTAATCCTTTATATATACAGTCTATAGTTAATACTTTATACAGTCTATTATTAATACTTTATACAGTCTATAGTTAATACTTTATATATACAGTCTATAGTTAATACTTTATACAGTCTATTATTAATACTTTATACAGACTATAGTTAATACTTTATATATACAGTCTATAGTTAATACTTTATATATACAGTCTATAGTTAATACTTTATATATACAGACTATAGTTAATACTTTATATATACAGACTATAGTTAATACTTTATATATACAGTCTATAGTTAATACTTTATACAGTCTATAGTTAATACTTTATACAGACTATAGTTAATACTTTATATATACAGTCTATAGTTAATACTTTATATATACAGTCTATAGTTAATACTTTATATATACAGTCTATAGTTAATACTTTATATATACAGACTATAGTTAATACTTTATATATACAGACTATAATTAATACTTTATACAGACTATAGTTAATACTTTATATATACAGACTATAATTAATACTTTATACAGACTACAGTTAATACTTTATACAGTCTATAGTTAATACTTTATATATACAGACTATAATTAATACTTTATACAGACTATAGTTAATACTTTGTACAGTCTATAGTTAATACTTTATACAGTCTATAGTTAATACTTTATACAGACTATAGTTAATACTTTATACAGACTATAGTTAATACTTTATACAGTCTATAGTTAACACTTTATACAGTCTATAGTTAATACTTTATACAGTCTATAGTTAATACTTTATACAGACTATAGTTAATACTTTATACAGTCTATAGTTAATACTTTATACAGTCTATAGTTAATACTTTATATATACAGTCTATAGTTAATACTTTATACAGACTATAGTTAATACTTTATACAGACTATAGTTAATACTTTATACAGACTATAGTTAACACTTTATACAGTCTATAGTTAATACTTTATATATACAGTCTATAGTTAATACTTTATATATACAGTCTATAGTTAATACTTTATACAGTCTATAGTTAATACTTTATACAGACTATAGTTAATACTTTATACAGACTATAGTTAATACTTTATATATACAGTCTATAGTTAATACTTTATACAGACTATAGTTAATACTTTATACAGACTATAGTTAATACTTTATATATACAGTCTATAGTTAATACTTTATACAGTCTATAGTTAATACTTTATACAGTCTATAGTTAATACTTTATATATACAGTCTATAGTTAATACTTTATATATACAGTCTATAGTTAATACTTTATACAGTCTATAGTTAATACTTTATATATACAGACTATAGTTAATACTTTATATATACAGACTATAATTAATACTTTATACAGACTATAGTTAATACTTTATACAGTCTATAGTTAATACTTTATATATACAGTCTATAGTTAATACTTTATACAGACTATAGTTAATACTTTATACAGACTATAGTTAATACTTTATATATACAGACTATAGTTAATACTTTATACAGTCTATAGTTAATACTTTATATATACAGTCTATAGTTAATACTTTATACAGTCTATAGTTAATACTTTATATATACAGTCTATAGTTAATACTTTATACAGACTATAGTTAATACTTTATACAGACTATAGTTAATACTTTATATATACAGACTATAGTTAATACTTTATACAGTCTATAGTTAATACTTTATATATACAGACTATAATTAATACTTTATACAGACTATAGTTAATACTTTATACAGTCTATAGTTAATACTTTATATATACAGTCTATAGTTAATACTTTATACAGACTATAGTTAATACTTTATACAGACTATAGTTAATACTTTATATATACAGACTATAGTTAATACTTTATACAGTCTATAGTTAATACTTTATACAGTCTATAGTTAATACTTTATACAGACTATAGTTAATACTTTATACAGACTATAGTTAATACTTTATATATACAGTCTATAGTTAATACTTTATACAGACTATAGTTAATACTTTATACAGTCTATAGTTAACACTTTATACAGTCTATAGTTAATACTTTATACAGTCTATAGTTAATACTTTATACAGACTATAGTTAATACTTCATACAGTCTATAGTTAATACTTTATACAGTCTATAGTTAATACTTTATATATACAGTCTATAGTTAATACTTTATACAGACTATAGTTAATACTTTATACAGACTATAGTTAATACTTTATACAGACTATAGTTAATACTTTATACAGACTATAGTTAATACTTTATATATACAGTCTATAGTTAATACTTTATACAGACTATAGTTAATACTTTATATATACAGTCTATAGTTAACACTTTATACAGTCTATAGTTAATACTTTATATATACAGTCTATAGTTAATACTTTATATATACAGTCTATAGTTAATACTTTATATACACAGACTATAGTTAATACTTTATACAGACTATAGTTAATACTTTATACAGACTATAGTTAATACTTTATACAGACTATAGTTAATACTTTATATATACAGTCTATAGTTAATACTTTATATATACAGTCTATAGTTAATACTTTATATACACAGACTATAGTTAATACTTTATACAGACTATAGTTAATACTTTATACAGACTATAGTTAATACTTTATTTATACAGACTATAGTTAATACTTTATACAGTCTATTATTAATACTTTATACAGTCTATAGTTAATACTTTATATATACAGACTATAGTTAATACTTTATATATACAGACTATAGTTAATACTTTATACAGTCTATAGTTAATACTTTATATATACAGTCTATAGTTAATACTTTATATATACAGTCTATAGTTAATACTTTATATATACAGACTATAGTTAATACTTTATACAGTCTATAGTTAATACTTTATACAGACTATAGTTAATACTTTATATATACAGACTATAGTTAATACTTTATATATACAGTCTATAGTTAATACTTTATACAGTCTATAGTTAATACTTTATACAGTCTATAGTTAATACTTTATACAGACTATAGTTAATACTTTATACAGACTATAGTTAATACTTTATACAGACTATAGTTAATACTTTATACAGACTATAGTTAATACTTTATACAGACTATAGTTAATACTTTATACAGACTATAGTTAATACTTTATATATACAGACTATAGTTAATACTTTATACAGACTATAGTTAATACTTTATACAGACTATAGTTAATACTTTATATATACAGACTATAGTTAATACTTTTATATACAGACTATAGTTAATACTTTATATATACAGACTATAGTTAATACTTTATATATACAGACTATAGGTAATACTTTATATATACAGACTATAGGTAATACTTTATACAGACTATAGTTAATACTTTATATATACAGACTATAGGTAATACTTTATATATACAGACTATAGGTAATACTTTATACAGACTATAGTTAATACTTTATATATACAGACTATAGGTAATACTTTATATATACAGACTATAGTTAATACTTTATATATACAGACTATAGTTAATACTTTATATATACAGACTATAGGTAATACTTTATATATACAGACTATAGTTAATACTTTATATATACAGACTATAGGTAATACTAACTCTAACCCACTGAAAGAACTCTGAAACACACACTTTACTTTACAGTGTTTTAATAAACCAGTCTGTGATAAACACATCGTTTAGAAATGAGACCTCGACATGTCACAGATATGAAACTTCCTGCAGGATGTTTCATATCTGCTCACACACACACACACACACACACAGATGCAGACACACACACACACAGACAGACACACACAAACACACACGCGCGCACACACACACACACACACACACACACACAGATGCAGACACACACACACACACAGACAGACAGACAGACACACACACACACGCGCGCACACACACACACACATGCACACACACACACACACACACACAATAAAGGAGAGGCTCTCTGGATGATAACAACATGGAAAACATGGGTGTGTTTGTGTCGCAGCGCGGCCTCACCGGGTGGAGCTCGGATTCATTTCTGAGAAACATGAAGTCATAGAGAAGTCACGAGTCACTGGTGTTAAAGTCACAGAGAAGTCACGAGTCACTGGTGTTAAAGTCACAGAGAAGTCACGAGTCACTGGTGTTGAAGTCATAACGAAGTCACGAGTCACTGGGGTTGAAGTCACGAGTCACTGGTGTTAAAGTCATAGAGAAGTCACGAGTCACTGGTGTTAAAGTCTTAGAGAAGTCACGAGTCACTGGTGTTGAAGTCACACAGAAGTCAAGAGTCACTGGTGTTGAAGTCACAGAGAAGTCACGAGTCACTGGTGTTGAAGTCACGAGTCACCGGTGTTAAAGTCATAGAGAAGTCACGAGTCACTGGTGATGAAGTCACGAGTCACTGGTTTTAAAATCACAGAGAAGTCACGAGTCACTGGTGTTGAAGTCATAGAGAAGTCACCAGTCACTGGTGTTGAAGTCACGAGTCACTGGTGTTGAAGTCCAGGTGGAGTCTTTCCTGATTCAGTCAAGAGTGTTTTTGTGACTCAAGTCCTCACTTGTCCTCTGGAGACAGGAAGGTTTGAAGGACTTGCAGCAGAAGTGTCTCATCAGTTCAGACGTGAAGATAATAATGAGTTCTACACCCTGACGTTTCCGTCCAATCAGAACAACAGGACGCTGCTGCGGAAACGTTCTTTATCACACATCATAAATCACGAGCTGCCCCCCTTCAGCCCCCCCCCAAGGAGAGCAGACCACCCAGACTCACTGTTCCCTGTTACCACTCTAACCATTGTCCACTGTTCCCACTCTAACCACTGTTCCCTGTTCCCCCTCTAACCACTGTTCCCTGTTACCACTCTAACCATTGTCCACTGTTCCCACTCTAACCACTGTTCCCTGTTACCACTCTAACCATTGTCCACTGTTCCCACTCTAACCACTGTTCCCTGTTCCCCCTCTAACCACTGTTCCCTGTTCCCCCTCTAACCACTGTTCCCTGTTCCCACTCTAACCACTGTTCCCTGTTCCCACTCTAACCACTGTCCCCACTCTAACCACTGTCCACTGTTCCCACTCTAACCACTGTTCCCTGTGCCCACTCTAACCACTGTTCCCTGTTCCCACTATAACCACTGTCCACTGTTCCCACTCTAACCACTGTTCCCTGTTCCCACTCTAACCACTGTTCCCTGTTCCCACTCTAACCACTGTCCACTGTTCCCACTCTAACCACTGTCCACTGTTCCCACTCTAACCACTGTTCCCTGTTCCCACTATAACCACTGTCCACTGTTCCCACTCTAACCACTGTTCCCTGTTCCCACTCTAACCACTGTTCCCTGTTCCCACTATAACCACTGTCCACTGTTCCCACTCTAACCACTTCCCTGTTCCACTCTAACCACTGTCCACTGTTCCCACTCTAACCACTGTCCACTGTTCCCACTCTAACCACTGTTCCCTGTTCCCACTATAACCACTGTCCACTGTTCCCACTCTAACCACTGTCCACTGTTCCCACTCTAACCACTGTCCACTGTTCCCACTCTAACCACTGTTCCCTGTTCCCACTCTAACCACTGTTCCCTGTTCCCACTCTAACCACTGTCCACTGTTCCCACTCTAACCACTGTTCCCTGTTCCCACTATAACCACTGTCCACTGTTCCCACTCTAACCACTGTTCCCTGTTCCCACTCTAACCACTGTCCACTGTTCCCACTCTAACCACTGTCCACTGTTCCCACTCTAACCACTGTTCCCTGTTCCCACTCTAACCACTGTCCACTGTTCCCACTCTAACCACTGTCCACTGTCCCACTATAACCACTGTTCCCTGTTCCCACAATAACCACTGTTCCCTGTTCCCACTCTAACCACTGTCCACTGTTCCCACTCTAACCACTGTCCACTGTTCCCACTCTAACCACTGTTCACTGTTCCCACTCTAACCACTGTTCCCTGTTCCCACTCTAACCACTGTTCCCTGTTCCCACTCTAACCACTGTCCACTGTTCCCACTCTAACCACTGTTCCCTGTTCCCACTCTAACCACTGTTCCCTGTTCCCACTCTAACCACTGTTCCCTGTCCCCACTCTAACCACTGCCCACTGTTCCCACTCTAACCAATGTTCCCTGTTCCCACTCTAACCACTGTTCCCTGTTCCCACTATAACCACTGTCCACTGTTCCCACTCTAACCACTGTTCCCTGTTCCCACTCTAACCACTGTTCCCTGTTCCCACTCTAACCACTGTTCCCTGTTCCCACTCTAACCACTGTTCCCTGTTCCCACTATAACCACTGTTCCCTGTTCCCACTCTAACCACTGTTCCCTGTTCCCACTATAACCACTGTTCACTGTTCCCACTCTAACCACTGTCCACTGTTCCCACTCTAACCACTGTCCACTGTTCCCACTCTAACCACTGCTCCCTGTTCCCACTCTAACCACTGTTCCCTGTTCCCACTCTAACCACTGTTCCCTGTTCCCACTCTAACCACTGTTCCCTGTTCCCACTATAACCACTGTTCCCTGTTCCCACTCTAACCACTGTTCCCACTCTAACCACTGTTCCCTGTTCCCTCTCTAACCACTGATCCCTGTTCCCACTCTAACCACTGTTCCCTGTTCCCACTCTAACCACTGTTCACTGTTCCCACTCTAACCACTGTTCCCTGTTCCCACTCTAACCACTGTTCCCTGTTCCCACTATAACCACTGTTCCCTGTTCCCACTCTAACCACTGTTCCCTGTTCCCACTATAACCACTGTTCCCTGTTCCCACTCTAACCACTGTTCCCTGTTCCCACTCTAACCACTGTTCCCTGTTCCCACTATAACCACTGTTCCCTGTTCCCACTATAACCACTGTTCCCTGTTCCCACTCTAACCAATGTTCCCTGTTCCCACTATAACCACTGTTCCCTGTTCCCACTATAACCACTGTCCACTGTTCCCACTCTAACCACTGTTCCCTGTTCCCACTCTAACCACTGTTCACTGTTCCCACTCTAACCACTGTTCCCTGTTCCCACTATAACCACTGTTCCCTGTTCCCACTATAACCACTGTTCCCTGTTCCCACTCTAACCACTGTTCCCTGTTCCCACTCTAACCACTGTTCCCTGTTCCCACTCTAACCCACTGTTCCCTGTTCCCACTATAACCACTGTTCCCTGTTCCCACTCTAACCACTGTTCCCTGTTCCCACTCTAACCACTGTTCCCTGTTCCCACTATAACCACTGTTCCCTGTTCCCACTCTAACCACTGTTCCCTGTTCCCACTATAACCACTGTTCCCTGTTCCCACTCTAACCACTGTCCACTGTTCCCACTCTAACCACTGTTCCCTGTTCTGACCAGACAGTTAGAAAGCTTTCTGTCCTGCTCCCTCTCCTGTAGTTCTATAGGTGTTAGTGCATGTAAATGGTCTCTGTGTGTGATTGTGTGTGTGTGTGTGTTTGTGTGTGTGTGTGTGTGTGTGTGTGTGTGTGTGTGTTTGTTTCCACATGAGATCACTGTTAACATTCCTGCAGTTGGTGTAAACAGAGTGTGTGTCTGCTGGTCCTGCTGCTACCTGTCAGCACACGCTGAGGGTTCAGGCTGCTGTAGTGCCCCTGAGCAACAGCCCATCCAGGTCTTTGTAATCAGCGCTCAGTAATCACTACGTTGTTCTGATCCGACAGGAAGGCCTCCTGCTGCAGCTCTACCGCACAGTGTGATGTGTGTAATAATTATTATACATAGGAAATAAAAAGGAGAACTGAGCATCAGGAGGAGAAACACAGACTGGGACCAGATGTTCCATCAGTGCCCCCCCCCCCCTCTCAGCTCAGGGGTAAACCTGTCCTCACTGTGCAGCTCCTTCAGTGACAGGCTGCTGCACCCCAGCTGTCTCACGGAGAGATACCGCAGGTCCTTCCTTCCTGCAGCGGTCAGACTATACAACCAACACAGCCCCTTGTAGACCCCCCTCCCCCACACACACCACATCACAGACTTTATCACCCCCTTGCTGCTAAATACCAATCAACTATGTGCAATATGTGCTATATGTGCAATATATACATGCTGTTAATAACTGTGTAATATATACCTGGCTGCTAAATCCTAAGAACTGTTACAGGATTTGTATTTTGAAAAGTACTTTTTCTTTAGTTTTCTTTTTTTTCTTTATTATATTTGTATTATATCATAACTTAGTAATTTTTTTTAACATATGTAACATGAAGCTGTCTGTGGGTTTCCTGCTGTAACGATGCAAATCTCCCTCTTTGGATTAATAAAGGTATTCTGATTTGATTATCTGCTATCTGTAAAAAAAACTAAACTTTATTATAGCGTTTTCTCTGTTGTCAGTGCGGCTGCTCGACTCAATAAAGTTTCATTTAATCTGATTTTAAGAGCTGTTGGAAAACCACAGTAGAAGTCCTGAGGCCGTTTGTGGAGGCCCTTCGGGGTCAGAGGTCACAGTGGGGTCAGCGGTCACAGAGGAAATAACTCAAGATGCTGGTTGATGGTTCAGTCTGGACTCAAACTGGTTCTGTCAACTCAGCACAATTTAACTTCACCAACCAACAAGGAGTAGGAGAGCTATTTAATGTTTAATGTGAGGTTCAGAGACCTCCGAATGAGGACCGGGTCAGGACCGGGTCAGAAACCTCCGAATGAGGACCGGGTCAGAAACCTCCGAATGAGTTAGGGTTAGGGTTAGGGTTAGGGACCGGGTCAGAAAGCTCAGAATGAGGACCGGGTCAGGACCGGGTCAGAAACCTCCGAATGAGGACCGGGTCAGAAACCTCCGAATGAGGACCGGGTCAGAAACCTCCGAATGAGGACCAGGTCAGGACCAGGTCAGAAACCTCCGAATGAGGACCGGGTAGGAAACCTCCGAATGAGGACCGGGTCAGAAAGCTCAGAATGAGGACCGGGTCAGGACCGGGTCAGAAACCTCCGAATGAGGACCGGGTCAGAAACCTCCGAATGAGGACCGGGTCAGAAACCTCCGAATGAGGACCGGGTCAGGACCGGGTCAGAAACCTCCGAATGAGGACCGGGTCAGAAACCTCCGAATGAGGACCGGGTCAGAAAGATCAGAATGAGGACCGGGTCAGAAAGCTCAGAATGAGGACCGGGTCAGAAACCTCAGAATGAGGACCAGGTCAGGACCGGGTCAGAAACCTCCGAATGAGGACCGGGTCAGAAAGCTCAGAATGAGGACCGGGTCAGAAACCTCAGAATGAGGACCAGGTCAGGACCGGGTCAGAAACCTCCGAATGAGGACCGGGTCAGAAAGCTCGGAATGAGGACCGGGTCAGAAAGCTCAGAATGAGGACCAGGTCAGGACCGGGTCAGAAACCTCAGAATGAGGACCGGGTCAGGACCGGGTCAGAAACCGCCGAATGAGGACCGGGTCAGAAAGCTCAGAATGAGGACCGGGTCAGAAACCTCAGAATGAGGACCGGGTCAGGACCGGGTCAGAAACCTCAGAATGAGGACCGGGTCAGAAACCTCAGAATGAGGACCGGGTCAGGAGGGTCAGAAACCTCAGAATGAGGACCGGGTCAGAAACCTCAGAATGAGGACCGGGTCAGGACCGGGTCAGAAACCTCAGAATGAGGACCGGGTCAGAAACCTCAGAATGAGGACGGGTCAGGACCGGGTCAGAAACCTCAGAATGAGGACCGGGTCAGAAACCTCCGAATGAGGACCGGGTCAGAAACCTCAGAATGAGGACCGGGTCAGAAACCTCCGAATGAGGACCGGGTCAGAAACCTCCGAATGAGGACCGGGTCAGGACCGGGTCAGAAACCTCAGAATGAGGACCGGGTCAGAAAGCTCAGAATGAGGACCGGGTCAGGACCGGGTCAGAAACCTCAGAATGAGGACCGGGTCAGAAAGCTCAGAATGAGGACCGGGTCAGGACCGGGTCAGAAACCTCAGAATGAGGACCGGGTCAGAAAGCTCAGAATGAGGACCGAAACAGAGGTGAGACCCCAACCCTTGGCAGAGGAGATTTGTCACATGTTTCATGAGCGCACCCCACATTCTCAGCTCTGCTCATCCCACAAATGTGGCACCATTTGAAAGGTAAATAAACATGCTTTCCAACGGTATAAGATGTGTTATTCCGCAAAAAAGAGTTGTTACAACAAAGAAATAATCTACCAAGCACAGATTTCCTTACTTTTTGTGTTAAGTTTATTTATATAATATATTATATATATATATAATATATATATATAAATACACATAGATGGCTCGGGCGGGCAAAGTAATCTATGTCCCCCTGCCCCTGGCTCTCCTCATCTCCTCATCCATCTGGCTTGGGACCAACAACCAATCACATTCATCTCCCGCCCCGGACACACAAGCACGCGGTTTGATTGGCTGGGTTTGGGGTAAGAGGTGGGGAACAGACGTGAAGTGCACTCCCCTGCCTGTCTAGGCTTCTCTGCACCCCGTTACCCTCTACGAGGCCATGGACCAGGAGGGAAGCAGGGGTGGGTGTAAGGGATAAGGGGTTTAGGGTAAAAAGTAGGGTAAGAAGTACAAAAAGATAAGGTATAAGGTATCGGGGGGCAGGGATATCTTTACTTGGATTCATCTCTTTTTCCTCCACACGTTTGCCAAACTTTTCACCCCACATGCGATCGCTCTGTGCCCCCACAAGAGGGAGCATCACCCAAATTGAGCACAGTATATTAAAAGGAGAAAAAAATAATTTTTTTTAAAAAAGATATAAATTGCAGGGGTGCTCCACATCAGCCACAGGTGTGCTCAATAGCTCCATAATAATGATACATTATTGAAAATCATTTTAATCGGAAAAAGTGGGGGGAAAAGCCTCTCCAGCACCCCAGCGAGGTCCGAGAGCTCCAGGTCCCGGCATGGGGGGGGGGGACAGGCCGGCTGTGAGCACCCACAGCATGCACCTGCTCCCATGCCCAGCTCACTATATGATAACAAAAAATTATAAAAACACATTAACCTGTTAAGCCGAGAGCGGGTTTTTTTTTTTCATGAAACTGTATCTCAGGGCTCCTTAACATTTATGAAACTATTAATTTTGCATACTCACTTAACGGGAAGAAACTCAGCTAACTAACGATACGAACCATTTTTACCAAAACAAAACACAAGTCTCACAAGAAGCATCTAAATGAGCCCTGAGCGAAAAAATTATACGCACTTAGCACAGAACTCAAGGTAGAAATACTCTTATTACTTATCGTAACTGCACATACAAAAATAAATATCAGTATCATCACTGAGCGATCAGAACTCGCGACATGGGATGCAAAAACAGACATCACAACACGTAGCTTTACGGAGCATTCACGGGAGATCGTCTCACCTTAGTTGCTGTTTCTGATCATAAGTCGTTTTCAATGGCATTAAAACGATAAAAACGCTGCTGAAGGTTAATCCATAGGTTAATCCAATGTGTCTGTCCCTTTGAAATAATTACTGAAGGTTAATCCATAGGTTAATCCATAGGTTAATCCAATGTGTCTGTCCCTTTGAAATAATTACTGAAGGTTAATCCACTGGTTAATCCAATGTGTCTGTCACTTTGAAATGATTACTGAAGGTTAATCCAATGGTTCATCCAATGTGTCTCTGTCTTTGAAATGATTACTGAAGGTTAATCCACTGGTTAATCCAATGTGTCTGTCCCTTTGAAATAATTACTGAAGGTTAATCCACTGGTTAATCCAATGTGTCTGTCACTTTGAAATGATTACTGAAGGTTAATCCAATGGTTCATCCAATGTGTCTCTGTCTTTGAAATGATTACTGAAGGTTAATCCACTGGTTAATCCAATGTGTCTGTCCCTTTGAAATGATTACTGAAGGTTAATCCAATGGTTAATCCAATGTGTCTGTCACTTTGAAATGATTACTGATAATCCATAACTCCATTTTTATGTCAATAACGGAGTTTTCTTATTAGCTGCTAGGATAGCCACCAGTGTATCGCAGCTTCCGGTTCCGGGGCATTCTGGCTGAGCAGCACTCATTCACCAATGGGTAATGTTTAGATGGATTTTAGGAACTTCCCCTCGATTCCATTGGCTCTAACGGTTAAAAGGAGATGTCAATCATCAAAATCGAACGAGGGGGGCCAGAGATATGGAAAATGCACCCAAATGACCCCAGAAGTGGTTTTTTTTTTCTCGATCTCTCTAAAAAGGTCAAATGTCACTTGTTTTGCATCAATCTTGATACAGGGTACTTATTATATGTTATAGTTTGGATTCCTAAAGCTTTTAGTCTACTATCCCATCATTCAAGGGTGGTTTTCACTATAAGTAAAAAAGAAAATTTGGATGGACACTATCATTTACATTTTTTTACTATGTTCAATCTGAATTTACATTAAAATTAAAAAAATCTATATTGATTCTGACTTTTTTACATCCAACTCACAGGTTTATCATTGCTTTGAGAAAAAAGATTATGCATTTACCCCTTTTAAAAGGGAAGATATAGTCATTTGTTCCCGGAATGTCATTTTCGAGCCTGAGACCTGAAAAACAGGCTCAGGGCTTAACAGGTTAACAGGTTAAATAATGTATTCAGGTGTGCTGAGCACGCAGGTTTCATCCCGAGTCTCTACGATCTTCTGTTTCAGAGATACAGACTTAGGAAAGTCAAAGTCAAAGTCTGTTACAGTCCTACCTGTAATGCTTTTCAATGGCGTACAACGTTTTCACCTCTGACTCCGGAGCTGGAGCTCAGACAGACTCGGGAGTGGGTGCCGTCAGAACTAATCCAGGTATGCTGAACACGCTGGTTTTGTCCCAGAGTCTCTACGACATGCAGATGACGTCCACTTCAAATACTTAACTGCAAGACACTGCAGAAATGTATTTGAAGTGTACAGTACACTTCAAACACCCAAGTCAATGCAATCTCCTAAGTGTGTTAATGGGGTCAACAGGTGTGCATGGCCCCAAAACTATGTGGGTATGATCCAAAGGGCTCAAGTGTTCCTGTACCAAGTTTGGAGGCCATGCAAGACTTCTACATTTTTTAAATTGTCCAATTGTCTACATTTTCATGGTTTCCCAGCTGATGGCCCTCTCAAAACATGTATTATTATTTATTTGGTTGTGAAGCAAAGGTCGATGTGTTTGTCCGACATCATTGTTATTTAGTGTCAGGGTGGATCCAAATGCAGACAGACTAAGGTTTAAACAGAAAAATACCTTTATTCGGTAGCGCAGGACAAGGCCAGGCTAAACAAAAGGAACAACATTTAGGAAATACAATCACATCAGATTTGTGATGAAGAAACCATCACTTTACACCAACGACTTCATAAACACATATCCAAATAAGAGAGGGCCTTGGATAGACCCCTGGGGTACACCACAAATCAACACCTCCTACATTTCACACCTTGGATCTCCCATTCAGATCCAAACCATCAAACTGAAGCTTCAGTCGATCGTAGGCATCGTAGAGTTATCAGGACGATGTTCATGCTCTACAACAGGGCTGTCAAACTCAAATACACAGTGGGCCAAAATAAAGAAAATGGGTACTAGTCGAGGGCCGGACTGGTTCAATGTTTATTGCAGAACTTATTGAAATGAACTTATTGCACATATTAAACCTGGAACTAACAAAGCTTAAATGATTGCCTATAAAAACAATATTAAACATTAAATAATCAGTTGCATTCATTTCTTATGGCTCTATCTGCAGCTTTTCCAGAGTCATTTCTTATGATTACATTTTTCCACAGGCCAACAACAGCTTCAAGAAAACAATTTCCCTCAAAGAGAAAACCAAACATGCCCTGTTGTCGCAAGAGAAAAAGTGCAGAAGGAAACATCCATTGAAACTCAGTGTGCTGCTCTGTGATGCTAGTTCAAGCCAGATACTTGGCATGTGAAGGTGTGCGTGCAATATACCGGCGGGCCAGATCTAATAGTAATTAGAAATTATCCTGCGGGCCGAAATTAAATCCACCAAGGGCCTGATTTGGCCCCTGGGCCTTGAGTTTGTCACATGTGCTCTACAACATCATGATCCTTCAGTGGATCAACATCACTGACCCAGACCTAAAGAGGGCACAGAGTCACTGATCCAGAACAGACCCAAAACCCAGCATACAGAGGTTCAGTGAATGTGGTTCTGAAGGTGTGGAGGTGGATCAGTGTGTCAGAGGAGACTCTGTAGAAGGAGAGAGAGCCAGCAGGATGATCCAGATACACTGCTACTCTACCAGAGGAGGAGGAGGAGGAGGAGGAGGAGGAGGAGATGTGTGTTTTTCTTTTATTGTGCCTGACATAGTAACCACCATCAGAGCAGGACTGATCATTAAATCCATACCTACAGTCCTCACTGTCTCCTTTCCTGCTGATTCCTCTGTAAGTCACTGATATATAAGCCCATCCGCTCCACTCGACCTCCCAGTAACAGCGACCAGTCAGAGCTTCTCTACACATCAGCTGTTCCCAGTAGTCAAATCTCTCTGGATGATCAGGATATTTCTGCTTCTCTCTCACACGTGTCACCTTCCTGTTGTTGTCAGACAGTTTGAGTTCTCTGTTTACTGTGTTTGTGTCCAGCTCCAGTTCACATGTATCTGATGGAGAGAACAAAGCTGCAGTTTATCATCAGTTTATTTATTAACAACTCTATTGACAATCAATCACTTCATTTAAGTCATTTAACTGACCTTTTAGGTTTTTCAGAACTGATTAAATTAAATCACCAGGTGTACAAATCAGAAGGATACATGAACAACGTATAGCTGACAAGCAGAACCTGAAGGCGACTCAACGATAGTTTAATGTCAACAGTCAGAAGAAGAAACAAAGAAAGGAAACTGAATCCTGCTCGGTATGAAACTCATCATCAGTGAAGGAAATGTAACAATCTAGTGTAACATTAGATATCTCATGAATGAAAGTAAAAACACACTCACACTTCCCCAGACCAGGTTTCAACCACTGTGGTCCACCATGGACCATCCTGCAGGAAGAAAGAGAGTCAGAATCCACTTCATACACCTTCACTCATATCCACTGTCAGCGCACATTCACTATACTAATCAGTTCGATATAAACCACTCTGGCCAGGCGGCTCTACACATACCTACAGGAGTCTGTCTGTCTGTCTATCTGTCTGTCTGTCTGTCTGTCTGTCTGTCTGTCTGTCTGTCTGTCTGTCGTCTGTCTGTCTGTCGTGTCGCGTCGTCGTCGTCCGTCCATCCGTCCGTCCGTCCGTCCGTCCATACCTGAGAGTCTCCAGTCTCCAGAGTGGATCCTCCAGTCCAGCAAACAGCAGCTTCTCTCCTGAGTCTCCTGGATGATTGTAGCTCAGGTCCAGCTCTCTCAGATGGGAGGGGTTGGAGCTCAGAGCTGAAGCAAGAGCAGCACAGCCTTCCTCTGTGACCAGACAGCCTGAGAGACTGGAACCAGGGTATATCATGAACTCACGGAGTTTTAAAAGTCATGTCAGCAGGAAAATCTTACACATGTTGACCATCTTCACTCAAATGAACCTAAAGCTGAATGAGCAGTATAGAAATGTGACAATAGAGCGGAATCCTGACCTGAGGGTTTCCAGTTCACAGTGTGGACTCTCTAGTCCAGCAGACAGCAGCTTCACTCGTGAATCCTGCATGTCGTTGTTACTCAGGTCCAGCTCTCTCAGACTAGAGGACTTGGAGCTGAGGACTGAGGGGAGAGCTTCACAGCTTCTCTCTGACAGGTTACAGCCACTCAGCCTGAAGAGGAATCACAACAGAAGAAAACAATTATAGAAACACTTCATTAATCTGGATGGTAACATAAAGTTGCAGGAATTAGAAGTTGCTACCCTTTTCCCTCAATCTATGCTAAGGGAGTGCATGTACGTAGACACGTTGTGCCTCTCCACCTCTGTTCCTTCTTACTTACTTACACCCCTTTCCCTCAATCTATCCTAAGGGAGTGCATGTACGTAGACACGTTGTGCCTCTCCACCTCTGTTCCTTACTTCTTACTTACTACCCCTTTCCCTCAATCTATCCTAAGGGAGTGCATGTACGTAGACACGTTGTGCCTCTCCACCTCTGTTCCTTACTTCTTACTTACTACCCCTTTCCCTCATCTATCCTAAGGGAGTGCATGTACGTAGACACGTTGTGCCTCTCCACCTCTGTTCCTTACTTCTTACTTGCTACCCTTTTCCCTCAACCTATCAGCTTCCCCCAAATTTCTTTTTGGTGTCTATCTACGCCGGGATCCTGAGGCGAGGCTGATCCTGTTGCTGTGGTCCTGTATCCTGGATCCTCTATCCTGAGTTCTGGATTTGAGTCCTGGACTTCGAGTCGTGGCTGAACCTGTCTCTGCGGTCCTGCCTGACTCTCATCATACTACTTCCCTGATGGCTCCCACAGGATTGTTGACATCCTCGTGGATTCATCATCTTATTATAGACACATGCATTTCCAAACATTTGGTCTGCCTACGCTGTAAAATGTATTATCTCTTCGATTCACACACGGCATCTATTGCACGTCTGTCCGTCCTGGGAGAGGGATCCCTCCTCTGTTGCTCTCCCTGAGGTTTCTCCCATTTTTCCCTTTAAACTGTGGGTTTTCTCTGGAAGTTTCTCCTTGTACGATGTGAGGGTCTCAGGACAGAGGGTGTCGTATTGTCTACTGATATTCTGTACAAACTGTGAAGTCCACTGAGACAAATGTAACATTTGTGATATTGGGCTATATAAATAAACATTGATTGATTGATTGAGAAGTAAAACCCTGATACGAGTTAGCGTTTAATCGCTTCCATTAAAAACGTTACATTCCTTAAATAAGGAAAATGGAAAAATCCCTTTGTCCTCTTGAGGAGAGAACCAGGGAGATGCTGCCTTCAGGGTCCACCACAGAAATACGACACCCTGTGGCTTTATGTATGTGAACCTACAGAGCTTTCCTGGAGGCTTTGACCACTGGCAGCAGCCTCAGAAGAGCCTCCTCTGAGGCAGAGTATTTCTTCAGGTCAAACTCTTCCAGATCTTTTCCTGATGACAGTAAGATGAAGACCAGAGCCGACCACTGAGCAGGAGACAATTTCTCTGTGGAGAGACTTCCTGAATTCATGGACCATTGGATCCGCTCCACTAGAGAACGATCATTCAGTTCATTCAGACAGTGGAACAGGTTGATGCTTGTCTCTGCAGAGGGAGTCTTATTGATCTTCCTCTTGATGTACTGGATTGTTTTCTTGTTGGTACCTGAGCCACTTCCTGTTTCTGTCAGCAGGCCTCATAGGAGAGTCTGATTGGTGCGCAGTGAAAGACCCAGGAGGATGCGGAGGAACAAGTCCAGGTGTCCGTTAGGACTCTGTAAGGCCTGGTCCACAGCACTCTGGTAGAGATGTGTTAGTTTAGGTTTGTCTCTGAAGACTTTAGGCAGCCTGGAGGTTGTTGGTTCTTCTGACAGCAGGTTGACCCCAGAGTTGATGAAGGTCAGATGGACATGAAGAGCAGCCAGAAACTCCTGAATGCTCAGATGGACGAAGCAGAACACCGTGTCCTCGTACAGTCCTCTCTCCTCTCTAAAGACCTGTGTGAACACTCCTGAGTACACTGAGGCTTCTGTGATATCGATGCCACACTCTGTCAGGTCGGACTCATAGAAGATCAGGTTGCCTTTCTGCAGCTGCTCAAAAGCCAGTTTTCCCAGAGACTCCATCATCTTCCTGGTCTGTCTCAGCTCCTCCATGATACTTGATGTTCTTCACTTTGGACTGAACCACCAGGAAGTGGATGTACATCTCAGTCAGGTTCTTGGGCAGCTCTCTTCTTCTCTCTCTGGTTTTCAACACTTTCTCCAGAACTGAAGCAGAGATCCTGCAGAAGACTGGGATGTGGCACATGATGTGGAGGCTTCGTGAGGTCTTGATGTGGGAGATGATGGTGCCGGCCTGCTTATTATCTCTGAATCTCTTCCTGAAGTACTCCTCCTTCTGTGGGTCAGTGAACCCTGGACCTCTGTCACCATGTCCACACACTCAGGAGGGATCTGATTGGCTGCTGCAGGTCATGTGGTTATCCAGAGGCGAGCAGAGGGAAGCAGCTTCCCCCTGATGAGGTTTGTCAGCAGCACATCCACTGAGGTGGACTCTGTGACATCAGTCAGGATCTTATGTTGTGGAAGTCCAGAGGAAGTCGACACTCATCCAGACCGTCAAAGATGAACACAACCGGGAACAGATCAAACCTGCAGATTCCTGCGTCTCTGGTTTCAGTGAAGAAGTGATGAACAAGTTCCACCAAGCTGTACTAGTTCTCTCTCACCAAAATTCAGCTATCTGAAAGTGAATGGAAATATGAACTGTATGTCCTGGTTGGCTTTGCCTTCAGCCCAGTCCAGAGTGAACTTCTGTGTTAAGACTGTTTTCCCAATGCCAGCCACTCCCTTTGTCATCACTGCTCTGATTGGTGTATCTCTTCCAGGTGGGGCTTTAAAGAGGTCTTCTCGTCTGATGGTTGTTTCTGGTCTGTGTGGTTTCCTGGATGCTGTTTCAATCTGTCTGACCTCATGTTCATCATTGACCTCTGCAGACCCCCCCTCTGTGATGTAGAGCTCTGTGTAGATCTGGTTCAGAAGGGTTGGGTTTCCTGCTTTAGCAATGCCCTCAAACACACACTGGAACTTATCCTTCAGGGTGGATTTAAGTTTACGCTGACACTCTGCAGCAGGAGTTCCTGAAAGAACAAACAAGGGAAATCAGTGAATGGATCCTGCAGAAACACTGATAATCTGAACCTTTAAGTGTTGCTGTATAGTTTGAATCAGCTACTCGAGGACACACTGATTTGATGCAGATGTAATGTAATAAACAGCTGATAGATCTACAGGTATCTGACATATGGATCTTTGTTAAGATCCATATGTCACGGATAGGATCATATTCTGTGCTGAATAAGAGACATGTAATCATTTACAAAACAGCACCATGTTTTTATTTAACAAAATAATGTTGTTTTAACGGCTCTCACTACCGATTTGTAATCCTAATTTAATCATCATCTTCACCATGATCATTTATTTATGTTCGCCGAATTGACATGAAAGCACTGACAAATATGAATATACTGTAGTCAACTTCATTAAAATGTTATTAACGTGCCCAAACTCAGTAATTCACTAAAAAGAGGTTTATTTTTAATGGAGCCTCGTCATCTCCCCACGGGCAAACGGGCTCTAATATTATACTATTGTTAATAGTTCACTGTGTTATTAGTGTTTAGTGTTACAGCTAGAACATCACACAGGGAGTTCATTGTTGTGCAATGTTCAAATCAGACCATTGTTTGTTTTAAATAGTCTGAATGAAACGGCAGCTCTCAGGTGATCAGCTCCCCCCCCCCCCTGATCTTTGGATCCACCAGGAGAGCCGTGATGGACGCTGCCACAATGAAACTCATATGAAATAAACAGCTGATTCCTCACACACACAGTAGCCTGTTGTTTCTATGAGAAACAGAAACATGCCTCTGGTTAATTATTATATAACTTATTTTCTCCATAAAAGCTGGTGGGTTGAAAGCAATACGGGAGTTGTGATGCCGTGGCTTTATCTGACAGCATACTTACATTTATGGCCCGGGACACACATATTTATTTAGATATGTTTTAAACAAGTTTAAATAAAAGGCTGGAGTGTTTCTTGCTTTGCTCTGAATTCTCCTATCCACTATTCATTGACCCTGAAACGGTGTGACAAAGCTCTACCACCCCCCCTCTGTTAACAAGAGATACTGTAGTAGCCTATGTTGCGGACTCTCTTTGTTTAAAATAATTGCCCATCGGAATGTGTGGAGAAAGTCTCCCATGGGGGATGGGAGACTTCTGACTTTTGTCACATTCCGATGGACTATCGGAAGGACATGCAGGGCAGCATGGCCGGTCTGAAAGGGTCTCTGGAAATATCAAACATTTAATTAAAGTTTTAAAAACAGTGACAGGTTAAGATCCGAGGTGGAAGAAGTATTCCGATTATTTACCTAGGTAAAAAGACGTGTTAGAAGCAAATGTCCTGCATTCAAAATTGTCAATAGCCCAAGTGAAAAGTATTATCATCTGAAAGTAAAATGAATCATTTTGTTATTAGTATTAAATACATATAATTTGTGCAACTTGTATTTAGAAATACTCTGTTGTAATTATTGATGCATAAATGTGTTCATCCATTCAATGTGGCATCTGCTATAATGGGGTTAATGTATGATATTACTTAATATTACAACACATGACTGTATGATACGTGATAATGTATGAGTTGATTTACTTCGATCTACTGTACTGTGTACACCACAACAATATTACAAAACATATACTGCACATTAAAGCAAACTATTGTAAAGGTAAAAGTATGAGCATAAAAAAAGTGTAAACATTTACATTATTATTATGATTATTTAATATATAAAGACTATATATTATTGAATTAAAATTAAGATAAGATTAGATATACTTTATTTGATCTAAAATATTGATGTTTTTTCGTTATAGTAGCCTGTGATTAAATGCTCTTCAGCAAACACACCTGCAGAGCTGCAAACACTGCAAACAGACTAAGTTCTGCTGTACTGTATTTGGGAATGAAGCGCCATCTCATGGTTAAATCCTGAAATTCAACAAATGGGGAAATTTGGCAACGCCCCCAGCCACTGGGATCCGCTGGGTTTTTGGTTGGAATCCGCTGGGTGGAGTCCTACCTGGAGTCCTATCTGGAGTCCTACCTGGAGTGCTACCTGGAGTGCTACCTGGAGTGCTACCTGGAGTCCTACCTGGAGTCCTACCTGGAGTGCTACCCCAGCTAGAAATGTTTGGTTCTAAAAACATTCTGAGAATGTTACCATTCATTGTTCTAGGAATGTTTTCAGTGGGAATTTTTCTTTTGGTTCCCAGAATGTTCTTCTGAAAGGTAGGATAACGTTCTCCAAAAACATTCTTAAAATGTTTGGTGATAACTTTCTTAAGATGTTTTTGATAACCTTCTTAAAAGATTTTTGATAACATTGTTCGAATATTATGCCCTACTATTCTTAAAACGTTTTCAGCTGGACGTTTTATTTTGTTGTTCCCAGAATGTTCTTCTGAAAGGTAGGATAACGCTCTCTAAAAACCTTCTTAAGATGTTTTCGATAACATTGTTAGAACATTATGCCCTACTGTTCTTAAAACGTTTTCAGCATGTCAACAGAGGCGGCTCTGATGTACATGCACTCTATGGTTCTATCTCACATCACCTACTGCTTAACAACCTGGTCACATGCCTGTACAACCACTCTTAAACCCCTGGAATCATTATACAAACAATCACTTCAAATAGTAGAGAAGAAATCAGTTCATTCTCATCATTGCCCAATACTCACAAAGTACAACTTGTTGAGCTGGGAACATGTAATGAGATATGCAAATGCTTGCCTCATGTACAAAATAATACACGGCCTTACCTCACCTCTGCTCAGACATTTGATCACCATACGCACACCTGTAACTAACTAGGTCAACAAGAGCTGCAACACGAGGAGACTGCGTGGTTCCATGAAGGAAGAGTTCCTTCAGCCAATCGTCTTCTTCTTTTAAAGCTGCACAACAGAGGAACTCAGTCCCAGTAACCATTAGAGAACAAAACACCTGCACTTTATTCAGATCTAACTTAAAAGCATGGTTAGTGGAAAATCAGCTCTGTCAACACGGACACAATCTGCACTTTACAACGCTCTGTTTGCACATGTGCCTTGACCTGTTGCTATCTGTCTGCTTTGGGAATATGTATTTTAGTTTTGTTTTTGTGTTTTTATAGATGCTTTTATCATAATATAAGCATCTATGTTGAATGTTGTTTTACTGATTGTATTTACCTGTCATTTGAAGTGAATTTTTTTTAGGATGATTTTCAGTATCTGTCCAGGGACTGCAGATGAAAAATAGCCTGTTGGCTAACTCTGGCGCATTTACAGAAATGTTAATCAATGTGCACTGTCGCTGCAAATAAATTAATACAAATGTTTAACATTTTAAATGTAGTATCTCCGTTTTGGGGATGATTGGACAACCTTTGGTTATTGGACAATTTAAATAAATAAATAAAAAATAACACAGACAAATATCAAGACACAATACATGAAAAACATTTAACATAACAGCACAATCACCTTAGGTTTAAACTCTTACCTTCCATCAGCTGCTGGTCCAGATTTAAACTCATCAAAGCGATCTCTAGACTGGTCACTCTTCATGGACACACAGCTGGGTCCAGGTCCAGGTCCAGGTCCAGGTCCAGGTCCAGGTCCAGGTCCAGGTCTGCTTCCTCAGTTGGCTCTAGCTGTCATCACAGAGACTAAGTGTTGTTCTGAGACTGGATGGTGTCAGGATGAACCCTATCCATGGACCTGTGTCACAGGCACAGCAGCCCTCTGTCTGATGGACAGAACTGTGTTCATGATGACTTATATATTTACTTTAAGTCATTCACATTGCGGTATAAAGAGACAATAACAGGCTACAGATGTGGACATATACACAATTTCAGGATCAAACAAGTATGAGAGCACTCTCATAATAACGTAACACTATCAGAGACTGGATATATCATACGCACCTACACACGTACAACACACACCTACACATTGTACCACACACACCTACACACTGCACCACACGCACCAACACACGTACAACACACACCTACACACTGTACAACACACATCAACACACGTACAACACACACCTACACACTGCACCACACGCACCTACACACTGTACCACACACACCTACACACTGTACCACACACCCTACACACTGTACACACCACCTACACACTGTACCACACACACCTACACACTGTACCACACACACCTACACACTGTACCACACACACCTACACACTGTACCACACACACCTACACACTGTACCACACACAACCTACACACTGTACCACACGCACCTACACACTGTACCACCGCACCTACACACTGTACCACACACACCTACACACTGTACCACACACACCTACACACTGTACCACACACCTACACACTGTACCACATGCACCTACACACTGTACCACACACACGTAACACTGTACAACACACCACCAACACATGTACAACACACACCTACACACTGTACACACCATCTACACACTGTACAAAACACACTACACACTGTACACACACACCTACACACTGTACCACACACACCTACACACTGTACAACACACACCTACACACTGTACCATACGCACCTACACACTGTACCACACGCACCTACACACTGTACCACACACACCAACACATGTACAACACACACGTACACACTGTACCACACACACGTACACACTGTACAACACACACCAACACACGTACAACACACACCTACACACTGTACCATACGCACCTACACACTGTACCACACGCACCTACACACTGTACCACACACAACCACATGTACAACACACACCTACACACTGTACCACCACATCTACACACTGTACAAAACACACCAACACACGTACACACACACCTACACACTGTACAACGCACCTACACACTGTACCACACGCACCAACACACTGTACCACACACACCAACACATGTACAACACACACGTACACACTGTACCACACACACGTACACACTGTACAACACACACCTACACACTGTACAACACGCACCTACACACTGTACCACACGCACCTACACACTGTACCACACACCGTACACACTGTACACACACACCAACACACTACAACAACACACCTACACACTGTACCATACGCACCTACACACTGTACACACGCACCTACACACTGTACCACACACATCTACACACTGTACCATACGCACCTACACACTGTACCACACGCACCTACACACTGTACCACACACACCTACACACTGTACAACACGCACCTACACACTGTACCAACACACACCAACACACGTACAACACACACCTACACCTGTACAACACGCACCTACACACTGTACCACACGCACCTACACACTGTACCACACACCTACACACTGTACCACACGCACCTACACACTGTACAACACGCACCTACACACTGTACCACACGCACCTACACACTGTACCACACACACCTACACACTGTACCACACACATCTACACACTGTACAAAACACACGTACACACTGTACAACACACCAACACACGTACAACACACACCTACACACTGTACCACACACACACACCTACACACTGTACCACACACACCTACACACTTTAAAACACGCACCTACACACTGTACCACACACACACCTACACACTGTACCACACACACACCTACACACTGTACCACCACACTACACTGTACCACACACACCTACACACTGTACCACACACACCTACACACTGTACCACACACACCTACACACTGTACCACACACACACACCTACACACTGTACCACACACACCTACACACTGTACCACACACACCTACATACTGTACAACACACACCTACACACTGTAAAACATGCACCTACACACTGTACCACACACACACACACACACACTGTACAACACACACCTACACACTGTACCACACACACCTACACACTGTAAAACACACTCTACACACTGTACCACACGCACCTACACACTGTAAAACACGCACCTACACACTGTAACACACGCACCTACACACGTACAACACACACCTACACACTGTACCACACACACCTACACACTGTACCACACACACCTACACACTGTAACACACGCACCTACACACGTACAACACACACCCACACTGTACCACACACCTACACACTGTACAACACGCACCTACACACTGTACAACACGCACCTACACACTGTACACACACATCTACACACTGTACAAACACATGTACACACTGTACAACACCACCAACACACTGTACAACACACACCTACACTGTACAACATGCACCCTACACACTGTAACACACGCAACTACACACTAAACACACACCTACACACTGTACCACACCACCTACACACTGTACCACCACACCTACACACTGTACAACACGCACCTACACACTGTACAACACGCACCTACACACTGTACCACACACATCTACACACTGTACAAAACACATGTACACACTGTACAACACACACCAACACACTGTACAACACACACCTACACACTGTACAACATGCACCTACACACTGTACCACACACATCTACACACTGTACCACACACACACACACACTGCACCACACTCACCTACACACTGCACCACACACATCTACACACTGTAACACACGCACCTACACACTGTACCACACGCACCTACACACTGTACCACACGCACCTACACACTATACCACACGCACCTACACACTGTACAACACACATCTACACACTGCACCACACGCACCTACACACTGTACAACACACATCTACACACTGCACCACACGCACCTACACACTGTACCACACGCACCTACACACTGCACCACATGCACCTACACACTGTACAACACACATCTACACACTGTAACACACACACTACACACTGTACCACACGCACCTACACACTGTACCACACGCACTACATACACACTGCACCACATGACCTACACACTGTACAACACGCACACTACACTGTACCACACACACCTACACACTGTACAACACGCACCTACACACTGTACCACACACCTACACACTGTACCACACCACCTACACACGTACAACAAACACCTACACACTGTACACATGCACCTACACACTGTACCACACACACCTACACACTGTACCATACACACCTACACACTGTACCACACACATCTACACACTGTACCACACACACACACACACTGCACCACACTCACCTACACACTGCACCACACGCACCTACACACTGTAACACACGCACCTACACATTGTAACACACGCACCTACACACTGTACAACACACATCTACACACTGTAACACACGCACCTACACACTGTACCACACACACCTACACACTGTACCACACACATCTACACACTGTACCACACACACACACACACTGCACCACACTCACCTACACTGCACCACACGCATACACACTGTACACACGCACCTACACACTGCACCACATGCACCTACACACTGTACAAACACATCTACACACTGAACACACGCACCTACACACTGTACCACACGCACCTACACACTGTACCACACGCACTACACACTGCACCACATGCACCTACACAATGTACAACAGCACCTACACACTGTACCACACACACCTACACACTGTACCACACGCACCTACACACGTACAACAAACACCTACACACTGTACAACATGCACCTACACACTGTACCACACACACCTACACACTGTACCACACACACCTACACACTGTACCACACACACCTACACACTGTACCACACACACCTACACACTGTACCACACCTACACACTGTACCACACACACCTAGACACTGTACCACACACACCTACACACTGTACCACACACACCTACACACTGTACCACACACACCTACACACTGTACCACACACACTTACTCTACTAAACTAAAGCAAATAAAGAGAGTAATGTAGGCCTGTTATACTGAGTGATATATATTATACACACTGCTCTGCTTTCTGCACGGACCTCACATCGCGTCTGAATCAAGCAGTTATTAAAATAATATCCAGGGGATGCGTGCAGAGCTGTGATTGGCTGAGATAAGTCCGGCCGTGCGTCACGACTCTTTGAAACATCACTGTTGCAGGAAATACATCCGTGGAGGATCCAGAAACCCAGTCAGTGTGAGAGAAATCACACAGCAGATGGAGTTCAACTGTCTGTCCACTAGAGGGAGCTCCCTGACCAGCTGCTGAGAGACAGACCAACATTCACTGTATCACTGCAGTACTGTGAGTATCACTGCAGTACTGTGAGTATCACTGCAGTACTGTGAGTATTACTGCAGTACTGTGAGTATCACTGCAGTACTGTGAGTATCGCTGCAGTACTGTTAGTATCACTGCAGTACTGTGAGTATCGCTGCAGTACTGTTAGTATCACTGCAGTACTGTGAGTATCACTGCAGTACTGTGAGTATCACTGCAGTACTGTGAGTATCACTGCAGTACTGTGAGTATCGCTGCAGTACTGTGAGTATCGCTGCAGTACTGTTATTCACTGCAGTACTGTGAGTATCACTGCAGTACTGTGAGTATCACTGCAGTACTGTGAGTATCGCTGCAGTACTGTGAGTATCGCTGCAGTACTTAGTATCACTGCAGTACTGTGAGTATCTGCAGTACTGTGAGTATCACTGCAGTACTGTGAGTATTACTGCAGTACTGTGAGTATTGCTGCAGTACTGTGAGTATCACTGCAGTACTGTGAGTATTGCTGCAGTACTGTGAGTATCACTGCAGTACTGTGAGTATTGCTGCAGTACTGTGAGTATCACTGCAGTACTGTGAGTATCGCTGCAGTACTGTGAGTATCACTGCAGTACTGTGAGTATCACTGCAGTACTGTGAGTATCACTGCAGTACTGTGAGTATCGCTGCAGTACTGTGAGTATCACTGCAGTACTGTGAGTATCACTGCAGTACTGTGAGTATCACTGCAGTACTGTGAGTATCGCTGCAGTACTGTGAGTATCACTGCAGTACTGTGAGTATCACTGCAGTACTGTGAGTATCACTGCAGTACTGTGAGTATCACTGCAGTACTGTGAGTATCGCTGCAGTACTGTGAGTATCACTGCAGTACTGTGAGTATCACTGCAGTACTGTGAGTATCGCTGCAGTACTGTGAGTATCACTGCAGTACTGTGAGTATCACTGCAGTACTGTGAGTATTACTGCAGTACTGTGAGTATTACTGCAGCTTAGGAAGATAATAATTTTAAGATTTTCAGCAAATTTTCATTTTTTATCCAGAAAAAACGTAGAATTTTGAGAAAAAGTCCAATTTGAGAAAAAATGCAGAATTTATAGATTTCTTTGAAAAAAGTTACAATTTTAAGGGTTTCAGAATTTTGAGAAAAAGTCAGAATGTTGTGTGTTATGGCAATTATGGTATTGAAGCTTAATACAGTGTAATCCTAAATGAAATGTAACCGCTGCATCCTGAGAATGTCATGTAAATGGATTTGTGATAAACAGATGTCTTTGGAAGGGGGTTTTATGACAACCACAGGAAGACAGGATGAGTGAAAGGAATTTACGATCAGGGGTTATCTGTATATCCCATTTGTTTTTTGTAGGGTGTGAGGTTTTGCATACAGTGCCATGGGGTACCAGCTGGCCTCACAAAATGTTGTTTGTAATGTCAATAACCTTTGATGTCTTCCTATAAGGAGGGTCTGTTTCTCAGAGAACAGGACATTCTCTTTTGGAGGTGTCACTGCTTGCAAGCATTAAACGAAGATCTCAAAATAGTTTAAATAGATATTGTGTTTCTTTGCATATTTGCCTAACTCATCTTTACTCTAGACCGCAGCTGATTTTAAGTTGCTACGACATGTGTTAGTGCAATTAATAGCTCACCAACTTTAAAGAATAACACAGAGAGAGATCAATAAAACACAAACACAGATATGGTTGAGATTCATTTTTACTTTGTTGCGCAACAACAATAATAATGGAGTACATCACCTTGCTTCAGCGGCAGCCAAACGCGCAACGCCCCACGGACCAGAAAGATCTTGTGTGTTTTATACATGTAAAACCCACAGGAACATATACACTTGAAACATATGTGGCAGAGATGTCTGTCTCCTCGGAGTTACATCTTCCCAGATTCCATGACCTTATTTAGCAACTACCACGCATGCTAAAGTATACAACTGTCAAGACTAAATGTATACACATAGTTTAATCCAAACCTAGGGCGCCTTTGTCCTGTGTGACATTAATGAATAACGAAAAATACGTTGATAAGGAATCTGCCATAACACTTGCTCCTTTTTATTAATGAGGTCACATCATCCAAAAAGATATTCTTACAAATAACCTACTGAGTTCCGCCCCTGAAAGCCCAAAAAACTTTCTGAAACATACTTATCAATGGGTAATTATCTTACTCACAGGTAGACATCACAGGTTACATGTACCTACTCACACATAGCCAAAAAAACACCTTTTGATTATGACACAAAGTGGAAGAAAAGACCATTGCGCTAATCTACTTTACTTAAAATGAGACATCATTTAGGAATATATATATAAAAAACCTCTCTATAGTTAAGAGGAAAAATCGACTTGTCCATTCAAGTTTAACAAACATACCTACATAGCCTAATATCAAAGTAACATACAATTAATACTTGATTATACATAATGAAAAATAACAACAAATATTTTAGTTTGAAATTAAATCACTGCAATGAAGGAACACAAAAATGTGAAATTGGTTCAAATAATTAAATCCTAAAGCAACATTGTTGAATTATGAATTGTAAGATATGAATTTGTTTATTTAATACTCTTATACTAATCACTTCCTGTATTCCCGTGATAAAAGGGTTAGACTGGTCACTCTTCATGGACACACAGCTGGGTCCAGGTCCAGGTCCAGGTCCAGGTCCAGGTCCAGGTCCAGGTCCAGGTCTGCTTCCTCAGTTGGCTCTAGCTGTCATCACAGAGACTAAGTGTTGTTCTGAGACTGGATGGTGTCAGGATGAACCCTATCCATGGACCTGTGTCTCCTGAGACACTTGGCTGAGTGTTTAGCTCATTCTGGTGACTGCAGACTGTGACTGTGCCAGATGCAGCCAACACCCAGCCAGATGACTGGACTGTCAGACCAGTTCTGACACGCCCTGTATTTATTAATGATGTTGTGATCCTAGGTTACAATCAGACTGCTGCTGGTCTACCTGACAATGATCACATTATGGATATCATTCTTCTTTAGTCAGAGAGAGACTCTACAAGGTACTTCAGATATGTTTTTAGAATCAGCATGAAGAAACCTGTCAGGGTAAACAGTGGAGCTTTCTAATGTCTCTAATTCCCCTCCTCGACTCCTATCCTCGTGTCTTAGTCCCGCCCACAGGAGATGTGAGCGGAGGAGTCGAGGAGGGGAACCGAGAAGAGAGGAGTCGAGGAGGGGAACCGAGGAGAGAGGAGGGGTCGAGGAGGGGAACCGAGGAGAGAGGAGGGGTCGAGGAGGGGAACCGAGGAGGAGAGGAGTCGAGGAGGGGAACCGAGGGTCGAGGAGGGGTCGAGGAGGGGAACCGAGGAGAGAGGAGTCGAGGAGGGGAACCGAGGAGAGAGGAGGGGTCGAGGAGGGGAACCGAGAAGAGAGGAGTCGAGGAGGGGAACCGAGGAGAGAGGAGTCGAGGAGGGGAACCGAGGAGAGAGGAGGGGTCGAGGAGGGGAACCGAGAAGAGAGGAGTCGAGGAGGGGAACCGAGGAGAGAGGAGGGGTCGAGGAGGGGAACCGAGGAGAGAGGAGTCGAGGAGGGGAACCGAGGAGAGAGGAGGGGTCGAGGAGGGGAACCAAGGAGAGAGGAGTCGAGGAGGGAAACCGAGGAGTGAGGAGTCGAGGAGGGGAACCGAGGAGAGAGGAGTCGAGGAGAGGAACCGAGGAGAGAGGAGGGGAAGCAGCAGGCGGTTAGAGAAATGAGAAATCCTCTCCTCTGAGCGGTCATTTTAAAGAGACGTCAATTAATGATGACAGGAGGCTCAGCAGCCCTCTGTCTGACGGACAGATGTGTTCATGAGGACAGGAGGCTCAGCAGCCCTCTGTCTGATGGACAGATGTGTTCATGAGGACAGGAGGCTCAGCAGCCCTCTGTCTGATGGACAGATGTGTTCATGAGGACAGGAGGCTCAGCAGCCCTCTGTCTGATGGACAGATGTGTTCATGAGGACAGGAGGCTCAGCAGCCCTCTGTCTGATGGACAGATGTGTTCATGAGGACAGGAGGCTCAGCAGCCCTCTGTCTGATGGACAGATGTGTTCATGAGGACAGGAGGCTCAGCAGCCCTCTGTCTGTACCACACGCACCTACACACTGTACAACACGCACCTACACACTGTACCACACACACCTACACACTGTACAACACACAGCCCAAAAAACTTTCTGAAACATACTTATCAATGGGTAATTATCTTACTCACAGGTAGACATCACAGGTTACATGTACCTACTCACAAATAGCCAAAAAAACACCTTTTGATTATGACACAAAGTGGAAGAAAAGACCATTTGCTAATCTACTTTACTTAAAATGAGACATCATTTAGGAATATATATATAAAAAACCTCTCTATAGTTAAGAGGAAAAATCGACTTGTCCATTCAAGTTTAACAAACATACCTACATAGCCTAATATCAAAGTAACATACAATTAATACTTAATTATACATAATGAAAAATAACAACAAATATTTTAGTTTGAAATTAAATCACTGCAATGAAGGAACACAAAAATGTGAAATTGGTTCAAATAATTAAATCCTAAAGCAACATTGTTGAATTATGAATTGTAAGATATGAATTTGTTTATTTAATACTCTTATACTAATCACTTCCTGTATTCCCGTGATAAAAGGGACATGCGCAATAAAATGTGTCACTTCCTGTTGAAGCAAAGCCTACGGTGTATGTGTGTATTTATTCCTCTGTCACGTTAAACTATGTTCACGGTATTCCTGCCCTAAGATCATGGCATCGTTAACAGGTTATGGGCCCAGGAGGGACCATGGAAGCCGGTGGAACCGTTTGTGTTTCGACGGAGACGAGAAGAACTACGAGTTATGGGAGACAACGTTTTTGGGTCACCTGCGACTGCTAGGATTGAAGGCTGCCATCCTAGAGGAGCCAGGTGAGGATGATGATGCTGATGATCAGAAAAACGAAGAAGCCTATGCGGAATTGATCCAGGTACTGGACGATAAAAGCCTTTCACTGATCATGAGAGAAGCAGCGGACAACGGAAGAAAAGCGTTACAAATATTGAGGGACCACTACGCTGGGAAAGGGAAACCACGGGTGATCAGCCTCTACACTGAACTAACGTCGCTGCAGAAAGCCGCTAATGAGAGCGTCACCGACTATATTATTCGTGCCAAAACGGCAATTACAGCACTGAGAAATGCTGAAGAGACTCTTAGCGACGGGCTGCTGATAGCCATGATTTTAAAGGGACTGCCAATCTGTTTTAGGCCGTTTGCCATCCACATTACACAAGGGGATGAGAAGCTAACTTTTGGTGAGTTCAAAACAAAGTTGAGGTGCTATGAAAGCACAGAAAGATACAATGCCAACTTGAGTGAGGAATCTGATAATATTATGAAAGCGAGTGGCTGGGTGAAGTGGAGAGATGGCCCCGATATCACCTGCTACAACTGCGGTCAGAAAGGGCACCGGGTGAGTGTCGAAGTGCGCGTAGCAGCAACAGCAAAGACCAGAGACAGTGGTGCAGTTTTTGCAAAAATTCCACACATACAGATGCAAACTGCAGACGCAAAAAGAGAGACCATGCTAAACAAGCAACTGACATTGAGGACCACTCATTTGTTTTTAAAGTACGTGACAGTCCAGTAACCGGAGTTACACATAAAGGGCTGATGGTCGACACCGGAGCAACGTCACACATAATAACGAACATCGACAAGTTTAAAAGGTTCGATGAGACTTTTCAACCGAAAGACCACTTTGTTGAATTGGCTGACGGGACCAGAACAAGTGGTGTCGCTCTGAAGAAAGGAGAGGCGGAGGTCTGCCTGCAAGACACGGAGGGACGACGAGTGACAGCGACGCTGAAGGACGCGCTCTACATACCGTCCTATCCACAAGACATTTTCTCTGTTAAAGCAGCGACAGCCAACGGAGCATCAGTGAACTTTCGTCAGGGTTGTAACCAGCTGATTCACCAGAAAGGTAAAATATTTGACATCAAGGAATATGATAGACTTTATTTTTTAAACACTGTGGACTGTGAAGCTGAGGACGATGCATGTTATGGATGTTATGACATTCAAACATGGCACAAAATACTTGGTCACTGTAACTATGATGATGTGTCACAACTGGAAAAAGTCACTGAGGGGATGAAAATTAAGGGTGAGATTGATAAATCTAACCTTAACTGTGAAGTGTGTACTCGAGGTAAATTTGCTCAGAGTAGGAACAGACAACCAGATGCAAGAGCTAAAGCAGCGCTCAATCTTGTGCACACTGATTTAGCAGGTCCCATTGAGCCAGAGGCTAAGGATGGATTCAGATACACATTGCTTTTACAGATGACTTTTCAGGGGCAGTATTTGTGTATTTCCTAAAAGCTAAAAGTGATACTTTCAAAGCCACAGAGAAATTCATTGCTGATGTCGCACCTTACGGTAAATCAAATGTATAAGGTCCGATAACGGTACAGAATTCACCGGGACAAACTTTCAATCGCTCCTTATACAACATGCAATACGACATGAAACTTCAGCACCTTACTCACCCCATCAAAATGGGACAGCTGAGAGAAACTGGAGAACACTTTTTGAAATGGCAAGATGCATGCTTCTTGAGAGCAATTTACCAAAGAAACTATGGACATATGCCGTCATGACTTCAGCTGTAATACGTAACAGATGTTACAACAGACGTGTAGGACAGACGCCTTATTATATGCTGACAGGACGTAAGCCTAACCTCTCGAAAATGAATGTATTTGGATCTGTATGCTATGCATACAAGCAGGAAAAGAAAAAGTTAGACTCGAGGTGTGAGAAGGGTATTTTTGTAGGGTATGATAAAAACAGCCAAGCATACCTAGTCTACAACCCAGACACAGGTAGGGTTTGAAAACACAGGCAAGTGAAGTTTGTCACAAAAAGTGTAGTCGAGCGACATACACAGACTGATTTTGAGGCAAGTGATGACGATTTATATGAGAAAAGGTTTGTATCCACCAAGCCAGAAACCCAGGGGACTGACTTGTGTCCAAAAGAGACACAGGAGGCTCGAACTGAGACAGATGACACTAACACTCAGACAGGAAAGGGAGCAGAAGGTCAAAATAGACGCTATCCCCAAAGAGAAAGGAAGAGACCTCAGTATTTAGAGGACTACGAATGTAAAGTACAGTGTGACGACCAGAAGTATGTAAATATTGACTACTGCTGCAGAGTAATGTGTAATGTACCAAACACCTTTAAAGAGGCCATGAATTCAGCAGAGTCCAAACTCTGGACTGATGCTATGCAGGAGGAAATGAATTCTCTTAAAGGAGAGGTGTCATGCTTTTCTGGTTATTCCCCGTCACCTTGTGTGTTATGTAGGTTTTTCTGCATGTAAACGGTCTGCAGAGTCACAAACCCTCAAAGTACACCCTGTAGCGAGTAAAACTCTAACAGAGAAAATTCCTCCCCAAAACGCCTCGTTGGAGATTTCTCAGTTTCTTTCTTTGCTCCACGGATGGGTCCGTTTGGTTCCGGGTACGAGCTGACGTCAGCTCGTACCCGGAACCAAATGGATCAATCCGAGCACACTGTGCTCACAGGGAGGGGGGGGCAAGAGCTGCAACGAGCCGTTTAGTGGAGAGAGTGAATACTGCTGAATACACACACTTTACAGAGATGCTGTATGCGAAACCAATGTGAGTTTGGAAAAATGCACAGTATAAATCTATTCTAGTATACCTCAACAATGGAACTATGATCAGTGGAAATGGCCATGACATGGGCCCTTTAAGGAAAATGACACATTCACATTGACCACACTACCAGAGGGCAAAAATGCAGTGGGGGTAGATGGGTCTATACAATCAAAGAAAACACAGAAAAGACTGAGATATCTAAAGCCAGATATGTTGCAAAGGGATATAGTCAAGTGGCAGGAATAGACTATAAGGAGACATAATCCCCGACTGCAAACATGACATCAGTAAGAAGCTTGATGCAACTGGCAGCTCAACATGACTTACACCTACATCAGATGGATGTTAAAACTGCGTATTTACACGCTCCAATTGATTGTGAGCTGTATGTACAGCAACCTGAAGGTTTTGAGATCAAGTCAGACACAGATGAAAAGCTAGTCTGCAAGCTGAATAAATCACTGTATGGGTTAAAACAATCTGGAAGAAACTGGAATAAAATGTTGCATGATCATCTCTGTGAGAACGGTTTTGCACAAAACTCAGCTGATCACTGTGTCTACAGTAAAGGAATAGAAAATTAGAGGATCATTCTGATTATTTGGGTGGATGACTTAGTTATCGCAGCTAATGATATTCAAACAATTAATACTGTGAAAGAAATGTTGAGCACAAAATTCAAAATGAAGGATCTTGGGAAACTTAAACATTTCCTAGGCATTGACTTTACTCAGGAAAAAGGAGAAATAAGGATGAGTCAAAAGAAATTCATTACAAAAATACTGGAAAAGTTTGGTATGAATGACTGTAAGCCAAGGTCCACCCCATGTGAACAGAAACAATGATGATGGTGAAGCTGTTGATGCAACACAATATCGTGAAGTGGTAGGCAGCTTAATATATTTAATGACATCTACACGGCCTGATCGAAGTTGGATAGTCAGCAAACTGTCAAAGTATTTTTCAGAGCCAAAAGAGCAACACTGGTTAACTGCTAAACATGTATTGAGGTCCTTAAAGGGCACAATTAATCAGGAGCTATGTTTTAAACAACAAGATGAAAAACTGAAACTTGTTGCATACTGTGATGCGGATTGGGCAACAGATCAAAATGACAGAGTATAACAGGGTACTGTTTTAGTCTAGTGGTGGTTTGTTACTGGACTTCTGTGCTAGTCATGGATTGGCCATAACAAACACCATGTTCAAACATAGGGATGCTCATAAGTGTATGTGGTACCAGAGCACCCTAGGCAGAAGGTCCATGATCGATTTCGTTATCGTATCATCGGACCTGAGGCCGTATGTTTTGGACACTCGGGTAAAGAGAGGGGCGGAGTTGTCAACTGATCACCATCTGGTGGTGAGTTGGGTCGAGTGGCGGGGGAAGCCTCTGGACAGACCTGGTAAGCCCAAACGTGTAGTTCGGGTGAACTGGGAACATCTGGAGGAGGCCCAAGTTCAGGAGGCCTTCAACGCACACCTCCGGCGGAGCTTTTCGGGCATCCCTGTGGAGGTTGGGGACATTGAACCAGAGTGGGCGGTGTTCAAAGCCTCTATTGCCGAAGCCGCGGCGGGGAGCTGTGGTCTCAAGGTCTTAGGTGCCTCAAGGGGCGGTAACCCTCGAACCTCCTGGTGGACACCGGTGGTCAGGGAAGCCGTCCGACTGAAGAAGGAGGCCTTCAGGGATTTGTTATCCCGGGGGACTCCCGAGGCAGTTGCAAGGTACCGACGGGCCCGAAGGGCAGCAGCCTCAGCCGTGGCCGAGGCAAAGCAGCGGGTGTGGGAGAAGTTCGGAGAAGCCATGGAAAAGGACTTTCGGGCGGCACCAAAGTTGTTCTGGAAAACTGTCCGACACCTCAGGAGGGGGAAGCAGGGAACCATCCAAGCTGTGTACAGTAAGGATGGGACGTTGTTGACCTCAACTGATGGAGTGTTAGGGCGTTGGAAGGAACACTTTGAGGAACTCCTGAACCCGACAACTCCGCCCTCTATGTTAGAGGCAGAGCTGGAGTATGACGGGGGATCAACACCAATCTCCCGGGGGGAGGTCACTGAGGTCGTCAAACGACTCCACAGTGGCAAAGCCCCGGGGGTGGATGAGATCCGCCCAGAAATGCTGAAGGCTCTGGGTGTTGAGGGACTGTCATGGTTGACACGTCTCATCAACGTTGGAAGTCCGAAACAGTACCGAAGGAGTGGCAGACCGGGGTGGTGGTTCCCCTTTTCAAAAAGGGGGATCAGAGGGTGTGTGCCAATTACAGAGGCATCACACTACTCAGCCTCCCCGGGAAAGTTTACTCTAAGGTACTTGAAAGGAGGGTCAGGCCGATTGTCGAACCTCAGATTGAGGAGGAACAATGCGGATTCCGTCCTGGTCGTGGAACGACGGATCAGCTTTTTACTCTCGCAAGGATCCTGGAGGGGGCCTGGGAGTATGCTTATCCGGTCTACATGTGTTTTGTAGACTTGGAGAAGGCGTATGACCGAGTTCCCAGGGAGTTACTGTGGGAGGTGCTGCAGGAGTATGGGGTGAGGGGGTCTCTACTCAGGGCCATCCAATCTCTGTACTCCCAAAGCGAGAGCTGTGTCCGGGTCCTCGGCAGTAAGTCGGACCCATTTCCGGTGAGGGTTGGCCTCCGCCAGGGCTGCGCTTTGTCACCGATCCTGTTTGTAATATACATGGATAGGATTTCGAGGCGTAGTCGTGGGGGGGGGGGTCTGCAGTTCGGTGGACTAAGGATTGCACCACTGCTTTTTGCAGATGATGTGGTTCTAATGGCTTCATCGGTCTGCGACCTGCAGCACTCACTGGATCGGTTCGCAACCGAGTGTGAAGCGGCTGGGATGAGGATCAGCACCTCCAAATCTGAGGCCATGGTTCTCAGCAGGAAACCGATGGACTGTCCACTCCAAGTAGGGAATGAGTCCTTACCCCAAGTGAAGGAGTTCAAGTATCTCGGGGTCTTGTTCTCGAGTGAGGGAACAATGGAGCGTGAGATGGGCCGGAGAATCGGAGCAGCGGGAGCGGTACTGCAGTCGCTTTACCGCACCGTTGTGACGAAAAGAGAGCTGAGCCAGAAGGCAAAGCTCTCTGTCTACCGGGCCATTTTCGTCCTACCCTCACCTATGGTCATGAAGGATGGGTCATGACCGAAAGAACGAGATCGCGGATACAAGCGGCCGAGATGGGTTTTCTCCGCAGGGTGGCTGGCGTCTCCCTTAGGGATAAGGTGAGAAGTTCAGTCATCCGGGAGGGACTCGGAGTTGAACCGCTCCTTCTTCGCGTCGAAAGGAGCCAGTTGAGGTGGTTCGGGCACCTAGTAAGGATGCCACCTGGGCGCCTCCCTAGGGAGGTGTTCCCGGCACGTCCAGCTGGGAAGAGACCAAGGGGTAGACCTAGGACCAGGTGGAGGGATTATATCTCTTCGCTGGCCTGGGAGCGCCTTGGGATCCCCCAGTCACAGCTGGTTGATGTGGCCAGGGAAAAGAAAGTTTGGGGCTCTCTGCTGGAACTGCTACCTCCGCGACCCGACCACGGATAAGCGGGAGAAGATGGATGGATGGATGTTTTAGTCTAACTAGCAATGGGCCTGTTATTTCTTGGAGATCAAAGAAACAGCAAACAGTAGCTTTGTCGACATGTGAGGCAGAGTACATGGCACTGGCTGCCACAGCACAAGAGAGTTTGTATCTTGTGCTGCTAATAGAGAGCATGGACAGTGAGGGTCAACATACTCCTGTGAACATCTTTGAAGATAACCAGGGTGCAATTGCTCTATCCAAGAACCCAGTATGTCGTCAACGATGTAAACATGTGGATATCAAGTATCATTTTGTTCGAACTGTACTGAGTGATAACATGATAACCAACGCCTGTTTCCCTACAGCTGATATGGTTGCTGATATTTTCACTAAGCCTGCAACAAAGGTCAAAAGTGAGAAATGTGTAAAGTATTTGTTTGGAATGTAAATAACCCCAGAAGTTTAAAACACTGTGTTATTGTGCAAGTGTACAAGGTGTTTACATTTGAATTTATGTTGAGAAATTGTGCAGTATAAGAGTAAGTGGGGGTGTTGAATGTGAATTGTAAGATATGAATTTGTTTATTTAATATTCTTATACTAATCACTTCCTGTATTCCCGTGATAAAAGGGACATGCGCAATAAAATGTGTCACTTCCCGTTGAAGCAAAGCCGACGGCGTATGTGTGTATTTATTCCTCTGTCACGTTAAACTATGTTCACGGTATTCCTGCCCTAAGATCATGGCATCGTTAACAAACATAATCATAAATGTTACCACTTAGAGGTAGTAACACATCTATTGCCTTGATACAACTTGTAAAACAAACGGCAAGCAAACGAATCAACAGAAGCGTTGCAATCACAGGCAATATGAACGATAATATGTTCAATCCCTGTGAATTAAAAATACTAGTTAATCAATTCTGATTTGGATCGAGTAAACCAGATTTAGGATCTGGACCTAAAATAGTTCAAAGCAATAAGGAAATTAGTCAAATTATCTATAATATCTGGAAGTAAATGTCATACAAACAGTCAAATTTAAAGTAAAACAACCCAAGGTTTGTTGGTTTTACAAGGTCAACCTATTTGACTGTAAAGTAATCTTATAAGAGAAAAAAGCTTTCGTTGTTGCACTTGCAAATCCTCATACATAAACAAAGTCTTCCAAAACACTTATAGCAAGATGTAACTGTCGTCCACCCCGTTCTGCTTCTGTTATATTGTCCAGTAAACACTTCTTCAGGGGGTGCACGTTCCGATCTCCATGCATAGCCTTTAGATGGAATATTTATCTTAGCCTTCATGCTGTGGTGTCCCATCTCATAGCAAAATCCCTTGATGACATCGGAAGCAACATCATTACCATTTGAATTGGACGGAACTGTAGTCAGAAAACTAATCATCTCAGTAGTTTTGGGTTTGGTTCTTCGTGTTGACCCAAACCCATAAGACAATAGCAGTGGAAGAATAGCTGGAAGTCATCCAGCTGCCTTCATTGACACTCCAGTCTGCCTCCAGAATGATCCATCTTCCAATCCTCAAGATTGCAAGGGAAAGACAGCTTTGACCTGGGTAGGAAATTGCACTTGCATTCTGGGTTAACAGCCTACAGTCGACCACTAGGTCTTAGAGTCTTATCTATCATTTTTGAACTTCTTGAAACCGTGAAATGTTGTTTGTGTTGTGTTTTGCCTTACCCCCAATTTCTTAAGCACACAACAAACATCTCCTGCAACATTGTTCAGCCATGGTGCTGAAACCAATCAGATCCCAACTTTGAATAATACATGTAATCATACCTGTCTTAGCAGAACCCAATCGAGAGCTTGACCATGTAGGAAAAAAGTTGTTTAGGCGAAAAGTTGTTTCATTTGCCCTCTGGATCATTTGAGGGTTAAAAGATTCACGTGACAAGAATGAAAAGACATCTGAAACCAATGTGTCACAGAAGAAATAATGAAAGATTTCACCTGGGATGGAAGCAAAATAGTATCAAATACATCTTAAAATTCAATTACTAAATTTAACAATAAACCCATTCTACCCCTCCTGGAAACATTGTCCTCCAAACCATAGAGACCATGTTTCCCAAATAAGATACTTTAGAGCAGTGATTCTCAAATGGGGGTACGCGGACCCCTAGGGGTACTGCAGGGGGTATGTGAGATAAAAAAAAAAAGGTTAATTAAAAAAATACCATGCATGATTACAAAAATAATCATAGTACAATAAGTTAAATAGAAAAGACTATTGTATATAAAATATTCCTAGAACCACCAAGGGTTCAAGATCCGTTCTTGTGCTTTTCTGGTGCTTAACTGTTTTTTCTGTTAAGCACCAGAGTGTGGTTGCGTTCTAGTCACTTTGCTCTGCGCTACTGCTTGTTACAACTTGCTGTACTCGCCATTAACTGTTATTGCTCAGGTTAATCTCGCCCCCCTCCGACGTAAGCGTGAAGTATTGGTTCTTGCTGGTCAGCCGAGTGGGGGCCAGCTAAGAACCGGGTTTCGGTACTGAGAGCCGGCTCCGCTGCGGTGGAAACAGGAAGAACCAGAGCTAAATCAGGCTCTAGCCTGGAACCACGCTGAGCGGGAAGCCAGTTGCAATATTAGATTATAACAAATAGACATTGAAATGGAATCGTGGTTAGAACGTAGCAGCACTACAGCAGGGAACGTGGACAACGGAGAAAAAAAGAAAGCCAAAATGAGCCGTCAACATCAGCCAAAGCACTGGAGGCGTCGTATGCGGTGTCACTGCTCATCGCTAAAGCCAAAAAGCCGTACACGATCGCTGAGGACCTACAACTCCTAAATAGTGTCAGTGCAGTGTTATTACAGTTTGTTTATAATTGCACATTTTATTCAGTTACAACATTGTTGTTTTTTTAACCCTTTCATGCATTGTGGTCACTACATTAGAGACTGCTAATTGAATGATGTTTTCTATGCATGGGGTTTCGGATGGTATAGTTGCACATCAGGCACCACAGTGGATTTTATTATAATATTTGTGTATTGCATTTTATAGTTTTTGCATAATATATCATTTTGTTCATTGGTTTGTGAAACATATATGACTTAAAAATCTGTTTTAAAAAAATGTCTCATGCATAAAGATGAAAATATCCTTAGTTTGTTGTAATTCGTGCATGAAGGAGTTAATAAATCACACACTGATGGAACATCACTATAATGTAATTATTTATATACGCTTTTTCTATCAAAAATGTTCGGGGTCGGTCAGGGGGTACTTGGCTGAGAAAATGTTACCCATCTTCTCATACACTGTTATTTCAAAGTCCTATGACCCATCATCAGGAACACCTAAAACAAAGGAAACACTTTCTCCTGTCAAAAAGAATCAGCAAGGTTAAAAATCAAGTTACATAGTTATCAAGCCATGCAGGGATCATGCAGATTCAGACAAAGTTCATGCGCCATGTCTCACAATGGTTCAACTAATATGGCATAGTCAGAAATCTACCCCTCACAGTACTGTGAGTATCACTCTGTACTGCATTGATACTCACAGTACTGTGAGTATTACTGCAGTACTGTGAGTATCACTGCAGTACTGTGAGTATCGCTGCAGTACTGTGAGTATCACTGCGGTACTGTGTATCACTGCAGTACTGCGAGTATCACTGCGGTACTGTGTATCACTGCAGTACTGCGAGTATCACTGCAGTACTGTGTATCACTGCAGTACTGCGAGTATCACTGCGGTACTGTGTATCACTGCAGTACTGTGTATCACTGCAGTACTGTGAGTATCACTGCAGTACTGCGAGTATCACTGCAGTACTGCGAGTATCACTGCAGTACTGCGTGTATCACTGCGGTACTGTGAGTATCACTGCAGTACTGTGTGTATCACTGCAGTACTGTGAGTATCACTGCAGTACTGTGAGTATCACTGCGGTACTGTGTGTATCACTGCAGTACTGTGTGTATCACTGCAGTACTGTGAGTATCACTGCGGTACTGTGTGTATCACTGCAGTACTGTGAGTATCACTGCAGTACTGTGTGTATCACTGCAGTACTGTGAGTATCACTGCAGTACTGTGTGTATCACTGCAGTACTGTGAGTATCACTGCAGTACTGTGTGTATCACTGCGGTACTGTGAGTATCACTGCAGTACTGTGTGTATCACTGCAGTACTGTGAGTATCACTGCAGTACTGTGAGTATCACTGCGGTACTGTGAGTATCACTGCGGTACTGCGAGTATCACTGCGGTACTGTGTATCACAGCAGTACTGTGTATCACTGCAGTACTGTGAGTATCGCTGCAGTGCGGTACTGCGAGTATCACTGCGGTACTGTGTATCACAGCAGTACTGTGTATCACTGCAGTACTGTGAGTATCGCTGCAGTGCGGTACTGCGAGTATCACTGCGGTACTGTGTATCACAGCAGTACTGTGTATCACTGCAGTGCGGTACTGCGAGTATCACTGCGGTACTGCGAGTATCACTGCGGTACTGTGTGTATCACTGCGGTACTGTGAGTATCACTGCGGTACTGTGAGTATCACTGCGGTACTGCGAGTATCACTGCGGTACTGCGAGTATCACTGCAGTACTGCGAGTATCACTGCGGTACTGCGAGTATCACTGCGGTACTGCGAGTATCACTGCGGTACTGCGAGTATCACTGCGGTACTGCGAGTATCACTGCGGTACTGCGAGTATCACTGCGGTACTGCGAGTATCACTGCAGTACTGCGAGTATCACTGCGGTACTGCGAGTATCACTGCGGTACTGCGAGTATCACTGCGGTACTGCGAGTATCACTGCAGTACTGTGAGTATCACTGCAGTACTGATTTCAAGTCAGAATGTTGAGAAAATACTTTTTTCAGAAAATCTAAAAATTCAGACTTTTTTCAGAATTTTTTAGATTTTCAGGAAAAAAGTCAGACTTTTGAGAAATAGTCCACCTTTTATGAATTTCTCAGAATTTGAAGATTTTCAGAATTTTCAGAAAAAGTCTGAATTTTGTGATTTTTGGATAAAAGTCCAAATTCTGGAAAAATCTGTCAGAATTCTGAGTTTAACCCGAAGAGTAAAAGTTCCTGCAGCGGAAAACAAACGAGACAAAACCTAATATTTCAGCTTTCATTGGTTTAATAAAGTAACTTTCCAGTTTGAGCTCCAAACAACAAAAGTATTTCCAGAAAGCTGCAGTATTTATATTTATTAAAAAGAAGAGATTCAGCTTGAACTTTATGAAACATGTTTAATATCAGAATAATGTCAAACACCATATAATGTGTTTATAGAGAAACAGTTATCAGGGAGGAAGCTGCGCTCCATCCAGACGGACTGACATCCACACTCAACTCATTGTTACCATGGTAACAGGAGTATTATGGGCTGTGACTTGTCTTTTTACTGTGCTTGTTCCTAAAGTTACAAACGTGTGTTTTCCTTTTTATTTTAATACGTTAAACTAGGTTGTTTGAGTTTTATCTGCAATGTCCGATTTCTATTAATTATCCTGCAGAGGAATCAGTGAAGGATCTCTGATTTCATGGTTACATCACTTCCTGTGTCACTTCCTGTGTCACTTCCTGTGTCACTTCCTGTGTCACTTCCTGCGTCACTTTCTGCGTCACTTCCTGTGTCACTTCCTGTGTCACTTCCTGAGTCACTTTCTGTGTCACTTCCTGTGTCACTTCCTGTGTCACTTCCTGAGTCACTTTCTGTGTCACTTCCTGTGTCACTTTCTGTGTCACTTCCTGTGTCACTTCCTGTGTCACTTCCTGTGTCACTTCCTGTGTTCAGGAGACTCCCAGAGGACCTGTATATTATAAAGTACTAACATTTAATCCGTTTTTGTAATATTGTGTATTATTACAGACTCTAGTGATTCATGCGTTCATTTGTAAATATTTGTTGTTAATGTTCATTTTTTTTGGGTTATTATATTTTTATCTTATTCTATCTTTTGAATATCTGTACGTCCTGGACCAGTCCGAATGAAGCTGCAGCACACACACACACACACACACACACACTCACACACACACACACACTCACACACACACACACACACTCACACACACTCACACACACACACACACTCACAGACAGACAGACAGACAGACAGACAGACAGACAGACAGACAGACAGACAGACAGACAGACAGACAGACAGACAGACAGACAGACAGACAGACAGACAGACAGACAGACAGACAGACAGACAGACAGACAGACAGACAGACAGACACACACACACAGACTCACTCACTCACACACACACACACACACACACACACACACACACACACACACACACACACACACACACACACACACTCACACACACACACACACACACACACAGACAGAGGTCAGAGTTCAGGTCCAGACTAAGTGCTGTTATTTCTTCTGGGTGTAGGTTCCAGCGTTCTTGTATGCGCCCACGTAGCCCGTGTTCTCCACCAGCTCCTCGCGGCCCTCGCGCCCTTTGCCCCGCCCACTCCCGTCGAAGCGTTCCTTGTGGGAGCCGGTGTACCGCGACGCGTCCGTCAGCCGGTCCAGCGCCGGCGCTTTCGCCACTTTCTGACGGTACACAGACACACAGGGAGTAAAACACTGAGATACAGAGAAGGTTCTGGAAAGAGAAAGTACCTGGAAAGGTTTCTAAGAAGATCATGAATAAAAAAGCCAATGAAAGGTTCTTAAAGAAAGAGTTCCTAGAAGACACAGGAAGTGAAAGACTGGAGGAACTGGGATCTCTGGCCTCTGATTGGCCGTTGCTAGCATGCTACTTATATATATCAATATTCCAATTACTTGTATATAGACTATTCTGCACTATTTCTACTATATTTTAGAATCTATTGTATTCTATTTACTTGCACCCTTGTATCTGTGTTATTGTGTTGCTCTGTGGGAGGAGCCTCTGATCTTCATCGTCATATCTACACTGTAGCTCTGTGGGAGGAGCCTGTGATCTTCATCGTCATATCTACACTTTAGCTCTGTGGGAGGAGCCTGTGATCTTCATCGTCATATCTACACTGTAGCTCTGTGGGAGGAGCCTGTGATCTTCATCGTCATATCTACACTGTAGCTCTGTGGGAGGAGCCTGTGATCTTCATCGTCATATCTATACTGTAGCTCTGTGGGAGGAGCCTGTGATCTTCATCGTCATATCTATACTGTAGCTCTGTGGGAGGAGCCTGTGATCTTCATCGTCATATCTACACTGTAGCTCTGTGGGAGGAGCCTCTGATCTTCATCTTCATATCTACACTGTAGCTCTGTGGGAGGAGCCTGTGATCTTCATCTTCATGACTACACTGTAGCTGTGTACGTATGACCAATAAAAGCCTTGAATCCTTCTTAAAGAAAGAGACAGGAAGTGAAAGACTGGAGGATCTTTGGCCTCTGATTGGTCGTTAGCATGCTAGTTGTCGTTAGCATGCTAGTTGTTCTTCTCACCGTGACCCCTGCGTTGCTGGGTTCGCGGCCCTCCACCAGTTTAAAGATGGACTCCAGCGCCTCCTCCTTGCTTTGACCTTTGAACCTCTTGGGGGCTAACTCCTGCAGAGCCATCTGAAACTCCTCGTAGGTGATGACCCGCGACGTCTTCTGCCTGAAAAACACATCCAAGAAGATAATCGTCTAGTTGAACTGTTGAAGGAGTAGAAGCAGTGTTGCCACCATTGGATATACAGAGCACAAGATTAAACTCGAAATATAATATACTCAATACATTCTCTCTCCATCTATCTATCTATCTATCTATCCATCCATCCATCCATCCATCCATCCCTCTCTCTCTCCCTCTCCCTACCTACGTACCTACCTATCTATCTATCTTTATCTGATCTTATCTCATCTTACCTTATCTCATCTCATCTCTCATCTCATCTAATCTCTCATCTCATCTCTCCTCTTATCTCTCATATCATCTATCATCTCATCTAATCTCATCTCTCATATCATCTATCATCTCATATGAACTCTCATCTCATCTCTCATCTCATCTCTCATCTCATCTCATCTCTCATCTCATATCATCTCTCATCTCATCTATCATCTAATCTCATCTCTCATCTCATCTCATCTCTCATCTCTCCTCATCTCTCATATCATCTATCATCTCATATCATCTCTCATCTCATCTCTCATCTAATCTCATCTCATCTATCATCTCATATCATCTCTCATCTCATCTCTCCTCATCTCTCATCTCATCTCTCCTCATCTCTCATATCATCTATCATCTCATATCATCTCTCATCTCATCTCTCATCTCATCTATCATCTCATCTAATCTCATCTCTCATCTCATCTCTCATCTCATCTCTCATCTCATCTCTCATCTCATCTCTCATATCATCTATCATCTAATCTCATCTCTCATCTCATCTCTCCTCATCTATCATCTCATCTCATCTCTCCTCATCTCTCATATCATCTATCATCTCATCTCTCATCTCATCTCTCATCTCATCTCTCATCTCTCTCATCTCTCCTCTCATCTCTCATCTCATATCTCATCTCATCTCTTATCTCATCTCTCATATCATCTATCATCTCATCTAATCTCTCCTCTCTCCTCTTATCTCATCTCTCATCTCATCTCTCATCTCATCTCATCTCTCATCTCATCTCATCTCATCTCTCCTCTTATCTCATCTCTCATCTCATCTCTCCTCTCTCCTCTTATCTCATCTCTCATCTCATCTCTCATCTCATCTCTCATCTCATCTCTCATCTCATCTCATCTCTCATCTCATCTCTCATCTCATCTCATCTCAACTCTCATATCTCTCATCTCTCATCTCTCTCTCTCTCTCTCTCTCTCTCTCTCTCTCTCTCTCTCTCTCTCTCTTCTCTCTCTCTCTCTCTCTCTCTCTCTCTCTCTCTCTCTCTCTCTCTCTCTCTCTCTCTCTCTCTCTCTCTCTCTCTCTCTATCTATCCCTCTATCTATCCCTCTATTTATCTATCTATCTCTCTCTCCATCTATCTATCTATATATCTATCTCTCTCTCCATCTATCTATCTATCTATCTCTCCATCTCTCTCTCTCTCTCCTCTCTCTCTCTCTCCCTACCTATCTATCTATCTATCCCTCTATATATCCCTCTATCTATCCCTCTATCTATCTATCTCTCTCTCCATCTATCTATCTATCTATCCCTCTATCTATCTATCCCTCTATCTATCTATCTATCTATCTCTCTCTCCATCTATCTATCTATCTATCTATCCATCTATCTATCTATCCCTCTATATATCCCTCTATCTATCCCTCTATCTATCTATCTCTCTCTCCATCTATCTATCCCTCTATCTATCTATCCCTCTATCTATCTATCTATCTCTCTCTCCATCTATCTATCTATCCCTCTATCCATCTATCTATCTATCCATCTATCTATCTATCCCTCTATCCATCTATCTATCTATCCCTCTATCCATCCATCTATCTATCCCTCTATCCATCTATCTATCTATCCCTCTATCTATCTATCTATCTATCCATCTATCTATCTATCCATCTATCTATCTATCTATCTATCTATCCCTCTATCTATCTATCTATCTATCTATCATAACCTCTTCTGTGGAAAAGGTTTTTCTAATTAATAAGAAATCTGTCCAATCCAAATGATCCAGAGTCCCCTAAATCTTTCAAATCCACCCAAAATAAATTTGAATCAGTCCACAGAGAGAACAGATATGGCCTCTTTCTGTTTAAAACGGACATTTCTGATCCTGAAAATGTCAGGAATTGATTCAGCGTCCTCTTTACCTGGTTAAATAAAGGATATATATATATATATAACCTCCAAAAAAAAAAGTAAGCACTTTTTAAATTGTATTATACGATACCTTGTCTTTTTATGCTGCTGCAACACAAACATTTCCCAAATTGGGATCAATAAAGTTCTTTATCTGATCTTATCTCATCTTACCTTATCTCATCTCATCTCTCATCTCATCTCTCATCTCTCATCTCATCTCTCCTCTTATCTCTCATATCATCTATCATCTCATCTAATCTCATCTCATCTCTCATCTCATCTCTCCTCATCTCTCCTCATCTCTCATCTCATCTCTCATCTCATCTCATCTCTCATCTCATCTCTCCTCTTATCTCTCATATCATCTATCATCTCATCTAATCTCATCTCTCATCTCATCTCTCCTCATCTCTCATCTCATCTCTCATCTCATCTCATCTCTCATCTCATCTCTCCTCTTATCTCTCATATCATCTATCATCTCATCTAATCTCATCTCATCTCTCATCTCATCTCATCTCTCATCTCATCTCTCCTCTTATCTCTCATATCATCTATCATCTCATCTAATCTCATCTCATCTCTCATCTAATCTCTCCTCATCTCTCATCTCATCTCTCATCTCATCTCTCCTCATCTCTCATCTCATCTCTCATCTCATCTCTCATCTCATCTCTCCTCTTATCTCTCATATCATCTATCATCTCATCTAATCTCATCTCATCT
>JASDAP010000488.1:710025-715025 GCA_031216635.1 Dissostichus eleginoides
CCGGACGGGCTGTTCGGACCCCAGTTCCACGCCATGGTGGAGTCCATGAAGGCGGCTGCAGAACAGGCGGACGACATCCGCCAGCACGTTAGCTGGCTCCAGCCTGCGGGGCGGCCACAGCGGCACCAACGCCGCAGCAGCCGCAGCAGCAGCCGCAGCAGCCGCAGCGTCCAACCCGGCCACAGCGGCAGGCGGAGAGACGCACACAGAGAGGCAACAGCAGCCGCGGCGTCAGGCTCGCCCGTCGGCGGCGGCAGGGGCCCCGCCCCGCGTCGCCGCTCCCCCGCCACCCCAGAGGCAGAGGGGTCTTCCGGCGGTGAGCCAACGGGGAGGGAGGCACTCCCGCTCCTGGTCTGCTCCGCGAGAGCCTCCGAGGAAGCAAAGCCGCTTCTGACGTGTTGGGGGGGGTTGTGAGAAAAATAAAACGAGTTTATTTTCCAACTTTGTGTCTGAGGCATCAGTATCAAGTGTTTCTCACATATCCCCCACTCTGCCAGCTGCCTATAACCTATCGGTTATAGCCAGCAGGGCTCGTTGAAAAAACCTGCAGTTTTTAATCTATCGGTTAATAAACTGCGGAGTTCGCTAACTAAGCCAGCTGCCACCAATCTGTTGATTAGTAGGCAGCAGGGCTCGCTGCAGAAGTCTGCTGGTTTTAGCCTATGGGTTAATAAACCGCAGAGCTCGCGGCATTCCTCTGTCCGAGATACGCCTCCTACACACGGTCATAATAAGCCCATGAGAGCAGTTATGACGCCTCATGTGGACGTCACTGCACACACCTCCACTCATCCCCTGAGCGTGTACGCGCCTCATGATGAGAGCCGGAGTGAAACGCAGCGTGTGGAGGCTCCCTCACAGCCCTTTCGCTCCAGGCCCACCTTGGGTTGCCTCACGGGCAGCGGCGGCGAGGGCTCTGACGTGGCTCGTCACCATGACGACCACAACACATCTCGAGCACGTGCGCCCGCTCTCAGAGTGTTTCTCAGAGTGGCAGCGCGTGTGTCTGATGGACAGATGGATGAGCAGGTTGATCAGCAGAGGGTACACCCTGCAGTTCACCTCTCCCCCCCACAGTTCAATGGGATACAGGAAACACTCCTGTCATCCCAGGAACAGTGTCTTGCGCTCCAGTCAGAGCTGCGGGAACTCCTGTTGAAAGAGGCTATTTCCAGGGTTCCTCAAGGGGAAGAAAATCAGGGGTATTACTCCCGCTATTTTCTTATCCCGAAGAAGACAGGGGGAATGAGACCCATCCTCGATCTGTCAGTTTTCAACAAGGCAATAATGAAAAGGCCTTTTCACATGCTGACGATCAAACAGGTGCTGGAGTGTGTTCACCAGGGGACTGGTTCACCTCTAGACCTGAAGGATGCTTACTTCCACGTACCCATCATCCCGAAACACAGGAAATTCCTGCGTTTCTCATTCCAGGGAATATCGTACCAGTACAACCGTCTGCCGTTCGGTTATTCCCTGGCTCCTCGCACCTTTTCAAAGTGTGTAGAGACGGCGCTGCAGCCGCTACACAGAGGAGGGATGAGAGTACTATTTTACCTGGACGACCTGCTGTTGCTGGCTCGCTCCAGGGAGGAAGTTGCTTTACAGACGGTACAGCTCGTATCACATCTGTCAAAGCTGGGTTTCATAATAACTGGAAGAAGAGCCGCCCTCTTCCCTCCCAGAGTATTGTTTACCTGGGTGTGGAATTGAACTCAGCCCGCATGAGAGCGCGACTCTCACAGCAGAGAGTGGAGGCACTGACAGCTCTTCTCCGACGCGTCACACCTCGCAGCGTGGTGACAGCCCTCTCCGTGATGCAGCTGCTGGGCATGATGGCAGCTGGTCACGTGGTGATCCCCCTGGGTCTCCTTCACATGAGGATACTCCAGAGGTGGTTTATTCGCCTGCGCATCGACCCCGTGCGACAGAAGAGGCGCATGGTGGCCATCCCTCCTTCCGTGGGTTCAGACTTAACCTATTGGAAAAGTCCCCACGTGCTGTCAGCGGGTGTGCCCCTGGGCAGAGTTACGTCACACATCTCGGTGTTCACAGACGCATCTCTCTCAGGGTGGGGAGGAACGTGTATGTCGCAGGCAGTGGGGGGACAGTGGCCGGCTCACATGTCCCTCCACATAAACGTGCTGGAATTGCTCTCCGTACGGAGAGTAATCCAGCATTTTGCCCCGTTGCTGCGGAATCAGCATGTGTTGATTCGCACAGACAACAAAGCCGCGGCAGCCTACATCAATCGCCAGGGCGGAGTCGCTCAGCGCAGCTGTTGAACACAGCCAGGCCGCTGTTGATATGGGCGCGATCACACTTGCTCTCCATCAGAGCAATGTATGTTCCCGGCGAGCTGAACAAAGGGGCAGACCTCATGTCCAGAGGAGGTCCTCGCCAGGGGGACTGGAGCCTCCATCCCGAGCTGGTCTCCCAGGTATGGAGCCGGTTCGGGAGAGCAGAGGTGGATCTGTTCGCCGCACGCGGGAACGCGCAGTGCGCCCTCTGGTTCTCCCTGAAAGCGCAGGACCACCCCCCCCTGGGGGTGGACGCGTTCGCACATCGACCGTGGCCCAGGGGACTGTTGTACGCGTTTCCACCAGTCCCGCTGATTCCTCGGTGCCTGGACCGAGTGCAGGAGGAGCGACTGTCAATGATCCTGATTGCCCCGGAGCGCACGGGCGCTTCCTGGTTTCCATGCCTACAGCGTACGCTGTCAGGCAAACCGTGGAAAATTCCGTGGGGGGGACGCTCTCTCGCAGGTGGAGGGAGCGATCAGCAGTCACCCTGTGATAGGCCAGCACCTATGGGCATGGCCCCTGAACGGGAACATTTAGAGGGGCTGGGCCTCTCTCAAGATGTTGTACGTACCATTCAAGGAGCCAGGGCAGCGTCTACCAGAGCGTCCTACACAGCCAAGTGGACAGCTTTCCAGCGTTGGTGTGTGGCGAAAAGCCTGGACCCCATTACGTGCCCCCTGCCTCACGTGCTGTCATTCCTCCAGCTGTTGCTGGACAGGAATTTGGCCTTCAACACAATCAAGGTATATGCTGCTGCCATATCATCTTGTCACGTAGGTTTCGGGGTCGGGACGGTGTTTAGTCACCCCCTGACGAAACGTTTTCTGCGAGGAGTACGGAGACTCAGACCTGTGTCACGCGCACTGGCGCCTCAGTGGGATTTGGCTTTAGTGTTACGCGCACTAAGCAAATCCCCATTTGAACCTTTGGCTCAGGTTCCCCTTAAACTGTTATCAGCCAAAGTAGTACTACTTTTGGCTCTAACATCAGCGAAAAGGGTGAGTGATTTGTCTGCTCTCTCTGTGGCTCCGTCATGCCTCCGGATCCAAGGAGATGGCAGTTCAGCTGTTTTACGCCCTAACCCGGCTTTTATGCCAAAGGTCATCACAAGCTCTTTTAAATCAAGAGTGATCACCCTGGATGGCTTCTTTCCCCCTCCTCACAGGTCGGAGGAAGAAGCCACGTCTCATCTCCTCTGTCCGGTGCGCGCGCTGGCCTGCTATGTGGCGCGCACGGCTGCCTTGCGCCGTTCTCAGCGCCTGTTTGTGCATTACAGAGAGCGCTCGATCGGGCAGCCTCTGTCTGCACAACGGCTGTCACACTGGCTGTGTGAGGCTGTGTCACAGGCATATGTCTCCTCTGGGGCGGATCCCCCAGAGAACATCAGTGCGCACTCCACCAGAGGAATTTCCTCCTCCACGGCTTTGCACGGAGGAATGTCAGTGGAAGACATTTGCACTGCTGCATCTTGGTCTTCCCCCTGTTCTTTATTCAATTTTATTTGAGGGATGTCTCCCATTCCTCTCTGACACACCCTGTGCTGAGTGTCCTGTCAGAGTGAGTGACGTCAGGGATCCAGCTGTGCGCCTCTCTCCTGCCTCTCGGCACACGAAGAGCGGCCCTTTCCCCTCTTATGAGAGGGATGTTTCCTTGTTTCCTCTGACACATTTTGTACGGAGTGTCTTGTCAGAGTGAGTGATGTCAGGGATCCAGCTGTGCGCTCCTGCCTGTCTACACGCAGAGAGTTGCCCGTGTTCCCCCTCTTTTTGTCGCTGGGCAAAGTGTGACCTTCGTCTCTACTTATCACAGCGGCGGGTATGTATTGTTCCCAGCCTGCGTCCCCTCATGGTAAATATTCATGTTATGCTATATTCCAGGGACTGTGATGCGCCATTCGCATGGCGCAATAGGCATGGGTTATTATCTGAGCAGGTGTGTCTGTGCTTCCAGTACCGGGGGGACCCAGTGGGGCGCAGACTACATCTTGCTTCGCCATTAACCCAATAGCGATAGCCTTAGAGGGCGGAGCCATATACGAAATAGAACTGAAGTTACCTACTGTAACTCCAGCTTCTATGAGTATTGGCGTAGCCCTCTAAGTTCTGGGCCCCACTGGCTCCAGGAATAGCTGAAGAAAAGTTGTTTGTGTGGGAGCAGATTGTCGGGCCTCCTTCCTATTTATACCGGAAGGGAGCCCGAGGGTGGGGCCCACCTTGCGGGTGGGCGTGGACTACAAGTGTTTCAGTGCTGCGCGGGCGCGCAGGGGATTACCCAATAGCGATAGCCTTAGAGGGCTACGCCAATACTCATAGAAGCTGGAGTTACAGTAGGTAACTTCAGGTCATTTGTGTGTAGATATTTTTCCCTCCTCCTGTGTCTGTGAGTGTGAGTGTGTGTGTGTGTGTGTGTGTGTGTGTGTGTGTGTGTGTGTGTGTGTGTGTGTGTGTGTGTGTGTGTGAGTGAGCAAGCAGGTGGTGCCCGTTAGCTGATTAGCTACCTTCAACATGCTGATTGGTCCACCTGAAGAAGAGGGGAGCATTTAAGCTGCAGCCATGCGGTCCCTCTGCCCTCTCTCTGACTCAACTTCTCCTACTCCCAACTCTGCGCGTGTTGAGATATCGGACCTGTGGTGCTGTGTGTGTAATTCTACCGTATACCGGTCCCTTTGCTTGTTGTGAAACTTTAGGAAGAAAACTA
>JASDAP010000488.1:722525-731835 GCA_031216635.1 Dissostichus eleginoides
CCCCCTGCAGCTCCAGCTGAGGGTTGGTGTAGCCCAGGGTCCCTGGTGAGGTGACTTCCTGTGGGGAAGGGCAGAGAGTTACACACACACACAAATACACACACAAATACACACACAAATACACACACACACACACACACACACACTCATCATGTTTTACCCACACGGTGATTACGGACCCTTAATATTGGAATATTTTGAGAAAGAAGTTGCACTTGAAAGAGCGGAGTCAGAATTTTTTGATTTTCTGAAAAAAATCTGAATGTTGAGAAAAAGTCGCAAATTTAAGAGTTTTTGAAATAAAGTCATAATGTTTACATTTTCAGAAAATAGTCACTATTTGAAGAGTTCCTGAATTTTCTGAAAAAAGTCAGACTTTTAAGATTTTCAGAAAAAAGTCCAAATTATTAGAAAAAAAAAGTTGAATTGAAGAAAAAACGTTGGTATAGTTTGTGAAAACAGTTTGGAATATTTGACCAAAAATACTTCATATTTGTCCAAAAAGTTGGACTATTTTTGGACAAAAGGTTGGACTATTTTTGGACAAAAGGTTGGACTATTTTTGGACAAAAAGTTGGAATAGTGTGTTATAAAAGTCGGAAACATTTTGAGAAAAAGGTCGGAGCAGTTTGTGAAAACATTTTGGGAATATTTTTGGGAAATATTCGAATCTGAGAAAAAGTTGAAATATTTTGTGAAAGAAAAGTTGGAATTCAAGAACAAAACATCTGCATATTTTGAGAGTACTGAGTAAAAACAGTTTGAATATGAATATTTGAGAAAAGATGACACCTTATTGAGGAGTCCTGAGGGAGCTCTGTCTCCTCCCTGCTGACGGTGACGCTGCCTCACGATGTACTCAAAGGTGCTGAGTCTGTTCCACACTGCACCATCAAGAGAGACACTGTTAGCTGTGTGTGTGTGTGTGTGTGTGTGTGTGTGTGGTGTGTGTGTGTGTATGTGTGTGTGTGTGTGTGCTCACTGAGGTAGATGTGGAAGCACAGCAGATGGCAGAGCAGCACAGAGGACAGCAGCGAGAGGACGATGGTGATGGCGGCGAGAGAGGGAATCACTGCTGCTGCAGAGCGGAGAGGAGAGAGAGGCAGGAAGAGAAACCAGGTCTCATTACGACCTGCAGAGACACACACACACACACACACACACACACACACACACAATAGGTCAGTAATACCCCACTTCTGCATTTAAAAACGGTGGTTGCCTTTAGCTTAGCGGTGGTGACGTGAAGTCATGTGACCGTGCTGTAGTTCCTCTATAGCCCAACGTTAGCCACCTTTAGCTTAGCGGTGGTGACGTGAAGTCATGTGACCATGCTGTAGTTCCTTTATAGCCAACATTAGCCACCTTAGCTTAGCGGTGTGAGTGACGTGAAGTCATGTGACCGTGCTGTAGTTCCTTTATAGCCCAACATTAGCCACCTTTAGCTTAGCGGTGGTGACGTGAAGTCATGTCACCGTGCTGTAGTTCCTTTATAGCCCAACATTAGCCACCTTTAGCTTAGCGGTGGTGACGTGAAGTCATGTGACCGTGCTGTATTTCCTTTATAGCTCAACATTAGCCACCTTTAGCTTAGCCGTGGTGACGTGAAGTCATGTGACCGTGCTGTAGTTCCTTTATAGCTCAACTTTAGCCTCCTTTAGCTTAGCCGTGGTGACGTGAAGTCATGTGACCGTGCTGTAGTTCCTTTATAGCTCAACTTTAGCCTCCTTTAGCTTAGCCGTGGTGACGTGAAGTCATGTGATGCTCGTAGTTCCTTTATAGCTCAACATTAGCCACCTTTAGCTTAGCGGTGGTGATGTGAAGTCATGTGACCGTGCTGTATTTCCTTTATTGCTCAACATTAGCCACCTTTAGCTTAGCGGTGGTAGTATAATTATATTTTTCTGCTAAATTTCTGGATCTCCTCTGATTCGTTGAGAGACTTACCCAGGAAGTGTTTGTCAGTCCTCAGTTTGGATGGGTCCAGGAAGAACTCGATGAAGACGTAAGAGGACAGAACCAGAACCAGAAACACTCCCAACAAAGCGGAGACCACACTGTGCAGGAACAACCTGTAAGAGAAGAAGAACTCACTTGTAGTTCCTGCTCTCTCCACAGTGTTTATAACAGAAGAAGAACTCACTTGTAGTTCCTGCTCTCTCCACAGTGTTTATAACAGAAGAAGAACTCACTTAGTTCCGCTCTCTCCACAGTGTTTATAACAGAAGAAGAACTCACTTGTAGTTCCTGCTCTCTCCACAGTGTTTATAACAGTAGAAGAACACTTGTAGTTCCTGCTCTCTCCACAGTGTTTATAACAGAAGAAGAACTCACTTGTAGTTCCTGCTCTCTCCACAGTGTTTATAACAGAAGAAGAACTCACTTGTAGTTCCTGCTCTCTCCACAGTGTTTATAACAGAAGAAGAACTCACTTGTAGTTCCTGCTCTCTCCACAGTGTTTATAACAGAAGAAGAACTCACTTGTAGTTCCTGCTCTCTCCACAGTGTTTATAACAGAAGAAGAACTCACTTGTAGTTCCTGCTCTCTCCACAGTGTTTATAACAGAAGAAGAACTCACTTGTAGTTCCTGCTATCTCACACAGTGTTTATAACAGAAGAAGAACTCACTGTAGTTCCTGCTCTCTCCACAGTGTTATAACAGAAGAAGAACTCACTTGTAGTTCCTGCTCTCCACAGTGTTTAACAGAAGAAGAACTCACTTGTAGTTCCTGCTCTCTCCACAGTGTTTATAACAGAAGAAGAACTCACTTGTAGTTCCTCTCTCCACAGTGTTTATAACAGAAGAAGAACTCACTTGTAGTTCCTGCTCTCTCCACAGTGTTTATAAAAGAAGAAGAACTCATGTAGTTGCTCTCTCCACAGTGTTTATAACAGAAGAAGAACTCACTTGTAGTTCCTGCTCTCTCCACAGTGTTTATAACAGAAGAAGAACTCACTTGTAGTTCCTGCTCTCTCCACAGTGTTTATAACAGAAGAAGAACTCACTTGTAGTTCCTGATCTCTCCACAGTGTTTATAACAGAAGAAGAACTCACTTGTAGTTCCTGATCTCTCCACAGTGTTTATAACAGAAGAGAACTCACTTGTAGTTCCTGCTCTCTCCACAGTGTTATAACAGAGAAGAACTCACTTGTAGTTCCTGCTCTCTCCACACAGTGTTTATAACAGAAGAAGACTCACTTGTAGTTCCTGCTCTCTCCACAGGTTTATAACAGAAGAAGAACTCACTTGTAGTTCCTGCTCTCTCCACAGTGTTTATAACAGAAGAATAACTCACTTTGTAGTTCCTGCTCTCTCCACAGTGTTTATAACAGAAGAAGAACTCACTTGTAGTTCCTGCTCTCTCCACAGTGTTTATAACAGAAGAAGAACTCACTTGTAGTTCCTGCTCTCTCCACAGGTTTATAACAGAAGAAGAACTCACTTGTAGTTCCTGCTCTCTCCACAGTGTTTATAACAGTAGAAGAAGAACTCACTTTGTAGTTCCTTGCTCTCTCCACAGTGTTTATAACAGGAAGAACTCACTTGTAGTTCCTGCTCTCTCCACAGTGTTTATAACAGAAGAAGAACTCACTTGTAGTTCCTGCTCTCTCCACAGTGTTTATAACAGAAGAACTCACTTGTAGTTCCTGCTCTCTCCACAGGTTTATAACAGAAGAAAACTCACTTGTAGTTCCTGCTCTCCACAGTGTTTATAACAGTAGAATAAGTCACTTGTAGTTCCTGCTCTCTCCACAGTGTTTATAACAGAAGAAGAACTCACTTGTAGTTCCTGCTCTCTCCACAGTGTTTTAACAGAAGAACTCACTTGTAGTTCCTGCTCTCTCCACAGTGTTTATAACAGAAGAAGAACTCACTTGTAGTTCCTGCTCTCTCCACAGTGTTTATAACAGAAGAACTCACTTGTAGTTCCTGCTCTTCACTTTACATTATACAGAAGAAGAACTCACTTGTAGTTCCTGCTCTCTCCACAGTGTTTATAACAGAAGACAGAACTCACTGTAGTTGCTTCCTCCACAGTGTAAACAGAAGAAGAACTCACTGCGTCCTCCACAGTGTTTATAACAGAAGAAGAACTCACTTGTAGTTCCTGCTCTCTCCACAGTGTTTATAACAGTAGAAGAACTCACTTGTAGTTCCTGCTCTCTCCACACAGTGTTTATAACAGAAGAAGAACTCAGTTGTAGTTCCTGCTCTCTCCACAGTGTTTATAACAGAAGAAGAACTCACTTGTAGTTCCTGCTCTCCACAGTGTTTATAACAGAAGAAGAACTCAGTTGTAGTTCCTGCTCTCTCCACAGTGTTTATAACAGAAGAAGAACTCACTTGTAGTTCCTGCTCTCTCCACAGTGTTTATAACAGAAGAAGAACTCACTTGTAGTTCCTGCTCTCTCCACAGTGTTAACAGAAGAAGAACTCACTGTAGTTCCTGCTCTCTCCACAGTGTTTATAACAGAAGAAGAACTCACTTGTAGTTCCTGCTCTCTCCACAGTGTTTATAACAGAAGAAGAACTCACTTGTAGTTCCTGCTCTCTCCACAGTGTTTATAACAGAAGAAGAACTCAGTTGTAGTTCCTGCTCTCCACAGTGTTTATAACAGAAGAACTCACTTGTAGTTCCTGCTCTCTCCACAGTGTTTATAACAGAAGAACTCACTTGTAGTTCCTGCTCTCTCCACAGTGTTTATAACAGAAGAAGAACTCACTTGTAGTTCCTGCTCTCTCCACACAGTGTTTATAACAGAAGAAGAACTCACTGTAGTTCCTGCTCTCTCCACAGTGTTTATAACAGTAGAAGAACTCACTTGTAGTTCCTGCTCTCTCCACAGTGTTTATAACAGTAGAAGAAGAACTCACTTGTAGTTCCCTCTCCTCCACAGTGTTTATAACAGAAGAAGAACTCTTGTAGTTCCTGCTCTCTCACACAGTGTTTATAAACAGAAGAAGAACCACTGTAGTTCCTGCTCTCCAACAGTGTTTATAAACAGAAGAAGAACTCACTTGTAGTTCCTGCTCTCTCCACAGTTTTATAACAGAAGAAGAACTCACTTTAGTTCCTGCTCTCTCCACAGTGTTTATAACAGAAGAAGAACTCACTTGTAGTTCCTGCTCTCTCCCAGTGTTTATAACAGAAGAAGAACTCACTTGTAGTTCCTGCTCTCTCCACAGTGTTTATAACAGAAGAAGAACTCACTTGTAGTTCCTGCTCCACAGTGTTTATAACAGAAGAAGAACTCACTTGTAGTTCCTGCTCTCCACAGTGTTTATAACAGAAGAAGAACTCACTTGTAGTTCCTGCTCTCTCCACAGTGTTTATAACAGTAGAAGAACTCACTTGTAGTTCCTGCTCTCCACAGTGTTTATAACAGTAGAAGAAGAACTCACTTGTAGTTCCTGCTCTCTCCACAGTGTTTATAACAGAAGAAGAACTCACTTGTAGTTCCTGCTCTCCACAGTGTTTATAACAGTAGAAGAAGAACTCACTTGTAGTTCCTGCTCTCCACAGTGTTTATAACAGTAGAAGAAGAACTCACTTGTAGTTCCTGCCTCTCCACAGTGTTATAACAGAAGAAGAACTCACTTGTAGTTCCGCTCTCTCCACAGTGTTTATAACAGAAGAAGAACTCACTTGTAGTTCCTGCTCTCTCCACAGTGTTTATAACAGTAGAAGAAACTCACTTGTATTCCTGCTCTCTCCACAGTGTTTATAACAGAAGAAGAACTCACTTGTAGTTCCTGCTCTCTCCACAGTTGTTTATAACAGAAGAGAACTCACTTGTAGTTCCTGCTCTCCACACAGTGTTTAACAGAAGAAGAACTCAGTTGTAGTTCCTGCTCTCCCACAGTGTTAAACAGAAGAAGAACTCACTTGTAGTTCCTGCTCTCTCCACAGTGTTTATAACAGAAGAGAGAACTCACTTGTAGTTCCTGCTCTTCCACGTGTTATAACAGTAGAAGAACTCACTTGTAGTTCCTGCTCTCTCCACAGTGTTTATAACAGAAGAAGAACTCAGTTGTAGTTCCTGCTCTCTCCACAGTGTTTATAACAGAAGAAGAACTCACTTGTAGTTCCTGCTCTCTCCACAGTGTTTATACAGAAGAAGAACTCACTTGTAGTTCCTGCTCTCTCCACAGTGATAACAGAAGAAGAAACTCACTTGTAGTTCCTGCTCTCTCCACAGTGTTTATAACAGAAGAAGAAAACTCACTTGTAGTTTCCTGCTCTCCACAGTGTTTATAACAGAAGAAGAACTCACTTGTAGTTCCTGCTCCACAGTGTTTATAACAGAAGAAGAACTCACTTGTAGTTCCTGCTCTCTCCACAGTGTTTATAACAGAAGAAGAACTCACTTGTAGTTCCTGCTCTCTCCACAGGTTTATAACAGAAGAAGAACTCACTTGTAGTTCCTGCTCTCTCCACAGTGTTTATAACAGAAGAAGAACTCACTTGTAGTTCCTGCTCTCTCCACAGTGTTTATAACAGAAGAAGAACTCACTTGTAGTTCCTGCTCTCTCCACAGTGTTTATAACAGAAGAAGAACTCAATTGTAGTTCCTGCTCTCTCCACAGTGTTTATAACAGTAGAAGAAGAACTCACTTGTAGTTCTCTGGTCTCACAGTGTTTATAACAGAAGAAGAACTCACTTGTAGTTCCTGCTTCTCCCACAGTGTTTATACAGAAGAAGAACTCACTTGTAGTTCCTGCTCTCCACAGTGTTTATAACAGAAGAACTCACTTGTAGTTCTGCTCTCTCCACAGTGTTTATAACAGAAGAAGAACTCACTTGTAGTTCCTGCTCTCTCCACAGTGTTATAACAGTAGAAGAAGAACTCACTTGTAGTTCCTGCTCTCCACAGTGTTTATAAAAGAAGAAGAACTCACTTGTAGTTCCTGCTCTCTCCACAGTGTTTATAACAGAAGAAGAACTCACTTGTAGTTCCTGCTCTCTCCACAGTGTTTATAACAGAAGAAGAACTCACTTGTAGTTCCTGCTCTCTCCACAGTGTTTATAACAGAAGAAGAACTCACTGTAGTTCCTGCTCTCTCCACAGTGTTTATAACAGAAGAACTCACTTGTAGTTCCTGCTCTCTCCACAGTGTTTATAACAGAAGAAGAACTCACTTGTAGTTCCTGCTCTCCACAGTGTTTATAACAGTAGAAGAAGAACTCACTTGTAGTTCCTGATCTCTCCACAGTGTTTATAACAGAAAAGAACTCACTTGTAGTTCCTGCTCTCTCCACAGTATTTTATAACAGAAGAAGAACTCACTTGTAGTTCCTGCTCTCTCCACAGTGTTTATAACAGAAGAAGAACTCACTTGTAGTTCCTGCTCTCTCCACAGTGTTTATAACAGAAGAAGACTCAGTTGTAGTTCCTGCTCTCTCCACAGTGTTTATAACAGAGAAGAACTCACTTGTAGTTCCTGCTCTCTCCACAGTGTTTATAACAGAAGAAGAACTCACTTGTAGTTCCTGCTCTCTCCACAGTGTTTATAACAGAAGAAGAACTCACTTGTAGTTCTGCTCTCCCACAGTGTTTATAACAGAAGAAGAACTGACTTGTAGTTCCTGCTCTCTCCACAGTGTTTATAACAGAAGAAGAACTCACTTGTAGTTCCTGCTCTCTCCACAGTGTTTATAACAGTAGAAGAACTCACTTGTAGTTCCTGCTCTCTCCACAGTGTTTATAACAGAAGAAGAACTCACTTGTAGTTCCTGCTCTCTCCACAGTGTTTATAACAGAAAAGAACTCACTTGTAGTTCCTGCTCTCTCCACAGTGTTTATAACAGAAGAAGAACTCACTTGTAGTTCCTGCTCTCTCCACAGTGTTTATAACAGAAGAAGAACTCACTTGTAGTTCCTGCTCTCCACAGTGTTTATAACAGAAGAAGAACTCACTTGTAGTTCCTGCTCTCTCCACAGTGTTTATAACAGAAGAAGAACTCACTTGTAGTTCCTGCTCTCTCCACAGTGTTTATAACAGAAGAAGAACTCACTTGTAGTTCCTGCTCTCTCCACAGTGTTTATAACAGAAGAAGAACTCACTTGTAGTTCCTGCTCTCTCCACAGTGTTTATAACGAAGAACTCACTTGTAGTTCCTGCTCTCCACAGTGTTTATAACAGAAGAAGAACTCACTTGTAGTTCCTGCTCTCCACAGTGTTTATAACAGTAGAAGAAGAACTCACTTGTAGTTCCTGATCTCTCCACAGTGTTTATAACAGAAGAAGAACTCACTTGTAGTTCCTGCTCTCTCCACAGTGTTTATAACAGAAGAAGAACTCACTTGTAGTTCCTGCTCTCTCCACAGTGTTTATAACAGAAGAAGAACTCACTTGTAGTTCCTGCTCTCTCCACAGTGTTTATAACAGTAGAAGAAGAACTCACTTGTAGTTCCTGCTCTCTCCACAGTGTTTATAACAGAAGAAGAACTCACTTGTAGTTCCTGCTCTCTCCACAGTGTTTATAACAGAAGAACTCACTTGTAGTTCCTGCTCTCTCCACAGTGTTTATAACAGAAGAAGAACTCACTTGTAGTTCCTGCTCTCTCCACAGTGTTTATAACAGAAGAAGAACTCACTTGTAGTTCCTGCTCTCTCCACAGTGTTTATAACAGAAGAACTCACTTGTAGTTCCTGCTCTCCACAGTGTTTATAACAGAAGAAGAACTCACTTGTAGTTCCTGCTCTCCACAGTGTTTATAACAGTAGAAGAAGAACTCACTGTAGTTCCTGATCTCTCCACAGTGTTTATAACAGAAGAGAACTCACTTAGTTCCTGCTCTCTCCACAGTGTTTATAACAGAAGAAGAACTCACTTGTAGTTCCTGCTCTCTCCACAGTGTTTATAACAGTAGAAGAAGAACTCACTTGTAGTTCCTGCTCTCTCCACAGTGTTTATAACAGTAGAAGAAGAACTCACTTGTAGTTCCTGCTCTCTCACAGTGTTTATAACAGAAGAAGAACTCACTTGTAGTTCCTGCTCTCTCCACAGTGTTTTATAACAGAAGAAGAACTCAGTTTAGTTCCTGCTCTCTCCACAGTGTTTATAACAGTAGAAGAACTCACTTGTAGTTCCTGCTCTCTCCACAGTGTTTATAACAGAAGAGAACTCACTTGCAGTTCCTGCTCTCTCCACAGTGTTTAAATAACAGAAGAACTCACTTGCAGTTCCTGCTCTCTCCACAGTGTTTATAACAGAAGAAGAACTCACTTTGTAGTTCCTGCTCTCCACAGTGTTTATAACAGAAGAAGAACTCACTTGTAGTTCCTGCTCTCTCCACAGTG
>JASDAP010000488.1:732835-745335 GCA_031216635.1 Dissostichus eleginoides
CTTGTAGTTCCTGCTCTCTCCACAGTGTTTATAACAGAAGAAGAACTCAGTTGTAGTCTCTGCTCTCTCCACAGTGTTTTATAACAGAAGAAGAAACTCAGTTGTAGTTCCTGCTCTCTCCACAGTGTTTAATAACAGAAGAAGAACTCACTTGTAGTTCCTGCTCTCTCCACGTTTATAACAGAAGAAGAACTCACTTGTAGTTCCTGCTCTCACAGTGTTTATAACAGAAGAAGAACTCACTTGTAGTTCCTGCTCTCTCCACAGTGTTATAACAGAAGAAGAACTCACTTGTAATTCCTGCTCTCTCCACAGTGTTTTAAACAAGAAGACTCACTTGTAGTTCCTGCTCTCCACAGTGTTTATAACAGAAGAAGAACTCACTTGTAGTTCCTGCTCTCTCCACAGTGTTTATAACAGAAGAAGAACTCACTTGTATTCCTGCTCTCTCCACAGTGTTTATAACACAAGAAGAACTCACTTGTAGTTCCTGCTCTCTCCACAGTGTTTATAACAGAAGAACTCACTTGTAGTTCCTGCTCTCTCCACAGTGTTTATAACAGTAGAAGAACTCACTTGTATTCCTGCTCTCTCCACAGTGTTTATAACAGAAGAAGAACTCACTTGTAGTTCCTGCTCTCTCCACAGTGTTTATAACAGAAGAAGAACTCACTTGTAGTTCCTGCTCTCTCCACACAGTGTTTATAACAGAAGAAGAACTCACTTGTAGTTCCTGCTCTCTCCACAGTGTTTATAACAGAAGAAGAACTCACTTGTAGTTCCTGCTCTTCCACAGTGTTTATAACAGAAGAAGAACTCACTTGTAGTTCCTGCTCTTCCACAGTGTTTATAACACAAGAAGAACTCACTTGTAGTTCTGCTCTCTCCACAGTGTTTATAACAGAAGAACTCACTTGTAGTTCCTGCTCTCTCCACAGTGTTATAACAGAGAAGAACTCACTTGTAGTTCCTGCTCTCTCCACAGTGTTTATAACAGAAGAACTCACTTGTAGTTCCTGCTCTCTCCACAGTGTTTATAACGAAGAAGAACTCACTTGTAGTTCTGCTCTCTCCACAGTGTTTATAACAGAATAACTCACTTGTAGTTCCTGCTCTCTCCACAGTGTTTATAACAGAAGAACTCACTTGTAGTTCCTGCTCTCTCCACAGTGTTTATAACAGAAGAATAACTCACTTGTAGTTCCTGCTCTCCACAGTGTTTATAACAGAAGAAGAACTCACTTGTAGTTCCTGCTCTCTCCAATGTTTATAACAGAAGAAGAACTCACTTGTAGTTCCTGCTCTCTCCAATGTTTATAACAGAAGAAGAACTCACTTGTAGTTCCTGCTCTCTCCACAGTGTTTATAACAGAAGAACTCACTTGTAGTTCCTGCTCTCTCCACAGTGTTTATAACAGAAGAAGAACTCACTTGTAGTTCCTGCTCTCTCCACAGTGTTTTAAACAGAAGAAGAACTCACTTGTAGTTCCTGCTCTCTCCACAGTGTTTATAACAGAAGAACTCACTTGTAGTTCCTGCTCTCTCCACAGTGTTTATAACAGAAGAAGAACTCACTTGTAGTTCCTGCTCTCTCCACAGTTTTTATAACAGAAGAAGAACTCACTTGTAGTTCCTGCTCTCTCCACACAGTGTTTATAACAGAAGAAGAACTCACTTGTAGTTCCTGCTCTCTCACACAGTGTTTATAACAGTAGATAACTCACTTGTAGTTCCTGCTCTCTCCACAGTGTTTATAACAGAGAGAACTCACTTGTAGTTCCTGCTCTCTCCACAGTGTTTATAACAGAAGAATAACTCACTTGTAGTTCCTGCTCTCTCCACAGTGTTTTATAACAGAAGAAGAACTCACTTGTAGTTCCTGCTCTCTCCACAGTGTTTATAACAGAGAAAACTCACTTGTAGTTCCTGCTCTCTCCACAGTGTTTATAACAGAAGAAAACTCACTTGTAGTTCCTGCTCTCTCCACAGTGTTTATAACAGAAGAAGAACTCACTTGTAGTTCCTGCTCTCTCCACAGTGTTTATAACAGAAGAAGAACTCACTTGTAGTTCCTGCTCTCTCCACAGTTTTTATAACAGAAGAAGAACTCACTTGTAGTTCCTGCTCTCTCCACAGTGTTTATAACAGAAGAAGAACTCACTTGTAGTTCCTGCTCTCCACAGTGTTTATAACAGAAGAAAACTCACTTGTAGTTCCTGCTCTCTCCACAGTGTTTATAAAGAGAAGAACTCACTTGTAGTTCCTGCTCTCTCCACAGTGTTTATAACAGAAGAAGAACTCACTTGTAGTTCCTGCTCTCTCCAATGTTTATAACAGAAGAAAACTCACTTGTAGTTCCTGCTCTCTCCACAGTGTTTATAACAGAAGAAGAACTCACTTGTAGTTCCTGCTCTCTCCACAGTGTTTATAACAGAAGAAGAACTCACTTGTAGTTCCTGCTCTCTCCACAGTGTTTATAACAGAAGAAGAACTCACTTGTAGTTCCTGCTCTCTCCACAGTGTTTATAACAGAAGAACTCACTTGTAGTTCCTGCTCTCTCCACAGTGTTTATAACAGAAGAAGAACTCACTTGTAGTTCCTGCTCTCTCCACAGTGTTTATAACAGAAGAAGAACTCACTTGTAGTTCCTGCTCTCTCCACAGTTATAACAGAAGACTCACTTGTAGTTCCTGCTCTCTCCACACAGTGTTTATAACAGAAGAACTCACTTGTAGTTCCTGCTCTCCACAGTGTTTATAACAGAAGAAGAACTCACTTGTAGTTCCTGCTCTCTCCACAGTGTTTATAACAGAAGAAGAACTCACTTGTAGTTCCTGCTCTCTCCAATGTTTATAACAGAAGAAGAACTCACTTGTAGTTCCTGCTCTCTCCACAGTGTTTATAACAGAAGAACTCACTTGTAGTTCCTGCTCTCTCCACAGTGTTTATAACAGAAGAAGAACTCACTTGTAGTTCCTGCTCTCCACAGTGTTTATAACAGTAGAAGAACTCACTTGTAGTTCCTGCTCTCTCCAATGTTTATAACAGAAGAATAACTCACTTGTAGTTTCCTGCTCTCCACAGTGTTTATAACAGAAGAACTCACTTGTAGTTCCTGCTCTCTCCACAGTGTTTATAACAGAAGAAGAACTCACTTGTAGTTCCTGCTCTCTCCACAGTGTTTATAACAGAAGAAGAACTCACTTGTAGTTCCTGCTCTCTCCACAGTGTTTATAACAGAAGAAGAACTCACTTGTAGTTCCTGCTCTCTCCACAGTGTTTATAACAAGAAGAACTCACTTGTAGTTCCTGCTCTCTCCACAGTTTTTATAACAGAAGAAGAACTCACTTGTAGTTCTGCTCTCTCCACAGTGTTTATAACAGAAGAAGAACTCACTTGTAGTTCCCTCTCTCCACAGTGTTTATAACAGTAGAAGAACTCACTTGTAGTTCCTGCTCTCTCCACAGTTTATAACAGAAATAACTCACTTGTAGTTCCTGCTCTCTCCACAGTGTTTATAACAGAAGAAGAACTCACTTGTAGTTCCTGCTCTCTCCACAGTGTTTATAACAGAAGAAGAACTCACTTGTAGTTCCTGCTCTCTCCACAGTGTTTATAACAGAAGAAGAACTCACTTGTAGTTCCTGCTCTCTCCCAGTGTTTATAACAGAAGAAGAACTCACTTGTAGTTCCTGCTCTCCCCACAGTGTTTATAACAGAAGAAGAACTCACTTGTAGTTCCTGCTCTCCACAGTGTTTATAACAGTAGAAGAACTCACTTGTAGTTCCTGCTCTCTCCACAGTGTTTATAACAGAGATAACTCACTTGTAGTTCCTGCTCTCTCCACAGTGTTTATAACAGAAGAAGAACTCACTTGTAGTTCCTGCTCTCCACAGTGTTTATAACAGTAGAAGAACTCACTTGTAGTTCCTGCTCTCTCCACAGTGTTTATAACAGAATAACTCACTTGTAGTTCCTGCTCTCTCCACAGTGTTTATAACAGAAGAAGAACTCACTTGTAGTTCCTGCTCTCTCCACAGTGTTTATAACAGAGATAACTCATTTGTAGTTCCTGCTCTCTCCACAGTGTTTATAACAGAAGAACTCACTTGTAGTTCCTGCTCTCTCCACAGTGTTTATAACAGAAGAAGAACTCACTTGTAGTTCCTGCTCTCTCCACAGTGTTTATAACAGAAGAACTCACTTGTAGTTCCTGCTCTCTCCACAGTGTTTATAACAGAAGAAGAACTCACTTGTAGTTCCTGCTCTCTCCACAGTGTTTATAACAGTAGAAGAACTCACTTGTAGTTCCTGCTCTCTCCACAGTGTTTATAACAGAAGAAGAACTCACTTGTAGTTCCTGCTCTCCACAGTGTTTATAACAGAAGAGAACTCACTTGTAGTTCCTGCTCTCTCCACAGTGTTTATAACAGAAAACTCACTTGTAGTTCCTGCACTCTCCACAGTGTTTATAACAAAGAAGAACTCACTTGTAGTTCCTGCTCTCCACACAGTGTTTATAACAGAAGAAGAACTCACTTGTAGTTCCTGCTCTCTCCACAGTGTTTATAACAGAAGAACTCACTTGTAGTTCCTGCTCTCTCCACAGTGTTTATACAGAAGAGAACTCACTTGTAGTTCCTGCTCTCTCCACAGTGTTTATAACAGAAGAAGAACTCACTTGTAGTTCCTGCTCTCCACAGTGTTTATAAAGAAGAACTCACTTGTAGTTCCTGCTCTCTCCACAGTGTTTATAACAGTAGAAGAAGAACTCACTTGTAGTTCCTGCTCTCTCCACAGTGTTTATAAAAGAAGAAGAACTCACTTGTAGTTCCTGCTCTCTCCACAGTGTTTATAACAGAAGAACTCACTTGTAGTTCCTGCTCTCTCCACAGTGTTTATAACAGAAGAAGAACTCACTTGTAGTTCTGCTCTCTCCACAGTGTTTATAACAGAAGAAGAACTCACTTGTAGTTCCTGCTCTCTCCACAGTGTTTATAACAGAAGAAGAACTCACTTGTAGTTCCTGCTCTCTCCACAGTTTTATAACAGAAGAAGAACTCACTTGTAGTTCCTGCTCTCTCCACACAGTGTTTATAACAGAAGAAGAACTCACTTGTAGTTCCTGCTCTCTCCACAGTGTTTATAACAGAAGAAGAACTCACTTGTAGTTCCTGCTCTCTCCACAGTGTTTATAACAGAAGAAGAACTCACTTGTAGTTCCTGCTCTCTCCACAGTGTTTATAACAGAAGAAGAACTCACTTGTAGTTCCTGCTCTCCCACAGTGTTTATAACAGAAGAAGAACTCACTTGTAGTTCCTGCTCTCTCCACAGTGTTTATAACAGAATAACTCACTTGTAGTTCCTGCTCTCTCCACAGTGTTTATAACAGAAGAAGAACTCACTTGTAGTTCCTGCTCTCCACAGTGTTTATAACAGAAGAAGAACTCACTTGTAGTTCCTGCTCTCTCCACAGTGTTTATAACAGAAGAAGAACTCACTTGTAGTTCCTGCTCGCTCCACAGTGTTTATAACAGAAGAAGAACTCACTTGTAGTTCCTGCTCTCTCCACAGTGTTTATAACAGAAGAAGAACTCACTTGTAGTTCCTGCTCTCCACAGTGTTTATAACAGAAGAACTCACTTGTAGTTCCTGCTCTCTCCACAGTGTTTATAACAGAAGAAGAACTCACTTGTAGTTCCTGCTCTCTCCACAGTGTTTATAACAGAATAACTCACTTGTGGTTCCTGCTCTCTCCACAGTGTTTATAACAGAAGAACTCACTTGTAGTTCCTGCTCTCTCCACAGTGTTTATAACAGAAGAAGAACTCACTTGTAGTTCCTGATCTCTCCACAGTGTTTATAACAGAATAACTCACTTGTGGTTCCTGCTCTCTCCACAGTGTTTATAACAGAAGAAGAACTCACTTGTAGTTCCTGATCTCTCCACAGTGTTTATCAAAAGAAGAACTCACTTGTAGTTCCTGCTCTCTCCACAGTGTTTATAACAGAAGAAGAACTCACTTGTAGTTCCTGCTCTCTCCACAGTGTTTATAACAGAAGAACACACTTGTAGTTCCTGCTCTCTCCACAGTGTTTATAACAGAATAACTCACTTGTGGTTCCTGCTCTCTCCACAGTGTTTATAACAAGAAGAACTCACTTGTAGTTCCTGATCTCTCCACAGTGTTTATAACAGTAACTCACTTGTAGTTCCTGATCTCTCCACAGTGTTTATAACAGAAGAACTCACTTGTAGTTCCTGCTCTCTCCACAGTGTTTATAACAGAAGAACACACTTGTAGTTCCTGCTCTCTCCACAGTGTTTATAACAGAAGAAGAACTCACTTGTAGTTCCTGCTCTCTCCACAGTGTTTATAACAGAAGAAGAACTCACTTGTAGTTCCTGCTCTCTCCACAGTGTTTATAACAGAAGAAGAACTCACTTGTAGTTCCTGCTCTCCCCACAGTGTTTATAACAGAAGAAGAACTCAGTTGTAGTTCCTGCTCTCTCCACAGTGTTTATAACAGAAGAAGAACTCACTTGTAGTTCCTGCTCTCTCCACAGTGTTTATAACAGAAGAAGAACTCAGTTGTAGTTCCTGCTCTCTCCACAGTGTTTATAACAGAAGAAGAACTCACTTGTAGTTCCTGCTCTCCACAGTATTTATAACAGAAGAACTCACTTGTAGTTCCTGCTCTCTCCACAGTGTTTATAACAGAAGAAGAATAACCCACTTGTAGTTCCTGCTCTCTCCACAGTGTTTATAACAGAAGAAGAACTCACTTGTAGTTCCTGCTCTCTCCACAGTGTTTATAACAGAAGAAGAACTCACTTGTAGTTCCTGCTCTCTCCACAGTGTTTATAACAGAAGAAGAACTCACTTGTAGTTCCTGCTCTCTCCACAGTGTTTATAACAGAAGAAGAACTCACTTGTAGTTCCTGCTCTCTCACAGTGTTTATAACAGTAGAAGAAGAACTCACTTGTAGTTCCTGCTCTCTCCACAGTGTTTATAACAGAAGAAGAACTCACTTGTAGTTCCTGCTCTCTCCACAGTGTTTATAACAGAAGAAGAACTCACTTGTAGTTCCTGCTCTCTCCACAGTGTTTATAACAGAAGAAGAACTCACTTGTAGTTCCTGCTCTCTCCACAGTGTTTATAACAGAAGAAGAACTCACTTGTAGTTCCTGCTCTCTCCACACAGTGTTTATAACAGAAGAAGAACTCACTTGTAGTTCCTGCTCTCTCCACAGTGTTTATAACAGAAGAAGAAGAACTCACTTGTAGTTCCTGCTCCCCACATTGTTTATAACAGTAGAAGAAGAACTCACTTGTAGTTCCTGCTCCCCACATTGTTTATAACAGTAGAAGAAGAACTCACTTGTAGTTCCTGCTCCCCACACAGTTGTTGAGCCAGCGGCAGTGATGGTCGAAGTTAGAGACGCATTTATTACACACGGAGCAGTGCTTCGACTTCGCACCGCTGGAAATAACAACAAGTACAGATTATTATATTACAGTACAAGTACTCACACGTCCACCTGCAGTGTGCGAAAAAGCACACGTCCCACCGTCCGGGACGTGTTATTTACAATATCGGACAAGTAGATCTTTCAATTGACTTGTCCGGTGGACAAGTGACGTTTTTCGCCCTCATTTATTGACAAATTATTGATAATTCAGTTTACAAAAGGCAGAACTCATTCGCAAATTGTCCGTGTCCGCCATTGTTAGTTTAGAAATGTTAGTTTCGGTTCTGCTTGTCCATTCCTAAGGAAATGCATCTCGCCGCTTTCTGTACTGTTAGAGGGGGGGGCGGGGCGGGACGGGACGGGGCGGGACGGGGCGGGCGGGGGGGGCGGGGCGGGCGGGGCGGGCGGGACGGGACGGGGCGGGACGGGCGGACGGGCGGGGCGGGACGGGGCGGGACGGACGGGGCGGGACAGACGGGGCGGGGCGGGACGGGGCGGACCGGACGGGGAGGGGCGGGACGGGACGGGCGGGCGGGGGGTAGCGCAGTGGCAGGGTTGGGAAGCACAACTCGGTTCCGAGCAGGAACAAATAACAATTGTCCGGTACCGGGATTAATAAGAGTTGTGAGGACAGGAGGCCGAGTCCCGCGGACCGCAGCTCGTTTTAGCTCCTATGTTGTTAATATGACCACCATTTCCTTTAATAATAATACATTTAATTTATATAGCGCTTCTCATCTGCCAAGACAAATCTCGAAGCGCTTTATGAAGTAAAGCAGCCTCCCTGTCTGTGTCCTCGCGCTGTCCTCACATCCCCGGACCCCCAGACTCGGAGGAGCACAGGGATGTCAGTATTGTTTATGAAGCAGGGTATAGAAAGTACATTATTGAAATGAAAATAGTATTTATTTACTTTTCCAAACAGTGAGCAGCTGGGCAGCTGCAGCACGTGTGTTGCAGGACATGTGTAAGCGTGCAAGCGTCTTTGAGTTGTAGAAAAGCGCTAGGCCTATAGGCTATAAATATAATGTATTATTATTAGGCCTATGTGTTGGACATGTGTGGTTGGACTCTGTCTCACAGGCAGGTTGCAGTGTAACATCAGAGGAGACTGGGCCAATTGTTCATTCTCAAACTGCTCCACTTAGAACTAACTAAACAATGCAGAGATTATTTTTATATGATTTTATTCAATAACCGTAAGAAATTAAACGGTAAGAAGTGATTTGTAAATAGGAATACAGATTTGACTTAATCTTTTCATAAATATATTTTTCTCCCAGTTTGTCATTATTTTTACCCTCTCAAAGAACCGGAATCGAGAACCGAAAATAACCGGAATCGAAAAGCAGAACCGGAATCGTTAAAATCCAAACGATACCCAACCCTATGTGTGATGCAGGAAAATCTTACCGCTCACTTACGTTAGCGGTGTCGTAAAAACCGTGGGAAAATGTAAAATACGATGACGAAGAACAATTTTTGTCCATTCTGGACAAGTGAAAAATGTATTCGGACAAGTAAATTGCCAAACTCACTTGTCCATGGACAAGTACTCTCTAAAAACTTTTTCTCACACTGACCTGGCACAGGTAGCAGTGGGAGTTCTCTTAGTATTATAGTTGTATATAGTAGTAAACAGTAGGCTAAGTACTCACACGTCCACCTGGCACAGGTAGCAGTGGGAGTTCTCAGTATTATAGTTGTATATAGTATTAAACAGTAGGCTAAGTACTCACACGTCCACCTGGCACAGGTAGCAGTGGGAGTTCTCAGTATTATAGTTGTATATAGTAGTAAACAGTAGGCTAAGTACTCACACGTCCACCTGGCACAGGTAGCAGTGGGAGTTATCTTAGTATTATAGTTGTATATAGTAGTAAACAGTAGGCTAAGTACTCACACGTCCACCTGGCACAGGTAGCAGTGGGAGTTATCTTAGTATTATAGTTGTATATAGTAGTAAACAGTAGGCTAAGTACTCACACGTCCACCTGGCACAGGTAGCAGTGGGAGTTCTCTTAGTATTATAGTTGTATATAGTAGTAAACAGTAGGCTAAGTACTCACACGTCCACCTGGCACAGGTAGCAGTGGGAGTTCTCAGTATTATAGTTGTATATAGTATTAAACAGTAGGCTAAGTACTCACACGTCCACCTGGCACAGGTAGCAGTGGGAGTTCTCGATGACGTGCCGGTGTTTGGAGCGGTCGAAGGGGGGGGGGGGCGCCCGGCTGCTCCTCGTCCTCACGCTGAGGTCGGCGGGGTCGATGGAGACGGCTGACAGGTGAAGAACCAGGTGAGACAGGAACATGACCCCCGTGCACTGAGACGCTCAGGAAGTACTACCTAATTCATATTAAAGTACTACAGGAAGTACTGTCATGATTTTAGGAGAAGTAGTACGGGAAGACAGTGCGTACCAACATTGACCCAGTTGTCTTTGATCTCGACCAGAAGCTTTACGATTTAAAATACATTCTGGAGTGTATCTTCAATGACTGGAGGAGAGCCTCCTCTAGAGCAGTGTTTCTCAAACTTTTTCATACCAAGGACCACTTAACCAATAAAAAAATACTCGCGGACCACCTAACTCCACAAATAGAACAGATTACTAATTGCCTGAAAATGGTACAAACAAGTGGCAACATGTGTGATGAAGGTGTTGCGCTGGGCTATATCATGCAATTGAAAGTGAAACTTAAGCTCGCTCCATTGCGGAGATATTCCCGTGAGAGTGCGGAAAACTTAATTGTATTTATTTATTTCAAATGTGACATTTTACCAATATACTCACGGACCACTAGGGAGCGCTCACGGACCACCAGTGGTCCTCGGACCACACTTTGAGAAGCACTGCTCTACAGGGGCCGGAGAGGCGGCCCTTAAGGAGGCACGCCTGGAGGTTTCCAACAAGCCCTGGCTTAGGAGCTTGTTGCCTGAGTGGCTCAGTGAGTGCCGGCCTCCACCCCTTCCTGGGATCCCGCCTGGCCTGGGGAGGCCTCCAAGAGGCCGGTCCGGCCCCAGAAGCCATTGCTCCACTCCAACCCCCCGCGTCCTGTCGTTGTGTCTCCAGCCCCAGCGTCCTGTCGTTGGTCTGGCCCACTCCAGCCCCCCGCGACCCGCGTCCAGTCGCTGGTCCGGCCCACGTCAACCCCCCTGTGTCCTGTCGTTGGTCCAGCCCAATCCAACCCCCCCGTACCCTGTTGTTGGTCCGGCCCACTCCAGCCCCCCTTGTCCTGTCGTTGGTCCAGCCCAATCCAAGCCCCCCGCGTGCTGTCGTTGGTCCGGCCCACTCCAGCCCCCCGTGTCCTGTCGTTGGTCCGGCCCACTCCAGCCCCCCCTTGTCCTGTCGTTGGTCCGGCCCACTCCAACGCTTCTGGTCGTCGGTCCGGCCCACTCCAGCCCCCCGCGTCCTGCCGTTGGTCCGGCCCACTCGAACCCCCGTGTCCTGCCGTTGGTCTGGCCCACTCAAGCCCCCCGCGTCCAGTCGTTGGTCCAGCCCAATCCAACCCCCCTGTGTCCTGGCGTTGGTCCGGCCCACTCCAGCCCCCCTTGTCCTGTCGTTGGTCCGGCCCAATCCAACCCCCCGTGTCCTGTCGTTGGTCCGGCCCACTCCAACCCCCCACGTGCTGTCGTTGTTCCGCCCCACTCCAGTCCCCGTGTCCTGTCGTTGGTCCGGCCCACTCCAGCCCCCGTGTCCTGTCGTTGTTCCGCCCCACTCCAACCCCCCGTGTCCTGTCGTTGGTCCGGCCCACTCCAACCCCCCACGTCCTGTCGTTGTTCCGGCCCACTCCAACCCCCCGTGTCCTGTCGTTGGTCTGGCCCACTCCAACCCCCCGCGTCCTGTCGTTGGTCCGTCCCACTCAAGCCCCACGCGTTCAGTCGTTGGTTTGTGTTGCTTTCAAATTCCCGTACCTGCCTAACTTGTCTTTTTACTGCTTTTGGGTCTGCACTCTTAAACCCTGACAAGTACTACCACTATCCTTCATATTAAAGTACTAATACACTGAGCAGCTCAGGAAGTACTACCTCATTCATATTAAAGTAATAGTACACAGAGTAAAGGATACGATGTACCCAGCGGGGAGCCAGTGGGGGGGCAGCAGAGGGACAAACACCCCCAGCCCGGTGACAGCAAAGAAGCCGAACAGCCCCCAGGCCAGCAGCTGCAGGGGGTGAGGGGGCCAGGACCATCCGTTAGTGCGGGGCAGGGGGCCCTCTACCCGGGGGGGGGGGCGCCATCAGGGACCGGGGCCGTCCGGTTCTTACTGCACAAATCCATCCTGAAACAAAGTCAATCAATCAGTCAATATTTATTATATTTACTGCACAAATCCATCCTGAAACAAAGTCAATCAATCAATGTTTATTTATATATCCCAATATTACAAATCTTGCATTTGTCTCAGTGGACTTTACAGTTTGTACAGAATATCAATACGACCCCCTCTGTCCTTTAGACCCTCATATCGGACAAGGAAACCCCCAGTTGATGGTAGAGAGCCAAAGTTAATGAGAGAAACCCCCCAGTTAATGGGAGAAACCCCCCAGTTAATGGAGAAACCCCCAGTTAATGAGAGAAACCCCCCAGTTAATGGAGAAACCCCCAGTTAATGGGAGAAACCCCCCAGTTAATGGAGAAACCCCCCAGTTAATGGAGAAACCCCCAGTTAATGGGAGAAACCCCCCAGTTAATGGAGAAACCCCCCAGTTAATGAGAGAAACCCCCCAGTTAATGAGAGAAACCCCCCAGTTAATGAGAGAAACCCCCCAGTTAATGGGAGAAACCCCCCAGTTAATGGAGAAACCCCCAGTTAAATGGAGAAACCCCCAGTTAATGGGAGAAACCCCCAGTTAAATGGAGAAACCCCCAGTTAATGGGAGAAACCCCCCAGTTAATGGGAGAAACCCCCCAGTTAATGAGAGAAACCCCCCAGTTAATGAGAGAAACCCTCAGTTAATGGAGAAACCCCCAGTTAATGAGAGAAACCCCCAGTTAATGGAGAAACCCCTCAGTT
>JASDAP010000488.1:750335-770335 GCA_031216635.1 Dissostichus eleginoides
CATGCAGAGGATGGACCATGCAGAGGATGCACCATGCAGAAGATGGACCATGCAGAGGATGGACCATGCAGAGGATGGACCATGCAGAGGATGCACCATGCAGAGGATGGACCATGCAGATGCACCATGCAAGGATGGACCATGCAGAGGATGGACCATGCAGAGGATGGACCATGCAGAGGATGGACCAGGCAGAGGATGGACCATGCAGAGGATGGACCATGCAGAGGATGGACCAGGCAGAGGATGCACCATGCAGAGGATGGACCATGCAGAGGATGGACCATGCAGAGGATGCACCAGGCAGAGGATGGACCAGGCAGAGGATGCACCAGGCAGAGGATGGACCATGCAGAGGATGCACCAGGCAGAGGATGGACCATGCAGAGGATGGACCATGCAGAGGATGGACCATGCAGAGGATGCACCAGGCAGAGGATGGACCAGGCAGAGGATGCACCATGCAGAGGATGCACCAGGCAGAGGATGCACCAGGCAGAGGATGGACCATGCAGAGGATGGACCAGGCAGAGGATGGACCAGGCAGAGGATGCACCAGGCAGAGGATGCACCAGGCAGAGGATGCACCAGGCAGAGGATGCACCATGCAGAGGATGGACCAGGCAGAGGATGGACCAGGCAGAGGATGCACCATTCAGAAGATGGACCATGCAGAGGATGGACCATGCAGAGTATGAACCATGCAGAGGATGGACCATGCACCATGCAGAGGATGAACCATGCAGAGTATGGACCATGCAGGGTATGGACCATGCCCAGGATGCACCATGCAGAGTATGGACCATGCAGAGGATGGACCATGCAGAGTATGGACCATGCAGAGGATGCACCATGCAGAAGATGGACCATGCAGAAGATGGACCATGCAGAGGATGCACCATGCAGGGATGCACCATGCAGAGGATGGACCATGCAGAGGATGAACCATGCAGAGGATCACCATGCACCATGCAGAGGATGAACCATGCAGAGGATGGACCATGCACCATGCAGAGGATGGACCATGCAGAGTATGGACCATGCAGAGGATGCACCATGCAGAAGATGGACCATGCAGAGGATGCACCATGCAGAGGATGGACCATGCAGAGGATGCACCATGCAGAGGATGGACCATGCAGAAGATGGACCATGCAGAGGATGCACCATGCAGAGGATGGACCATGCACCATGCAGAGGATGGACCATGCAGAGTATGGACCATGCAGAGTATGGACCATGCAGAGGATGCACCATGCAGAAGATGGACCATGCAGAAGATGGACCATGCAGAGGATGAACCATGCAGAGGATGCACCATGCAGAGGATGAACCATGCAGAGGATGCACCATGCAGAGGATGCACCATGCAGAGGATGCACCATGCAGAGGATGGACCAGCTAGCACAGATATTAGCCGTTGCATTAGCATTTGTTGTGTCTCTGAACCACTTGTGACGCTGAGTGATGAGCAGACAGTTGTGTGATATCTTTATTTTCCCCGTCTCTGTCGCGCTGCAGATTTTGGACGGTGTTGATTTGTTGTGAAGGTTTTATAGCACCAAGCTATGATCATAAAACGCCCTCAGCGATACTTAGAGTTCAACCTTGTTAAATAAACAGAGTTAGTGTGATGATATGATTTCTTTAATGGAGCGTCGTGTCTTTAATATCTTTTAAATGAATGAGTGTGTAAGTGTGTGTAAGCTGCTGGACTCAGGAACAATGGGTGGGGGGGGGGGGCGGGGCTTTCCCAAAACTCTGTAGGATAAAGTGCGGGGGCGTTTAATACCACACAGACTTCCTGTCCTCCCTCCAGGTGCAGAAACAAATGAACACACACACACACACACACACACTTTACTGGAAGACGTTTACAAGTCTCTGACACAACCCAAACCTTTCCTGTGCACTTTGAGATAAATCATAACTTAAAGTCTTAATGTTCGCTGCAACCTGTCGTAAACATTCCTCAGCGATGAAAAACAATGGATAGATAGATAGATAGATGGATAGATAGATAGATAGATAGATAGATAGATAGATAGATAGATAGATAGATAGATAGATAGATAGATAGATAGATAGATAGATAGATAGATTTTTCAACAAACAATTAAACTATTTACCTATTTAAATTAGAGAAGAATTCCCTTTTTTTCTCACAACAAAGCAGAGTTAAAGCGAGCTCCCCCCCACAGAGCACACAGCTGTAGTGAAACACCACCAGTTTAAAAACTCTTCCATACTTCTCATCAGACAGTGAACTCTAAAACCTACAGTCACTCGTGCCTTTACCACAGATAAAGACATGTTAGTGAGCTGCTGACCGGCTGTCCTGTTCACTTTGTTTTCCTGCTTTTGTAGATGGATATTTTTGCCTGCCCCACAATAAAATTCAACAGTTCCCACTTCCCTGCATTCTGTTTCTTGTAGCCAGCCCCAACAATAAAAGCAGTCTCTGTAAAAACCTCCCCACAGTCTAAAAACACCGTGTTTAAAGCACTAAAGAGAGGCTTCAGTCTGTGACAGTCCAGATAGCAGTGTGATTGTCTCTTTGTCGGTGCAGGACGGACACTCGGAGGACACGGTGGGGTTTATTTTCCACACAAAGGCATTAACGCCCAGGGCCCGTGGAGGATCCTCCACTGCAGGTCTCCTGACCGCTTGTTCAGTGGAGGATCCTCCACTGCAGGTCTCCTGACCGCTGTTCAGTGGAGGATCCTCCACTGCAGGTCTCCTGACCGCTTGTTCGTGGAGGATCCTCCACTGCAGGTCTCCTGACCGCTTGTTCGTGGAGGATCCTCCACTGCAGGTCTCCTGACCGCTGGTTCAGTGGAGGATCCTCCACTGCAGGTCTCCTGACCGCTTGTTCAGTGGAGGATCCTCCACTGCAGGTCTCCTGACCGCTTGTTCAGTGGAGGATCCTCCACTGCAGGTCTCCTGACCGCTGGTTCAGTGGAGGATCCTCCACTGCAGGTCTCCTGACCGCTTGTTCAGTGGAGGATCCTCACTGCAGGTCTCCTGACCGCTTGTTCAGTGGAGGATCCTCCACTGCAGGTCTCCTGACCGCTGGTTCAGTGGAGGATCCTCCACTGCAGGTCTCCTGACCGCTTGTTCAGTGGAGGTTTGTAGAAGAGCCTCCATACTGGCTCACAGCCCCCCGGGACGTTAAGCCTCTGTTTCCACACCGTGTCTCTCCTCTCACTTAGTTTCTGTTGTTCAGGGCCAGAGTGCAGAGTCTATAAAAACCTGTTCCATTCTGCATGTGAATGTCTGCATGAGTTCTGGGTTCTAGCCCATCCTGGTCTGCTAAAATCCCAATGTCTGGAAAAGGGTCCCCTTCGTCAGGGGTTTCTTCTCTGTTAGAGTACTCCCGCAGCATCTCCATCTCATCATCAGTTAGCCTCTGAATCCACTCGCTCAGGATGGTTCTGGTGTGGCGGGCCGACTTCAGGCCGAGCAGAGAGGCCCCGGCCTCGGTGTTGTGGAGTCCAGGACCTGCAGCATCCACGATGTTCCTCAGCTTCACGACCCCAACGGACCGAAGCCTCTCAGAGAGTGCAGGTCTGCTGCTGTCCTGGACGTCCAGCCGGGCCCCCCACACCAGAGGCTCTGCAGGAGCCAGAACAGAGATGCTACGGGACCCACTCTGGCCCATTTAAAAAGTGCCCATACTTTAAAAAGTCCTTTGTAAAACGGAGGCAAAACACACACACGAGTAAAATCACAGTTTGTTAAAAACAATGATGCATCCAAACCCAGGCCTGCTACTCCCCCTTAAGATGGTGCTGGCTCCCGGCCTCCAGACGACATCATCGTTTCCTGTCAGGTATCTTTGTAAAAGCAGCTGCTCGACTCTCTAGGTGCACCAACCCTTGCCCCCCCTCTTCTTTTGGTAGGTACAGCGTGCACTGAGGAACCCAGTGCAACTTATCCCAAAAGAAATTTAAAATAATAATTTGCAACTTTTTTAAAAGACCAGCCGGGGGGTCCACACACTTGAGCTTATGCCAGAGGCTGGATGCTATCAGGTTGTTGATGACCAGCACCCTGCCTCTGTAGGACATGTGGGGAAGCATCCAGCGCCACTTGTTGAGCTTCCCCTCCACCTCTTCTTGAACTCCTTCCCAGTTTTTCCCCAGTGTGACCTCATCTCCAAGATGGACTCCCAAATATTTTAGGCCACCCTTCTTCCATGTCAACCCACCTGGGAGTTGAGGTAGGCCACCAGTCCACTCCCCCACTGCTAGGGCCTCACTTTTGGCCCAGTTGACTTTCGCAGAGGAGAGCTCTTGGAAAGTGTCCACTACCTGCCCTAGCTTGAAAACATCCTGTTGATTTTTTATAAAAACAATGATGTCGTCTGCATAGGCCGATAAAATAAAACGTGTATTAAAACCAGGTAAAAACATTTACTCATTAAAAGAGCGGATATTGTGTAGCATGGGCTCTATTGCCAGTGTGTACAACATACCTGACATCGAGCAGCCTTGTCTTATCCCCCTGGTCACATTAAAGGGTCTAGACAGACCGCCATTTATCTTAAGCACACTCTCAATGTTCACATGCATCACCTTTATCATGGCGATGAAGCCCGGGCTGAGGCCGAACCTCTCCAGCACCTTCCACAGGTAACGGTGCGCAACCCGGTCCAAAGCCTTTTCCTGGTCCAATGAAACCAGACCAGTGTCCAAACCCAATGAACCAGAGACTTCCAAAATATCTCGAATTAGTGACACATTGTCAACAATTGACCTGCCGGGCACACAGTAGGTCTGGGTCCGGTCTACCACCTGGTCCATCACCTTCCTCAGCCTGGAGGACAGGGCCCTGGACAGCAGCTTGTAGTCGGTGCACAGCAGAGAGACGGGCCTCCAGTTCTTGATTTCCTGTAAGTCACCTTTTTTCGGAAGGAGGGTTAAAACAGCTCTTCTGCAGCTCAGAGGGAGGAAAGAGTCATTCAAACTTTCATTAAAGAGGTCCATTAGATCCTCTTTTAAAAAGTCCCAAAATGTCTTGTAAAACTCTGGGGGGAGGCCATCTATTCCAGGGGCCTTCCCCCCCTGCATGCTCTTGAGTGCTGCACACAGTTCCTCCTCAGTCAGGGGCCCATCCAGCTCTTTGTTCGTCTCTTCAGAGACTGTTGGTAGGCCCCTGCAGAACAGATTAAACCCTCCATCATCTTCGGTGTACTCACTGGTGAAGAGGTCGCAGTAGAAGTCCACCGCTCTCTGCCGGATCTGTGTCAGGGTTGAGTGAAGCAGGCAGGACCCAAATGCAGATTTCAAAGAAAAATCCTTTATTTCAAGGCAAAACTGTTCAAAAAACAGATCACTACCCCGTGACACAGTCCAAGACAAACAATGAACCGACAGGGGAACACAGGGAACGACAAGACTAAATACAGGAAGGGGTAATCACGAGACGAGAAACAGCCGGGCAGGGGAGGAGAAACACAAGGGCAACAGGTGAACACAATCAGACAATCAGACACACCAGGGAAACTAACGACAGGGAGGAAAACACAGGGAGAAGGACCAGACAAGAGACAGGGAGGAACACACAGGGAGAAGGACCAGAAAAGAGACAGGGAGGAACACACAGGGAGAAGGACCAGACAAGAGACAGGGAGGAAAACACAGGAGAAGGACCAGACAAGAGACAGGGAGGAACACACAGGGAGAAGGACCAGACAAGAGACAGGGAGGAAAACACAGGGAGAAGACCAGAAAGAGACAGGGAGGAACACAGGGAGAAGGACCAGACAAGAGACAGGGAGGAAAACACAGGGAGAAGGACCAGACAAGAGACAGGGAGGAAACACAGGGAGAAGGACCAGACAGAGACAGGGAGGAACACACAGGGAGAAGGACCAGACAAGAGACAGGGAGGAACACAGGGAGAAGGACCAGACAAGAGACAGGAGGAACACACAGGAGAAGGACCAGACAAGAACAGGGAGGAACACACAGGGAGAAGGACCAGACAAGAGACAGGGAGGAACACACAGGAGAAGGACCAGACAAGAGACAGAGAGGAACACACAGGGAGAAGGACCAGACAAGAGACAGGGAGGAACACACAGGGAGAAGGACCAGACAAGAGACAGGGAGGAACACACAGGAGAAGGACCAGACAAGAGACAGGGAGGAACACAGGGAGAAGGACCAGACAAGAGACAGGGAGGAACACAGGGAGAAGGACCAGACAAGAGACAGGGAGGAACACACAGGGAGAAGGACCAGACAAGAGACAGGGAGGAAAACACAGGGAGAAGGACCAGACAAGAGACAGGGAGGAAAACACAGGGAGAAGGACCAGACAAGAGACAGGGAGGAACACACAGGGAGAAGGACCAGACAAGAGACAGGGAGGAAACACAGGGAGAAGGACCAGACAAGAGACAGGGAGGAAACACAGGGAGAAGGACCAGACAAGAGACAGGGAGGAACACACAGGGAGAAGGACCAGACAAGAGACAGGGAGGAACACACAGGGAGAAGGACCAGACAAGAGACAGGAGGAAACACAGGGAGAAGGACCAGACAAGAGACAGGGAGGAACACACAGGAGAAGGACCAGACAAGACAGGGAGGAACACACAGGGAGAAGGACCAGACAAGAGACAGGGAGGAACACACAGGGAGAGGACCAGACAAGAGACAGGGAGGAACACACAGGGAGAAGGACCAGACAAGAGACAGGGAGGAACACACAGGGAGAAGGACCAGACAAGAGACAGGGAGGAACACACAGGGAGAAGGACCAGACAAGACAGGGAGGAACACAGGGAGAAGGACCAGACAAGAGACAGGGGAACACACAGGGAGAAGGACCAGACAAGAGACAGGGAGGAACACACAGGGAGAAGGACCAGACAAGAGACAGGGAGGAACACACAGGGAGAAGGACCAGACAAGAGACAGGGAGGACAGAACAATCAAAACAAACCCCAAAACCTAACACACAAACCCAAATCGTGACATAATGGCTGCTGGGGCCGAAACTGGGGCCGGAACCATGCTGCTGGGGCCGGTACTGGAGCTGGAACCACAGCTGGTGGGGCCGGAGCTGGGGCCGGAACCATGGCTGTATGGGCCGGTTCTGGAGCAGGGACCATGGCTGCTGGGCACGGAACCGGAACACGGAACCATGGCTGTGTGGGATGGTACTGGAGCACGGTACCATGGCTGTGTGGGCCGGTTCTGGAGCCGGAACCATGGCCGCTGGGGCCGAAACTGGGGCCGGAACCATGGCTGCCGGGGCCAGAACTGAGCCCACAGCATGGCTTCTGGGCTCGGGCTGCTAGCCTGGACTTGCGACTCCTTCTTTAGGAGCTTTTTGGAGGCTCCGTGGACCTCCAAAAGCCAGACGAGTACCCGCGAACGGCTCCTGGACAGGATCAGGAATGGGCCGGAACTATGGCTGCTGGGGCTGGTACTGGAATCCTGGCCTTGCATCTTCCAGTAACCTTCCGGAGGATCCGCGGACCTCCCAAGACCAGGTCATGCCCCAGGAAAGGGTTAGAGGCTTGAGACAAGTTTTCAGGACTCCTCGTAAAAGTTGTAGCCACTCAGGCAACCAGCTCCTGAGCCAGGGCTGGCAAGCAACCTCCTGGCGTGCCTCCTTCAACGCAGCCTCTCTTCCCCGTCTAGATGAGGCGTCACACCAGGTGTAAAAAATGTACTCCAGCGAGTACCCAAGACATTCCGCCTGTAGAGCAAAGCGATCGGCATCTGCTGAGTCCAAATGTGGTCGGTTCATTCTGTTAGGGTTGGGTGAAGCAGGCAGGACCCAAATGCAGATTTCAAAGAAAAATCCTTTATTTCAAGGCAAAACTGTCCAAAAAACAGAACACTACCCCGTGACACAGTCCAAGACAAACAATGAACCGACAGGGGAACACAGGGAAAGACAAGACTAAATACAGGAAGGGAAAATCACGAGACGAGAAACAGCCGGGCAGGGGAGGAGAAACACAAGGGCAACAGGTGAACACAATCAGACAATCAGACACACCAGGGAAACTAACAGACAGGGAGGAAAACACAGGGAGAAGGACCAGACAAGAGACAGGGAGGAAAACACAGGGAGAAGGACCAGACAAGAGACAGGGAGGAAAACACAGGGAGAAGGACCAGACAAGAGACAGGGAGGAAAACACAGGGAGAAGGACCAGACAAGAGACAGGGAGGAACACACAGGGAGAAGGACCAGACAAGAGACAGGGAGGAACACACAGGGAGAAGGACCAGACAAGAGACAGGGAGGAAAACACAGGGAGAAGGACCAGACAAGAGACAGGGAGGAAAACACAGGGAGAAGGACCAGACAAGAGACAGGGAGGACACACAGGGAGAAGGACCAGACAGAGACAGGGAGGAACACACAGGGAGAAGGACCAGACAAGAGACAGGGAGGAAAACACAGGGAGAAGGACCAGACAAGAGACAGGGAGGAAAACACAGGAGAAGGACCAGACAAGAGACAGGAGGAAAACACAGGGAGAAGGACCAGACAATAGACAGGGAGGAACACACAGGGAGAAGGACCAGACAAGAGACAGGGAGGAACACACAGGAGAAGGACCAGACAAGAGACAGGGAGGAAACACAGGGAGAAGGACCAGACAAGAGACAGGGAGGAAAACACAGGGAGAAGGACCAGACAAGAGACAGGGAGGAAAACACAGGGAGAAGGACCAGACAAGAGACAGGGAGGAACACACAGGGAGAAGGACCAGACAAGAGACAGGGAGGAACACACAGGGAGAAGGACCAGACAAGAGACAGGGAGGAACACACAGGGAGAAGGACCAGACAAGAGACAGGGAGGACACACAGGGAGAAGGACCAGACAAGAGACAGGGAGGAACACACAGGGAGAAGGACCAGACAAGAGACAGGGAGGAACACACAGGGAGAAGGACCACAAGAGACAGGGAGGAACACACAGGGAGAAGGACCAGACAAGAGACAGGAGGAACACACAGGGAGAAGGACCAGACAAGAGACAGGGAGGAAAACACAGGAGAAGCCAGACAAGAGACAAGGAGGACAGAACAATCAAAACAAACCCCAAAACCTAACACACAAACCCAAATCGTGACAATCTGGCTGTTTCCTGTCAGCTGCTGTCCTCCTGCTGACCTCAGAGCGTGGATCAGCCTGCCCTGCCCGTTCTTCTTCTCCAGACTGAAGAAGTACTTCGTGGGTGAATCCATCAGGGAAGCGCTCTGGAATCGGGACCGGACCAGCGCCCCCTGTGCTCTAGAACCCAGCAGGTCTGCCAAAATGGCTTTTTTAGATTTGAGGTCTTCAATGCAACCTGGATTTCCTGTGGACTCTGCAAAGCTCTGCAGTTCCACTATTTCCGTCTCCAGATCTCTCATAGACTTGGTGATGTCACGAGAAACATTGAGAGTGTACTGAAGACAAAGCTGCTTGATCTTTCCCACAATCCCACCACTGCTTCAATGAGTTCAAATCCCCCTTCCTTTCTCTAAAACCTTTCCAAAAATAAATAAAAACCTCTCTAAAATGTGTATCTAAAAGCAGAGCAGTGTTAAAATGCCAATACGCAGATTTGCTTTTTATGTTGACAATAAAAACATCACACAATACAAGGGAGTGGTCAGAGAAACCAACAGGCTCTATAGCACACTTTTTAAAAACATTCAAATGGTGCTTAAAACAATCAAAGCTGCCTAGCCATTGATAAAAGGTTCTCCCTGTGGACCCATGTGTACTGTCTGTGATGTGTGTTCTCTCCATAGGTCTGATAGACTATGTGTTGCTATTAACTGTGTCATGGCTCTTTTGGATGCAGCATGAGGCTCCCTATGGTTCCTATCTAACTCGTCATTCTGTGTGCAGTTAAAATCTCCCCCTAAAAATATAAACTCTTCTGGTTCACACTCACTTAAAACAGCGCTGAGCTCCTTTAAAAACTGAACTCTGGCAGGACCTGAATTAGGAGCGTATACGTTGATAAAAACCAGATTCAAAAGCTCATAGTTAGCTCTCACCACCAGCAGTCTGCCCTTTGCTCTTTCTTCCACTGTGTGGGACTTGGGGATAAAGTCTTTAGCAAACAGGACTGCCACTCCTGCACTGGTACTGCTAAGACCACTTAACACCACCTCCCCATCCCACTCCCTCCTCCAGTCCGTCCCGTTTAAAGTGTCGCTGTGCGTTTCTTGTAGCATTGCTACATTTACTTGTTTTAATTTTAAAAGCTCATAAACACCAGCCCTCTTCCCCACATCCCGCTCCATGACATTTAAAGTGCAGACTTTAAAATCACTCATTCAAAGGATGTGAGGAGAGACACACTTCAAAACAACACGTATGTTAAACCCAGCATACTAACTGCCGTACATGTCCTTTTCTTCTTCATTTCAAACTTCTCGCTGTAACTTCCTTTTCAGGGTCTTCAAGCGATAACACTCCTGCTCCGTAAAAAGATGCATCTGTGCTTTAACAGACTGTAAAGCACAGATGCATCTGTTAAAGCACAGATGCATCTGTGCTTTAACAGACTGTAAAGCACAGATGCATCTGTGCTTTACAGTCTGTTAAAGCACAGATGCATCTGTTAAAGCACAGATGCATCTGTGCTTTACAGTCTGTTAAAGCACAGATGCATCTGTTAAAGCACAGATGCATCTGTGCTTTACAGTCTGTTAAAGCACAGATGCATCTGTGCTTTAACAGACTGTAAAGCACAGATGCATCTGTGCTTTACAGACTGTAGAGCACAGATGCATCTGTGCTTTACAGTCTGTAAAGAAAGCTCTTGTCAGAAAAAAACTCTTCTATTTTTATTCCTCTTCCAGTCCTCTTCCTCCTCGTCCTCCTCATCTTCTTCATCCTCCTCATCCTCCTCATCCTCCTCCTCCATTAATTCTTCCTCACTTTCTTCCTCCTCCGCCTCCTTCACCTCCTTCACCTCCACCTCCTCCACCATGTCCTCCTCTCTCTCTCCCTCCTCACTCACTGCCCCTTTCTTGGCGTGAGAACCATTCTCTTTCTCTTTCTCTTTCTCTTTCTCTTTCTCTTTCTCTTTCTCTTTCTCTTTCTCTTTTCCTTTTCTTTTTTTTGTTAAAACTTGAGCTTCAATTTTCTCCTCACTTGCAGAGAGTTCTGCCGTCTCCACTGTTTCTTTAGGGACGACCTTTTGTCCCACATCAACCAAAAGGTCACTTTTTCCATTCATTTTCCCCTTACTCTTTTTGTCCCCAGAGTTTTCTTTAACCTGCTTAGGGAGCTTTGGGGGACCCTCAGCCCGCTTTGGGGGCTTTGGGGGACCCTCAGCCCGCTTTGGGGGCTTTGGGGGAACCTCAGCCTTCTTTGGGGGCTTTGGGGGACCCTCAGCCTTCTTTGGGGAACTCTCAGCTTGTTTTGAGGGACTCTCAGCTTGCTTTGAGGGACCCTCAGCCTTCTTTGAGGGACTCTCAGCTTGTTTTGAGGGACTCTCAGCTTGCTTTGAGGGACTCTCAGCTTGTTTTGAGGGACTCTCAGCCTTCTTTGAGGGACCCTCAGCCTTCTTTGAGGGACCCTCAGCTTGCTTTGAGGGACTCTCAGCTTGCTTTGAGGGACTCTCAGCTTGTTTTGAGGGACTCTCAGCCTTCTTTGAGGGACCCTCAGCCTTCTTTGAGGGACCCTCAGCTTGCTTTGAGGGACTCTCAGCTTGTTTTGAGGGACTCTCAGCCTTCTTTGAGGGACCCTCAGCCTTCTTTGAGGGACTCTCAGCTTGCTTTGAGGGACTCTCAGCTTGCTTTGGGGAACTCTCAGCTTGCTTTGAGGGACCCTCAGCTTGCTTTGAGGGACTCTCAGCTTGCTTTGAGGGACCCTCAGCCTTCTTTGAGGGACTCTCAGCTTGCTTTGAGGGACTCTCAGCCTTCTTTGAGGGACCCTCAGCCTTCTTTGAGGGACTCTCAGCTTGCTTTGAGGAACTCTCAGCTTGCTTTGAGGGACCCTCAGCCTTCTTTGAGGGACCCTCAGCCTTCTTTGAGGGACTCTCAGCCTTCTTTGAGGAACCCTCAGCTTGCTTTGAGGAACTCTCAGCCTTCTTTGAGGGACTCTCAGCTTGCTTTGAGGGACTCTCAGCCTTCTTTGAGGGACTCTCAGCCTTCTTTGAGGGACTCTCAGCTTGCTTTGAGGGACTCTCAGCCTTCTTTGAGGAACTCTCAGCCTTCTTTGAGGGACTCTCAGCTTGCTTTGAGGAACTCTCAGCTTGCTTTGAGGGACCCTCAGCTTGCTTTGAGGGATCCTCAGCCTTCATTGAGGGACTCTCAGCTTGCTTTGAGGGACCCTCAGCCTTCTTTGAGGGACTCTCAGCTTGCTTTGAGGAACTCTCAGCTTGCTTTGAGGGACTCTCAGCCTTCTTTGAGGGACTCTCAGCCTTCTTTGAGGGACTCTCAGCTTGCTTTGAGGAACCCTCACCCTGCTTCGGGGGCCCCTCAGTGGGGTTTCCCGCTGCTGTTGCTTCAGCAGGAGTCTCTTCTGGAGTTTTTTCTGGTTCTTTATTTTTTTCCCCCTCCCCCTGATTTTTATTTTTTTCCCCCTCCCCTGGTTTTTTATTTTTTTCCTCCTCCCCCTGTTTTTTATTTGTTTCCGGACACGCTCTGGCCAAGTGCCCCTCCTCCCCGCATCCGAAACACTTGGCAGTCCCCGAGTTTACAAACAAAACATAATTAAAATCATCCATCTTCAGACTTAGCACCAGATTGAGTTCCTCGTCTCTCTTATTGAGAATCATCAGGACACTTCTCCTGTGAGACACAACGTGTGTCAGCAGTGGAGATCTGCAGCCCGAGGACAGCTTCCTGATGGAGGACACTATCTTCCCGTGCTTAGACAGCTCTCTCACCAGGAAGTCATCCCGTATGAACGGCGGGATATTCGAGATCATTATCCTAGTAGCAGGGGTGGTTAGTGGAGACACGGAAATGAAAGTTTCATTAACAACGATCCCGGTCTCCACCACCTGGTTCGCTTTCTCTACCGTGTCCACAAATATCACCACCCCGCCGTTCATCCGAGCCGCAGATCTGATGCTGCTGCACCCCACTATGGCCCCCACAGCCAGGCTGCAGGTCTGATGCTGCTGTGCCCCACTATGGCCCCCACAGCCAGGCTGCAGGTCTGATGCTGCTGTGCCCCACTATGGCCCCCACAGCCAGGCTGCAGGTCTGATGCTGCTGTGCCCCACTAAGGCCCCCTCAGCCAGGCTGCAGGTCTGATGCTGCTGTGCCCCACTATGGCCCCCACAGTCAGGCTGCAGGTCTGATGCTGCTGTGCCCCACTATGGCCCCCACAGCCAGGCTGCAGGTCTGATGCTGCTGTGCCCCACTATGGCCCCCACAGCCAGGCTGCAGGTCTGATGCTGCTGTGCCCCACTATGGCCCCCACAGCCAGGCTGCAGGTCTGATGCTGCTGTGCCCCACTATGGCCCCCACAGTCAGGCTGCACTCCTCCACCGAGCACGGTGTCATCGGAGAAATCTAAAAACCATGTTTGCGGCTCAGCTGGGCATAATCCATGCCGCAACTGCGTCACAAACACACACACACACACACACACCACACACGCCCAAACCACGAGAAAACACCAACAATCAAATGTTTAAACCATGTACACACTACACACAACTTACAACATAAAACAAAAACAAATTTAGTAGCAAAACGTGTGAAAAAGTTAGTAACTCACTCACACCGCGCTCCTCCGACCGTTCCTCACACACTCACTCAGAGAGAGAGAGAGAGAGAAGAGAGAGAGAGAGAGAGAGGGAGAGAGAGAGGGATGGATGGATGGATGGATAGAGAGAGAGAGAGAGAGAGAGAGATGGATGGATGGATGCATGGATAGAGAGAGATAGAGAGAGAGAGAGAGATGGATGGATGGATGGATAGAGAGAGAGAGAGAGAGAGAGAGAGAGAGAGATGGATGGATGGAGGGAGGGAGGGAGGGATGGATGTATGGATAGAGAGAGAGAGAGAGAGAGAGAGAGAGAGAGAGAGAGAGAGAGAGAGAGAGAGAGAGAGATAGATAGATAGATAGATAGAGAGCACAGGACGTGATCAGCGTCAGACCCTGAACGCCTCGCTGCATGGGGAAATAAACACTCTGCAGATGCATGCTGGGTAAATACAGGTGAGTTTGGTTGGTGAAGATGTTTCTTTAATTGTTTAGGAACATTTCTGTTTTTATATCTGAAGAGTTTCGGAAGAGTTTTGTAGCGCATCATTAGCATCGTTAGCATCGTTAGCATCGTTACCATTGTAAGCATGGTTAGCATGGTTAGCATGGTTAGCCGTGACGACAGGTTCCCCTCATCATACAGGTACTTTTCCTCTCTTTCTCTCCGAAGCTGCAGGTGTTTCTTTATTTTCTTTTGTTCCAAGTTAAAGAAAATCCTAACTTTGTATTTTGGATTTAGTTTGACGTTCAGCCCTAAGCAGTTTTAAATCACGATGAAGTTATCTGCGCTCAGCGTGGATGCTCTGCTGCTCTCGTCCATCCCATAATATCATTAAAAGTGTTTCTCAATGTGTCTCCCTCACTCGGCATTCTGGGATTTATTGTCTATCCTGATGTGTGGAACTCTCCAGGAACAGAGCTTTATTAATTTAATATCTATTCCTAAACATGTGTGTAATCAGATCAGTCTCTGTTTCAACCAAAGCTAGTTATTCTCGTTTCGTGCCAATAAAACATTTAGCATCTCATTCAAATAAACTTTATTTACACATCTCAAAGTTCCTGGGTCAGTGTGTGAATATTGAATATTACATAAGCAGTGCATTATGGGGGGGATAACCTTTCCATTTCTCCAGAGGAAGTCTCAGGGTCGTCTGAGTCCAGGAGGCTTCAACACGTCTTCACACGCTGCTCACATCCACATAACTCCCAGGATTAACTGTGTGTGTGAGTGAGTGTGGAGTGAGTGTGTGTGTGTGTGTGTGTGTGTGTGTGTGTGTGTGTGTGTGTGTGGAGTGTTTGTGATGATTTCCTGGAAGTACAAGTACAAATGTTCCAGTGTATGTGTGTGTGTGTGTATGTTTGTGTGTGTGTGTGTGTATGTTTGTGTGTGTGTGTGTGTATGTTTGTGTGTGTGTGTGTGTATGTTTGTGTGTGTGTGTGTGTGTGTGTGTGTGTGTGTGTGTGTGTGTGTGTGTGTGTGTGTGTGTGTGTGTGTGCATGGTGATTGTATAACTGATAATGTTTCATAACTATTAAAGGACTAGTCCGACACAAAAGCAATAATTTAAACAATATTAATAAAACTGATTAAAAGATGTGCAGATTAATTACAAATATATAAAACAATGTATTTTTCCTGTTTGAGTTTTAAGTTTTAAGTTCTGTTATTAGATTATCAGGTTTGTTTGAGGAGAGAAAGCTCTTTGAGTCGGTACACACACACCGTGAAACACACACCTGTACACACACCGTGAAACACACACCTGTACACACACTGTGAAACACACAGCGTGAAACACACACTGTGAAACACACACCTGTACACACACCGTGAAACACACACCTGTACACACACCGTGAAACACACACCGTGAAACACACACCTGTATACACACCGTGAAACACACACTGTGAAACACACACCTGTACACACACCGTGAAACACACACCTGTACACACACCGTGAAACACACACCTGTACACACACCGTGAAACACACACCGTGAAACACACACCGTGAAACACACACTGTGAAACACACACCGTGAAACACACACCTGTACACACACCGTGAAACACACACCTGTACACACACCGTGAAACACACACCTGTACACACACCGTGAAACACACACCTGTACACGCACCGTGAAACACACACCTGTACACACACCGTGAAACACACACCTGTACACACACTGTGAAACACCACAGCGTGAAACACACTGTGAAACACACACCTGTACAACACACCGTGAAACACACACCTGTACACACAGCGTGAAACACACCTGTATACACACCGTGAAACACACTGTGAAACACACACCTGTACACACACCGTGAAACACACACCTGTACACACACCGTGAAACACACACCTGTACACACACCGTGAAACACACACCGTGAAACACACACCGTGAAACACACACTGTGAAACACACACCGTGAAACACACACCTGTACACACACCGTGAAACACACACCTGTACACACACCGTGAAACACACACCTGTACACACACCGTGAAACACACACCTGTACACGCACCGTGAAACACACACCTGTACACGCAACGTGAAACACATACCGTGAAACACGCACCGTGAAACACGCACCTTGAAAGATGCACCGTGAAACACGCACCGTAAAACACGCACCTGTACACGCAACGTGAAACACATACCGTGAAACACGCACCGTGAAACATGCACCGTGAAACACGCACCTGTACACGCACCGTGAAACATGCACCGTGAAACACGCACCTGTACACGCACCGTGAAACACGCACCGTGAAACACACACCGTGAAACACACACCGTGAAACACATACCTGTACACACACCGTGAAACACGCACCGTGAAACACGCACCGTGAAACACACACCGTGAAACACACACCGTGAAACACATACCTGTACACACACCGTGAAACACGCACCGTGAAACACACACCGTGAAACACACACCGTGAAACAGGATTTTTTCTCGCCGGTCAAATGTCCGGACAGAATTTATTTTACTCAGTTAATGGGCTCAGTTTTATATCGCTTCAGTTTATAATCGTAACAGATCGAAAAGTTCAGATTCATTTTTCAATAAATGATTCCACAAACAACATAATTATTACATTCAAAGAAACTACTTGTAGATGAAGTACATTATTCAAAAGTTTACATTAACTTTGGATAATGACACGGGAGAAACGGATCCTCTCTTTTCCCCTCTCCCTCCCTTTCTCTCATGACAGCCCGTCAGTGGGTGCGTCTCACTTCGGTTATTTTTCATTTCCTCGCTCCTCAGGCTCGGTATCACCGGAAGTTGATTTGACTGCGCCATCTTGCGTAGCGTCCCAGTGGCCTTATTTTGCCGGAGGACCGAGGATCGAGGATCGACGAGCGATAGCGGAGGAGCGATAATCGAGGAACTACCAGACCATCCTCCGTGAAATCCTCAGACACTCGCCCCGCCCCCTTACTGTGTATCGCTCACTGATTGGACGATGCAGCGCATGCACTGATCTGGCTGCTGTCAGACGATCAGCTGTGCGGCGTCATCACAAACGGACGTCGCTTCACGTGACGCTCCGGAGGAAACGACGTCCCATTGCTCTTAAAACTAATTTCCCTGCTTCTCGTGGTTTCCTTGCGTCTCTCCATGCTTCCCTGCTGGGAGGGACTAGTCGCAGGGAAAAGACGCAAGTGAGGGACGCAAGGAATCCATTTAACCGAATGAGATGCACCCTGTTTCTCATGCAGCTCGCTAAACAGTGGGCGGCTTCAGGTGATTATGCAGAGCTGCGTGTCTCCGTCAGACTCAGCAGCTGATCTATCGTCCGGTTATACTTCCCTCGCGTTTATGTCCATGCTCTCCTGATCGGCCTTTATAGAGAGCACCGATCAAACTATTAAGAGTGAATATCGGCCGATAATGATCAGCGGCCGATCGATCGGAACATCCCAAATTATTACCGGACATTTTGACCGGCAGGTTTTGAATTTACCGGTTTTTAATATATTTTACCAGCTAAAAACCGGTAATTACCGGCTAACGAAAACCCTGGTACACACACCTGTGCACACCTGGGGAGGGGGGGCCACACTTATATTCTGTTTTTATTTCCCGACTCTTTTAAATACATTTTTGTAGCCAACTTTTTTTTTATTGTCGCCTTTTGGAAGACTGCCAATATCTCTTTTTGACTTATTTTTTTTAACTATCCAGAATATTTTATATGATTTGTAATTCTTAATTCTCTTTTCCACCAACAAAATGAAATACTTTTTATTCATTTATTGATCCACGATCCATTCAGTTTCCAGTCTGTTTTTAAATACATGCATTCTTTTGCCAGGAGCAGTGGGGGTCCGGTGCCTTGCTCAAGGGCAGCTCGGCAGTGCAGGAGGAGAACTGATCCTCTCCAGTCCGATCGGGACGTGAACCGGCGACTCTTCGTCCAAAGTCAAAAGCCCTACAGACTGAACCACTGCCACCCAATAAAATAAGAAAGTTTGGCAAAAAAGAAAATACATTTAAAAAAGTAAACCCAAAAGATGTCAACAAAAACCAGATTCTGAGACCCCCTGAGAAATAGGCAGACTCCTCCGAGTTCTGAGAAAGAATAAATAAAAATACAATGGAGAAATAAAGACTGACATGTGGCCGTAGCTCTTCTCTCTCTGATGTTAAAGAAGTGACGCACTGAAAGGTATTTCTTTAGAACACATCACATGAAACTCAGTTTGAGTCTCAGAGCTTCGAGAAGTTATTTAAATCCTGTGTTTACAAACATAACTTCTTCCCAGCTGATGATGATTCTTATGAGTTCCCTGTCGTCACAGAGCATCCGGCTGTAAGCCTGCTCCAAACACCGAGGGACAGTCGAGACATGTTTGAGTGAACTTGAGGAGTCCATCTTTAAATATCTTCAGGTCAGAACGTGATCTGTGTGTGTGTGGTGTGTGTGTGTGCGTGTGTGTGTGTGTGTGTGTGTGTGGTGTGTGTGTGTGTGTGTGTGGTGTGTGTGTGTGTGTGTGGTGTGTGTGTGTGTTGTGTGTGTGTGTGTGCGTGTGTTTGCTGAACATTGTGGAACAATTAGCACATTATGATGAGGATTATGCTGCGTAATGCGGCCCTCGTGATAACTCCTGATCTGTCAGATGCAGGTCGGAACGTTTAGTGCAGCTTCGGTGTTCGGGTCAAACGTTTGAGAGCAGCTTTAAAGAGCGCTTCAGAGGTCACATGACTCTCTGTTCTCTGCTTAAGAGGTCATATGACTTTCTGGCCCAATTCCAAACCGCCCCTTACACCCTAACCCCTCGGTTTGTAGTGCCCTTCCTATCCAATGAGTGTGGACGTGTACATCAGGATCATATCAGTATGTAGTGTCTCTACTTTAAAGAGTCCTCTCCTGCTGATGTTCAGGTGTATATCAGTATGTAGTGTCTCTACTGTAAAGAGTCCTCTCCTGCTGATGTTCAGGTGTATATCAGTATGTAGTGTCTCTACTTTAAAGAGTCCTCTCCTGCTGATGTTCAGGTGTATATCAGTATGTAGTGTCTCTACTTTAAAGAGTCCTCTCCTGCTGATGTTCAGGTGTATGTCAGTATGTAGTGTCTCTACTTTAAAGAGTCCTCTCCTGCTGATGTTCAGGTGTATGTCAGTATGTAGTGTCTCTACTTTAAAGAGTCCTCTCCTGCTGATGTTCAGGTGTATATCAGTATGTAGTGTCTCTACTTTAAAGAGTCCTCTCCTGCTGATGTTCAGGTGTATATCAGTATGTAGTGTCTCTACTTTAAAGAGTCCTCTCCTGCTGATGTTCAGGTGTATGTCAGTATGTAGTGTCTCTACTTTAAAGAGTCCTCTCCTGCTGATGTTCAGGTGTATGTCAGTATGTAGTGTCTCTACTTTAAAGAGTCCTCTCCTGCTGATGTTCAGGTGTATATCAGTATGTAGTGTCTCTACTTTAAAGAGTCCTCTCCTGCTGATGTTCAGGTGTATGTCAGTATGTAATGTCTCTACTTTAAAGAGTTCTCTCCTGCTGATGTTCAGGTGTATGTCAGTATGTAGTGTCTCTACTTTAAAGAGTTCTCTCCTGCTCATCACATATGTATACATATTTTCTGTGTTGTTGTTTATTACTTTATTTGACTGTGACCTGACAATAGTTATAAAAAGTGATGAAATTAAACTGAGGACTCTCAAACACAACACACACACGAGAACATCGAGACACAACACACACTCGAGAACATGAACAGACTGTTCTGGTGTGATTTCTGA
>JASDAP010000488.1:772835-801054 GCA_031216635.1 Dissostichus eleginoides
CGTCTGCAGAGGACCGTCAGTGAAAAGGTTTTGCAGAGGAATGTCACAGAAAAAGTTCTGCAGAGGACCGTCAGTGAAAAGGTTCTGCAGAGGAACGTCAGAGAAAAGGTTCTGCTGAGAAATGTTAGAGAAAAAGTTCTGCAGAGGAACGTCAGTGAAAAGGTTCTGCAGAGGAACGTCAGAGAAAATGTTCTGCAGAGGAACGTCAGTGAAAATGTTCTGCAGAGGAACGTCAGAGAAAGGTCTGCAGAAAAACGTCAGAGAAAAGGTTCTGCAGAAAAACGTCAGACAAAAGGTTCTGCAGAGGAACGTCAGAGAAAAGGTTCTGCAGAGGAACGTCAGAGAAAGGGTTCTGCAGAAAAAGTACTGCAGAGGAACATCAGAGAAAAGGTTCTGCAGGAAACGTTAGAGAAAAGGTTCGCTGAGAAATGTTAGAGAAAAAGTTCTTTAGAGGAACGTCAGTGAAAAGGTCTGCAGAGGAACGTCAGAGAAAATGTTCTGCAGGAGGAACGTTAGAGAAAATGTTCTGCTGAGAAATGTTAGAGAAAAAGTTCTTTAGAGGAACGTCAGTGAAAAGGTTCTGCAGAGGAATGTCAGAGAAAAGGTTCTGCAGAAAAACGTCAGAGAAAAGGTCCTGCAGAAAAACGTCAGACAAAAGGTTCTGCAGAGGAACGTCAGTGAAAAGGTTCTGCAGAGGAACGTTAGAGAAAAGGTTCTGCTGAGAAATGTTAGAGAAAAAGTTCTGCAGAGGAACGTCAGTGAAAAGGTTCTGCAGAGGAACGTCAGAGAAAAGTTCTGCAGAGGAACGTCAGAGAAAATGTTCTGCAGAGAAACGTCAAAGAAAAAGTACTGCAGAGGAACATCAGAGAAAAGGTTCTGCAGAGGAACGTTAGAGAAAAGGTTCTGCTGAGAAATGTTAGAGAAAAAGTTCTGCAGAGGAACGTCAGAGAAAATGTTCTGCTGAGAAATGTTAGAGAAAAAGTTCTGCAGAGGAACGTCAGAGAAAAGGTTCTGCTGAGAAAGTTAGAGAAAAAGTTCTGCAGAGGAACGTCAGTGAAAAGGTTCTGCAGAGGAACGTCAGAGAAAATGTTCTGCAGAGGAACGTCAGTGAAAATGTTCTGCAGAGGAACGTCAGTGAAAAGGTTCTGCAGAGGAACGTCAGAGAAAGGTTTCTGCAGAGGAACGTCACAGAAAATGTTCTGCAGAGAAACGTCAAAGAAAAAGTACTGCAGAGGAACATCAGAGAAAAGGTTCTGCAGAGGAACGTTAGAGAAAAGGTTCTGCTGAGAAATGTTAGAGAAAAAGTTCTGCAGAGGAACGTCAGTGAAAAGGTTCTGCAGAGGAACGTCAGAGAAAATGTTCTGCAGAGGAACGTCAGTGAAAATGTTCTGCAGAGGAACGTCAGAGAAAATGTTCTGCTGAGAAATGTTAGAGAAAAAGTTCTGCAGAGGAACGTCAGAGAAAAGGTTCTGCTGAGAAATGTTAGAGAAAAAGTTCTGCAGAGGAACGTCAGTGAAAAGGTTCTGCAGAGGAACGTCAGAGAAAATGTTCTGCAGAGGAACGTCAGTGAAAATGTTCTGCAGAGGAACGTCAGAGATAAGGTTCTGCAGAAAAACGTCAGAGAAAAGGTTCTGCAGAAAAACAAGAGACAAAAGGTTCTGCAGAGGAACGTCAGAGAAAAGGTTCTGCAGAGGAACGTCAGAGAAAGAGTTCTGCAGAAAAAGTACTGCAGAGGAACATCAGAGAAAATGTTCTGCAGAGAAACGTTAGAGAAAAGGTTCTGCTGAGAAATGTTAGAGAAAAAGTTCTGCAGAGGAACGTCAGTGAAAAGGTTCTGCAGAGGAACGTCAGAGAAAATGTTCTGCAGAGGAACATTAGAGAAAATGTTCTGCTGAGAAATGTTAAAGAAAAAGTTCTTTAGAGGAATGTCAGTGAAAAGGTTCTGCAGAGGAACGTCAGAGAAAAGGTTCTGCAGAAAAACGTCAGAGAAAAGGTCCTGCAGAAAAACGTCAGACAAAACGTTCTGCAGAGGAACGTCAGAGAAACGGTTCTGCAGAGGAACGTCAGAGAAAGGGTTCTGCAGAAAAACGTCAGGGAAAAGGTTCTGCAGAGAAATGTCAGAGAAAAGGTTCTGAAGAGGAACGTCTGCAGAGGAACGTCAGAGAAAAAGTTCTGCAGAGGAATGTTAGAGAAAAGGTTCTGCTGAGAAATGTTAGAGAAAAAGTTCTGCAGAGAAACGTTAGAAAAAAGGTTCTACAGAGGAACCTCAGAGAAAAGGTTCTGCAGAGGAACATCAAAGAAAAAGTTCTGTTGAGGAACGTTAGAGAAAAGGTTCTGCAGAGGAACGTCTGCAGAGGAACGTCTGCAGAGGAACGTCAGAGAAAAGGTTCTGCAGAGGAACGTCAGAGAAAAAGGTTCTGCAGAGAAACATCAGAGAAAAGGTTCTGCAGAGGAACGTCAGTGAAAAGCTTTTACAGAGGAACGTCAGAGAAAAAGTTCTGCAGAGGAACGTCAGTGAAAAGGTTTTACAGAGGAACGTCAGAGAAAAAGTTCTGCAGAGGAACGTCAGTGAAAAGTTGAGCACAGGAACTTCAGTGAAAGGTTCTGCAGAGGAATGTCAGTGTTTTGATCTATTGACGTTCTGCTCTTCCTTTCTTGTAGAACCATGTCCCTTCATCCTGCTGAAGCTGTGGTTTTGCTCCTATCTGAGAGTCTTTACAAAGGTTGTATTTGTGATGAACACAGATACAGAAGGTACCCAGAACCCTCCGGTACTGATGGGTTCTCTTGGTTTGAGCACCACCTGGTAACCCTCTAAAGGTTCTACGTGGATCACCATATTCACCAGGAGTTGAGCTGGACTGATCACTTTGGGAGGGGGGCGTGTCCAAAAGGCCCTCAGGGTTCACCTGGAAACCAGACGTTTGTTAGACTTATGCAGCGTAAACACAACAGGAAGTCTGCAGGTAACTCAGGTGAGCTGTCCTCACTGTGGTGTGTGTGTGTGTGTGTGTGTGTGTGTGTGTGTGTGTGTGTGTGTGTGTGTGTGTGTGTGTGCATGTGTTTGTGTGTGCGCCCCCCCCAGTCTGTTTCTGTGTTTACGCTCAGCAGAGACACTTAACCCTGATTAACTCGTTAAGAGTTAACGAGCTGATGCTGCAGCAACAACACAGCGGGGGGGGGGGGGGTGACGGGGGGGGTGATCGCACTTTGAGGAGGACACACAACTCATTAAAACACAACATGGACTACAGAGGGAACATTAGAGGACTACATTCATACATTACAATCACATACTTATACATCACTCTTTAAAGACTTTTTAACACATCTGGCGGTGTGTGGAGGCCACGTGGCGACAGCCACTGAGAACGAAGGCTCCGGTGGCAACATGGGCTGGAATCCTCAGAGTGCAGGGCCACTCGGACACGGAGTGTCCCGGTGTGCCCCCACTGGATGAAAGCCTAGCGGCCCATCTGCTTCCGCAGACAACCGGGTGGGCAGAGGGGAGAAGGCCCTTGCCCCCGCTGTCGCGTGACTGCGAGATGCTTGAGTATCTGGATAAGATATTCAGGCTCGGGGCGCAGATGGCCAATAATCTAGGTGTGTTGGGAGTGTCACATTGATGTGTTTGAATCATGGGGTAAACATTGTTTAAATAGCCTGATACTTCCAGGGCACATCACAGCACTTGACACAAGCCAGGAAAGGTGCTTGAATCCTGGGTAAACATTGTTTAAATAGTCTGATACTTCCAGGGTGCATCACAGCACTTGACAAGGAAGAAATAGTGTTTCACATGTCGGAATAAGTGTGTTGTATATGTACATGTATTGTACTATACTGTACAATACAGAGACATATACCAAACAAATTCAAGTGCTTAATGTCCAACTAATGTACTTTAATGTGTATGGTATATGTCTATGTGTTGTACAACAGTGTACAATACAGAGACATATACCGCACATCGTGAGTGCCCGGGTACACGCACTTAAGCACCCCCACTGACTAAACCCAGATATTCACACCCGCCAGAACCTCGTGCCCCTGGTAATTCTAAAAGGGGGGTGGATTTTTGTGGTGCTTTACAGTCCGCCCATCAGCATCCATATTCGTCCTTCTTCACAGCACCACCACCCGTTCTGTGGAGGATGTTCTCAGCCCCTGGTAACCTTAATGCTGCCCGCCCCTCAGCATCCAAATTCAGCCTTCTTATTGGCACCACCACCCCTTCTGGGCAGGAGGTTCACACACTTTAACTTTTTTTCACCCTCCTCTGCCTTACACCTCCTCCACCAACACTTGAGCACTCCTCACAGGGTTCAGCACCAAGGAGAGCGCCTCCCCGGTGCTGATGGAAAGTGGCACTTTAGATGCCCCTGGGAACCTTAATGCTGCCCGCCCCTCAGCATCCAACTTCGGCCTTCTTATTGGAACCACCACCCCTTCAGTGGAGGGCAGACTGGGGACACCCGGGACTGGGCAGTGCCCCAGGTAGAAGGAACCGGGTCAAACGGCCCAAAACTAAAGAAAAAAGAAATTAAATAGATCCGGGCCAAAAGGGTGAAAAATGAAAAAAAGTTTCAGAAAATAGGCACTCGTGAGGCGGGTAGAGTCCCCTGTCGATTCCCCTTACATTCCTCCAGAGCGTTGTGCCAAAACTGAAGAAAAAAGAAAATAAATAGATCCGGGCCAAAAGGGTGAAAAATGAAAAAAAGTGTCCGAAAATAGGCACTCGTGAGGCGGGTAGAGTCCCCTGTCGACTCCCCTTACATTCCTCCAGAGCGTTGTGCCAAAACTGAAGAAAAAAGAAAATAAATAGATCCGGGCCAAAAGGGTGAAAAATGAAAAAAAGTGTCCGAAAATAGGCACTCGTGAGGCGGGTAGAGTCCCCTGTCGACTCCCCTTACATTCCTCCAGAGCGTTGTGCCAAAACTGAAGAAAAAAGAAAATAAATAGATCCGGGCCAAAAGGGTGAAAATGAAAAAAAGTATCCGAAAATAGTGCCTCATAATGCGGGTAGAGTCCCCTGTCAACTCCCCTTGCATTCCTCCAGAGGCACATTTGTCAGAGTACATTTTTGTGAGAACCAGGCAAAAGGGGTGAAAATGAAAAAAAGTATCCGAAAATAGTGCCTCATAATGCAGGTAGAGTCAACTTTTGTGAGAACCAGGCTGGGGGTCTTGAGGCACAAAATAAGGCTGACCCAATGTGCATGGTGAGCGGACACTTCACCTCCGTGTTTGCAGACAGCTGTTTTTTTTCTGAGTGCACCCAAAAACCGGGTTTCCGATTTCGTGCAGACCGTAGTCCAAAATGTATGGATGAATATTTTTGATGGAGAAGGGGAAATGAAGCCCCGGACACTTTTCCCCTTCTCCGTTGCAACGGAGAAGAGGAAAAAAGGGCCCGAAGCCCCAAAGGGTTGAGCTTTTTCGGGCCCCTTCTCCGTTGGCACTTAGTCATTTTTTGGAAAAAAAATTCAAACTTCATTTTTGATTATTTTAAGATATAATTAACCATTTTCTTCACTTTTTTCTTCTTTCCACGGGTGGGTGCGCCTGGCAGGCCGCCTATGAGCACCCAAATTCGGCCTGGAACCTCCAGGATTTGTGGGCTAAGCTCCATAAACTGACAAAATCACCCAAAAATGTTACTTTCCTAGCCCAAACATATATAATACAAATACATTTAAATCCGAATTACCCGGAATTGGATTTATATAGCCCCATGATAGTGATTAAATATCATTTTCGTGGAAAAAAGTGTTAAAACTCCTGATTAAAGCATGTGCACGAGTATGTGCATTGTTTCAGGGAACCATATTAATGATAAAATAAATGCATTTAAATGCAAAAATAATGATTTAAAATCATTTTAGGGGAAAAAGTGTGGAGAGAACCTCACTTTCCAAGGCAGAAATAGTGATTAAAATGCGGGGAAACTGTCTTAAATAGGGACATAGAGTACCCAGAGAACCAGGCTGCAGCAACTGGAGGAAGAGGGGGAGAGGGGAGTGCTTTAGTATGGCTCAGAATGTGAGGTGCTGCATTCTGGTTCGTGTCCAATTGAAGGAACTTATTTAACATTGAAACAGTCCCTGAAGTGTACAATGTTGTACATTACAGGGACCGTTTCAATGCAAAATAGGTTCCTTTAAATGGACACCAACCAGATTGCAGCACCTCACTTTCTGAGCCAGGAAGAGCACTTTATGAGCCAGGAAATCATGTTTAAAAGGTCGGGAAAAGTGTTTTTAAACGTATGGACGAGTGTTTTAGCATGTCCAATTGGAGGAACTTATTTAACATTGAAACCTTCCCTACAAGTGTACAATGTTGTACATTACAGGGACCGTTTCAATGCCAAATAGGTTCCTTTAAATGGACACCAACCAGATTGCAGCCCCTCACTTTCTGAGCCAGGAAAATTGTTTAAAAGTGGTTTAAACGGCTGGACGAGTGCTATAGCATGTACAATCAATGGACTGTAGTTAGTATTGCAAATGTATTCTAATTGTACAACACAGGGACATTTGCAATACTAAATAAAGTACATCAATTGGACATGAAAAAGGCTTCAATAGAGCACTTTCTGAGACCGGAAATCATGTTTAAAAAGTGTTTTTAAACATATGGACGAGTGTTTTAGCATGTCCAATTGGAGGAACTTATTTAACATTGAAACCTTCCCTGAAGTGTACAATGTTGTACATTACAGGGACCATTTCGATGCAAAATAGGTTCCATTTCCCTAAACTCACAGGGATTACAAACTTGGTATAGTGACAGGTGGTACCCGCTGTAGCACACCCACAACGTTTGGGGGCCAGGCACACTTGTTTACCCATTTAAAGCACGTTTAATCATAAATACACTTTTTTTTTTTTCCAAGTGCAGCAAAGATATTATACAGTCTTAGAGCGCCCCCTACTGGAAAATGTAAATTTTGCGTTTTGTGTCCACTTCACGACGTTCCTGCCAGTGGCTGGAGATTTGGCCATTGATTTGTACATGAAATTGACGTCTCAATGCAGTTGAGAGGATATTTGTACACATAAGGGAAAAATGTAATGTTAACTGTCCATAAGGAGGTATATTCCCTTACTCCGGCCAGGACGCAAGGGCGAATCCCGCCTCCTCCCTGTTTGACCCGTTGGTATCAAAGTCTTCTTTTAAAAAAAAAAAAGATAACTTGTATTCCAGTCTGAGTGTCTTTTCTTTCCACACACCCACACAGCCACGTAATGTTGACTGTACAGTTTCCCCACTCGCTGCCTAGGTTGTAACTCCAGTAAAGGAGGCAGCTAGTGCGCATGCGCAGGTGAGAGTGATAAACAGGGACATTATGGCCAGAGTAGCAGGGTTAGGAAACATTTAACGCCGAGTGTAAAAGCTCCGCTTGATGCATTTCACTGTTTGGGTGAAAGCATCATGGCGGAGCGCGCGCTCCCACGAGAGCGCGCCGCGTTCAAGGACCTCAGTAGAGAGTCGGCCCTTTTTGTGTCGACCCCCCATGGGCAGAGCTTCCCTTCGCGGGGGGTTTTGCGGCGGGACAGGTCACCAGAGAGTACCACAGCTTTATCGCTGGGGCCCCACAGCTGATTGCACATCCTCTAACACAGTGTTATGGGGAATGGAAGCGCAGCTGCGTGTTAACGGAGGGGATGGACAGGACGCTGAGACTGGGTTATTCACTCCAGTTCCCTCCTCCGTTCACAGGCATAAGAGAGGCGAAGCTATCATCCCGAGGGGAGATAGGTTTTCTCTCAGCAGAGGTTCAGGCCTTGGTGCAAAAACAGGCAGTGTCTGCTGTGTGCTCCAAACAACAAACAGATCCTTGTAGCCTCACCCCCCTCTCTTCCAGCTGTTACTAAAGACATGTCTCTGAAGTGTCCTGCTCCAAACAACAAACAGATCCTTGTAGCCTCACCCCCCTCTCTTCCAGCTGTTACTAAAGACATGTCTCTGAAGTGTCCTGCTCCAAACCCCAAACAGATCCTTGTAGCCTCGTCCCCCTCTCTTCCAGCTGTTACTAAAGACATGTCTCTGAAGTGTCCTGCTCCAAACCCCAAACAGATCCTTGTAGCCTCGTCCCCCTCTCTTCCAGCTGTTACTAAAGACATGTCTCTGAAGTGTCCTGCTCCAAACCCCAAACAGATCCTTGTAGCCTCGTCCCCCTCTCTTCCAGCTGTTACTAAAGACATGTCTCTGAAGTGTCCTGCTCCAAACCCCAAACAGATCCTTGTAGCCTCGTCCCCCTCTCTTCCAGCTGTTACTAAAGACATGTCTCTGAAGTGTCCTGCTCCTAACCCCAAACAGATCCTTGTAGCCCCCCCCCCCCCCTCTTCCAGCTGTTACTAAAGAGCTGACTCTGGTCTGTAGCTTTAGAGAGAGAGTAGATCTCATCAGGAGAACTCTCCCAGCAGAAACTCAGCTAAATGCTGCCGTGATTAAACTCCATATCATGTTCCAAACCACATCAAGGATTCTCTCTGAAACAGTATGGAGCTCAAACTCTCTCTCTCTCTCAGGTTTACCACAAGGTGAGTGTCCTCTGAGGTCTATGAGTGTGTTGCTCAGCAAAATGAATGCAGTGTGTGTGTGTGTGTGTGTGTGTGTGTGTGTGTGTGTGTGTGTGTGTCTTCGCTCCGAGCTGAAATCACTTATGTAAAGACCTCATGACCTGAAACCTGTCAGCGTTATAAAGACATAAATCCTCCTCATGATGTTCTTTAATGAGTCATTGAGTCACAGCATGTAAAAACATCAGAGGTCAGAGATCAGAGATCAGATGTCAGAGATCATTAGCATCGCTAACACTCAGAGCTAACCTGTACTGGAGAGAATATGTGTAAAGAAGCCTGAGACATGTTTTTATATTTCTGAGACCTATAATATATGCCTAAAAATAGTATGATAGGAGACCTTTAAACAGTTTGTTAACATCCTAAAGAAACACTTCTCAGTTTCCACAGGTCGTCAGTTTTCTGCTGTCTGAACGTGTATCTAAATATAGGAAGACGTTTATACTGAGCTGAGTGTTTGCAGCGTGTCTCTGTTGCTTTCTCCTCCTGAGCGTCTGTTAGGATGGACCACCTCCTGCAGAAACAGAAGTTCATAAACCAAACGGACGTTTCATTTGGTCCCAATTCAATTGTTGTGAGTTCCAGTCTGGATCTAGCGCTGCTTCTGTCTAAAGAGAAATGGATCAACTCTAAATGTTACACAAGATTACCGACTCCAGCTCTTATGGATTAAACAAAGATTTGGATCTGAAGTATTTCCTGTACATCTGTCAGAATATAAACATCTGTGCATGTTGAAATACTTTTGAGTTTATATAAGCACAGAGTTCAGGGGGTGATGGATGTCGTCACTGTTGTCGCCCTGAAGGAGGAACAGATCTAACCTCAGAGGATCAGCTGTGTGTCACTGATCACCTGAAGGAGGAACAGATCTAACCTCAGAGGATCAGCTGTGTGTCACTGATCACCTGAAGGAGGAACAGATCTAACCTCAGAGGATCAGCTGTGTGTCACTGATCACCTGAAGGAGGAACAGATCTAACCTCAGAGGATCAGCTGTGTGTCACTGATCACCTGAAGGAGGAACAATCAACTAACTCAGAGGATCAGCTGTGTGTCACTGATCACCTGAAGGAGGAACAGATCTAACCTCAGAGGATCAGCTGTGTGTCACTGATCATCTGAAGGAGGACCAGATCTAACCTCAGAGGATCAGCTGTGTGTCACTGATCATCTGAAGGAGGAACAGATCTAACCTCAGAGGATCAGCTGTGTGTCACTGATCACCTGAAGGAGGAACAGATCTAACCTCAGAGGATCAGCTGTGTGTCACTGATCACCTGAAGGAGGAACAGATCTAACCTCAGAGGATCAGCTGTGTGTCACTGATCACCTGAAGGAGGAACAGATCTAACCTCAGAGGATCAGCTGTGTGTCACTGATCACCTGAAGGAGGAACAGATCTAACCTCAGAGGATCAGCTGTGTGTCACTGATCACCTGAAGGAGGAACAGATCTAACCTCAGAGGATCAGCTGTGTGTCACTGATCACCTGAAGGAGGAACAGATCTAACCTCAGAGGATCAGCTGTGTGTCACTGATCATCTGAAGGAGGACCAGATCTAACCTCAGAGGATCAGCTGTGTGTCACTGATCATCTGAAGGAGGAACAGATCTAACCTCAGAGGATCAGCTGTGTGTCACTGATCACCTGAAGGAGGAACAGATCTAACCTCAGAGGATCAGCTGTGTGTCACTGATCACCTGAAGGAGGAACAGATCTAACCTCAGAGGATCAGCTGTGTGTCACTGATCACCTGAAGAGGAACAGATCTAACCTCAGAGGATCAGCTGTGGTGTCACTGATCACCTGAAGGAGGAACAGATCTAACCTCAGAGGATCAGCTGTGTGTCACTGATCACCTGAAGGAGGAACAGATCTAACCTCAGAGGATCAGCTGTGTGTCACTGATCACCTGAAGGATGGAACAGATCTAACCTCAGAGGATCAGCTGTGTGTCACTGATCATCTGAAGGAGGACCAATCTAACCTCAGAGGATCACTGTGTCACTGATCATCTGAAGGAGGAACAGATCTAACCTCAGAGGATCAGCTGTGTGTCACTGATCACCTGAAGGAGGAACAGATCTAACCTCAGAGGATCAGCTGTGTGTCACTGATCATCTGAAGGAGGAACGATCTAACCTCGAGGATAGGCTGTGTGTCACTGATCACCTGAAGGAGGAACAGATCTAACCTCGAGGATCAGCTGTGTGTCACTGATCACCTGAAGGAGGAACAGATCTAACCTCAGAGGATCAGCTGTGTGTCACTGATCACCTGAAGGAGGAACAGATCTAACCTCAGAGGATCAGCTGTGTGTCACTGATCATCTGAAGGAGGAACAGATCTAACCTCAGAGGATAGGCTGTGTGTCACTGATCACCTGAAGGAGGAACAGATCTAACCTCAGAGGATCAGCTGTGTGTCACTGATCACCTGAAAGAGGAACAGATCTAACCTCAGAGGATCAGCTGTGTGTCACTGATCATCTGAAGGAGGCCCGAGGCACACACAGCAGCACAATAAAGAAGAAATATATATAATCGGAGGCGTGTAGTGCAGTGGATAGAGCCTTGGTGTTGGGATCAGGGGGTCACAGGTTCAAACCCCACTGCAGTCAGCAAGTCGTTGTGTCCCTGGGCAAGACACTTCATCGCTTTGGATAAAAGCGTCTAACAAGTGACATGTAAATACACTTTTATTGGTGTTGCAGGGATGTTTCTGTGTTGGTCCCTGAAGGCAGCATTTCCCTCGTCCAATGGAATCCTCCATGTGATTTTAGATTATGTCTTTTATACAAACGTTTATGATACTAAATCTCCACACACACCACTTTGTGATTTCTGAAGAAGCTTATATTGGGCTATAAAGGAACTACAGCACGGTCACATGACTTCACGTCACTACCGCTAAGCTAAAGGAGGCTAAGGTTGGGCTATAGAGGAACTACAGCACGGTCACATGACTTCACGTCACTACCGCTAAGCTAAAGGAGGCTAAGGTTGGGCTATAGAGGAACTACAGCACGGTCACATGACTTCACGTCACCACCGCTAAGCTAAAGGTGGCTAATATTGGGCTATAAAGGAACTACAGCACTGTCACATGACTTCACGTCACCACCGCTAAGCTAAAGGTGGCTAATGGGGCTATAAAGGACTACAGCACGGTCACATGACTTCACGTCACTACCGCTAAGCTAAAGGAGGCTAAGGTTGGGCTATAGAGGAACTACAGCACGGTCACATGACTTCACGTCACTACCGCTAAGCTAAAGGAGGCTAAGGTTGGGCTATAGAGGAACTACAGCACGGTCACATGACTTCACGTCACCACCGCTAAGCTAAAGGAGGCTAAGGTTGGGCTATAAAGGAACTACAGCACGGTCACATGACTTCACGTCACCACCGCTAAGCTAAAGGAGGCTAAGGTTGGGCTATAAAGGAACTACAGCACGGTCACATGACTTCACGTCACCACCGCTAAGCTAAAGGAGGCTAAGGTTGGGCTATAAAGGAACTACAGCACTGTTCGGTTTTACTCCCACCGAAAGGGTTGGACAACACGGGGCGTGACCACTCAGCTTTAGTTTAGGATTTATGTTTATTTAATGTGCTCTTCTCCATTCAAAGGAGCACATGGTATCAGCAAGTTAGCTTTTCTTCTTACAAATCCATTTTAAGTTAGATTCAAAGTTAACTTCCTCCATACAAAGTTAGGTTATCAACCTAAGAGAAAACACATAATACACAAATTACATAAAGCATACACAACAAAAGTCTGTCACCATGAACACGTATGTAATCCAACACTCAGCGGCTGCCCGTGCGCCCTGTGGCTGATCGAAACATGAGACAAACATTTCACTGGCCTTTTCAAGATGGCTGACGGTCCCTCATCAAATGAGTCCCAAGGGGAACAAAATACTGGAACCAAGGTTCCCTCCCAACTGAGACCTATTTTTCATGACAACCTGCACAACTAAACAAGTATCTTAATGCTTCATGATTGAAATAAATAGAAAATAAATGAATAAACAACCAAAATTAACTCCACACATGATGCTGAGTCAGGCTGCAGGTGAACTTCCTGCCGCTGTTTACTGCTGTTTTGATCCGTGTTTGACCTCCGGCTAAATTGACCAAAAATAAGCTGTCAATCAGTTGAAATTTGCAAAATTGCAAATTATTTATTGTGTGTGTGTGTGTGTGTGTGTGTGTGTGTGTGTGTGTGTGTGTGTGTGTGTGTGTGTGTGTGTGTGTGTGTGTGTGTGTGTGTGTGTGTGTGTGTGTGTGTGTGTGTGTTGGCAGATGTGGCGCAATTATGTATTGTGTATATCCATGCTTCAACTAATTGGGTATAGATGCATTCTCTGTAGAGTTCTATGTTTTCTTGAGCCATACAGGTAAATAAATCCTGGATAATGACATGTAGCTTATGGTCCCGCCTTACCAATGATATCAACTTAGCATCAGCTAGATAAATGACATCAAAGTAACAGTCAAATCCAAGATGGCCGCCAGTCCGCTGTGTGCGCAAAGAGATCTTTGAGTCAGGTTTCTCCTTTCTCCATGTCATGCTTTTCCGGTTATTACCCGTCCCCTTGTGTTATGAAGGTTTTTCTGCATGTAAACGGTCTGCAGAGTCAAAACCCTCAAAGTGCACCCTGTAGGGAGTAAAAACTCTAACACAGAAAATACCTCCCCAAAACGCCTCGTTGGAGATTTCTCATTGTCCATTGTTTACTTCCTGGGTATCGTGACGTAGGAATGGCCAGTAGCCACGCCCAGAGCTATGGCCGCACCCTCTGCCAGCCGAGCATATATACTGTTGGAATCTCAGGTTCAGTTCAAAACTGTATCCAGTCATGCCAACGAGGGTCTGTTTCCTGTCTTGTGAGGGGAAATCTTCAATGCATGCCTTACCGAGGGCAGAACCACCACGAAGTCAGTGGTTGACATTCCTTGTTAACGCTGTTCCTTCAGATGTTCAAGCCGGTATTGTACTCTGTGCGCAGCATTTCACGGACCATAGCTTTACAAACCTTTGAGCATTCATTCCGGATATGCACCGCGTAGGACACTGAAGGACGATGCTGTTCCTACTTTGTTTGGACCAGCGGGAGATTCGGGTACACAACCTGTAAGTATTCATTGTTGTTTGTGTATTTATGATGTTTAAAACAAACAAGGTATATCTACCACGACTGTGTAAATGGGTAAACGTTTTTCTGGCTGCTAAGCCATTGACACAGTGCTAACAGGGCTAACTAAGTTGCTAGCGCTTCCATATATCAACTCCAATGTCAGCAGATGCCTTCCATGTATCTCATAGCAGGAGAATGTTTTGCATTCACACACGAAATACTCATAGACAGTATACTCCGGGTGATTTACCGTACGGTCAGTCGCGAAACGTAATTACATTATAGCTGGCGTTCCTAGCGTGTATGCTACCGAGGTAAACAAGAAGGCTACTCACAGCTAGACATGAGTTTGATGGGGAAAACACTGTTTTATGCCAGCTCCAATGAATGACCGAACGTAGCAGACTACCCTATAAGATTGCAATTGTAAACATGCTCTTGCTAGCCTAGACTAGCTGTTGTTCATAGTAGATTGGCATATTACACTGAACAACTAGCACACGTAGGTTAGCATATTAGCTGGCAAGCTAACTGTGTTGATTAGATAGATAGATTAGATAGATACACACTCCTACCACAACTACTACTAACGAATCTAAAACCACTAAGTTTCTCTAATATTTTGTGATTTGCATTTGATTTGGTCCAGCCAGATCAGGAACTCCTGGCGTATCTGGCGGACAGCACATGACGGGATGACCACTCTGATGCCTCGTCCTAAAAGCCCCGGCAGCAGCTTACAAAGCTGCGATAGGCAAGATGCCGAAAACGCCTATAAGGGGAGGAATGGATGATATACAGTGTATATATGTATATTTACACATGTTCATTTTGTACATTTCTAAAAATAAAGTTTGATGGAAATACTTAGTAGCCTTTCTTCCCTGAATTATTTGCTCCTAGAACATATCATTCATATATAGCAAACCATGATTTGATTTTCATCAAACAGTAGTAGTTTATTACAGGTAAGAATAGCTTACTCTTCTATAACAACAGTTGTAGGTACAGTTCGGTTAGTTAACGTATAACATATACGGCGGTACCGACGCCATTGTAAGACTGAAGTTCCGCTCAGAGCGAGCCGAAAAAAGCACTGTTAGACATGGGCGGAGCCTCTCTGGTGGTTGACTAATCAGAACAGAGTGGCCGAGCTGACCAATCGGAGCACACTGGGCTCACAGGGAGGGGGGGGCAAGAGCTGCAACGAGCCGTTTAGTGGAGAGAGTGAATACTGCTGAATACACACACTTTACAGAGATGCTGTATGAGAAACCAACGTGAGTTTGGAAAAATGCACAGTATAAATCTATTTTAGTATACCTCAACAATGGAATTATGATCAGAGGAAATGGCCATGACACCTCTCCCTTTAAGGCAAACTGTCAGCAGGAGGCTGTGCCACCATCCCTCTTGGCTCTAGTCAACATGATACTCGATGGGGCAAACATCAAGCATCAAACTCAGATGGTCCACACAGCCACCACAAATCCTGCCCTAACAATCTCCCAATTAATGTTGTTCAACAGCGTGAAGCACGCACGAAACCGTGGATTCACCAAGCTCAGCACGTCATAGCCGCAGCCAAGAAACTCCACTCCCACTCTATCTGTCCCTCAAGATACATGCAGTAACACGAAGTAGAAGGCTGGTTGACACACTGTTCAATCTGGGATTGTGTGTTTTCCTATGATAGGCTGTTGCAACTCACATCAGACATTGCCAATGGTGTCTGCCAGAGCTTTAGGGTGGAAGATGTAGTGTGCCCACCAAAGCTACGTCATGGACTGTTCACAACAGGAGCTGTGGACAACATCGACCACAATCCAAGTTTTGCAACAGCCAAAGATTCCTTGCACGGCACCGGAATCGCACTTATGCAGCATCCGTCACACACACATGGTGGAGCTGATCGTGGTGTCCTAGTGATTGGTCAGGATGGCTCTTCCACCAAGTCAGTGACACCTCTGCCATCAGCCTACACAATTGTGCCACCAGCAGCCCTCAAGACAAAGGTCTTCAGTGCGCCAGCTGTACAAGGTCCTGTGAGACCTCCCAACCTCCTGACTGCTGCAGCTGCCAAAGAATATATGTATGCATGGCTCAGCAAAGTCAAGACAGCTGTTGAAAAGTCTACCATGGATGGCTGGATATCGTGGTCTGCCTACCACGCTGATGCGCACCAAGCTGTCATCCCACCTTCAGCAATAACTGCACTATTGCCTCTGTTTCTTGACAATGCACACTCAGTGGCAATGATACGTCACTCCATGGACATCGTCAAGGCAGCAGTTCAGCACGTGAACCCTGGTCAGATTCCTGTCCTTGCATCTGACCAACCACTGTATGCTCTTGCTAAGGAAGTCCAGTGGACCTGGCTAGCCACTTATGGAGAGGATCACTTTGTGATCATGTTCAGTGGTCTACACATTGAGATGGCCATGTTTAAGTTGCATTTCAAGTGCTACTCAACTGGCTTTAGGTAAGCCAGTCCTTTATTAGTATATAAGTGCTTTGTTAGCAATTCTTTGTTAGTAATTCTATCACTCGAAGTGGAGTTGAAAGAGATGAGTTTTAAGTCTGCGCCGGAAGATGTGTAAGCTATCTGCTGTCCTGATTTCAATGGGGAGCTCATTCCACCATTTTGGAGCCAGGATAGCAAACCGACGTGTTTTTGCTGATGGGAACTTGGGTCCCCCTCGCAGTGCGGGTGCAGCGAGCCGTTTGGCCGATGCAGAGCGGAGTGCACGTGCTGGGGTGTATGGTTTAACCATGTCCTGGATGTGGGACCAGATCCATTCACAGCATGGTACGCAAGTACCAGTGTCTTGAAGTGGATTCTAGCAGTTACTGGAAGCCAGTGAAGTGATCGGAGGAGCGGCGTGGTGTGGGAGAATGTTGGAAGGTTGAAGACCAGACGAGCCACTGCATTCTGGATGAGCTGCAGAGGTCGGATGGCACATGCAGGTAGACCAGCCAGGAGGGAGTTGCAGTAGTCTAGGCGTGAGACGACGAGAGCCTGGGCAAGAACCTGCGTGGCTTTCTGGGTCAGGAGGGGACGTATCCTCCTGATGTTGTAAAGAGTGTATCTGCAGCAGCTGGTTGTAGCAGCGATGTTTGCAGTGAAGGACAGGTTGTTATCTAGGGTCACACCCAGATTCCTTGCAGTCTGAGTCGGGGAAACGATAGAGGTGCCGATGTTGATTGTTAGGTCAAGAGTGGGACAATCTTTTCCCGGAAGGAAAAGCAGTTCAGTCTTCTCTAGGTTGAGCTTGAGGTGGTGAGCAGACATCCAGCGAGAGATGTCAGCTAGACAAGCAGAGATGCGTGCGACGACCTGGGTCTCTGAGCGGGGAAAGGACAGAATTAATTGGGTGTCGTCAGCGTAGCAGTGGTATGAAAGACCATGCGGGCTAATGACAGATCCGAACGAGTTTGTGTACAGAGAGAAGAGGAGGGGACCAAGAACAGAGCCCTGAGGGACCCCTGTAGTTAATTGACAAGGGTCGGACTCTGACCCTCTGCAAGTTACCCTGTAGGTACGGTCTTCGAGGTATGAGGTGAGGAGGGAAAGTGCAGAGCCTGAAACTCCAAATTCTTGGAGAGTGTGAAGGAGGATCTGATGATTCACCGTGTCGTATGCAGCAGACAGGTCCAAAAGGATGATGACAGAGGAGAGGGAGGCTGCTTTAGCCGTGTGCAGTTCCTCAGAGACAGCGAGGAGGGCAGTTTCTGTGAAGTGACCTGCCTTGAAACCAGACTGGTGTGGATCAAGAAGGTTGTTCTGATGGAGATAACAGGAGAGTTGTCTGTTCTACACCGCCCCCCCGGTACCGGGGGGAAAAACGCGTCATCTGCAGGAAACAGCATCTGAGGGCATCTTAATATTTAATAAACTATGAATGTTTTATATCCATGTAACGGGAAGAAACTCAGCTAACTGATTTCTTTTTTTTTTCTTTTTTTTTTTTTAAAAACCCACAATGCTAACGCTCAGCCTCTGAATTAGCAACGAGCGAAAAATGCTAACGCATTACTGCACAGAAACTCACTCATAACACCCTTGGCTCTAACGGTCAGAAAGAGATGTCAATCACCAAAATCGACCAATGGGTTCCAGAGAAACGGTAAAAACGCCCATTTCCACCCAGATCACCTCAGAGGTGGAGTTTCTTTTGCTAAACCTCTCTAAAAAGATCAAATGTCACTTGTTTTGCATCAATCTTGATACAGGGCACTTATTATATGTTGTACTTTGGATTCCTAAAGCTTTTAGTCTACCTTACCATCATCCAAGGGTGATTTTTACTATAAGTAAAAAATAATTTTTGGACGGACACTATAATTTACAGTTTTTTACTATGTTCAATCTGAATTTTCTTTAAAATAAAAAACATCTATATTGATTCTGACTTTTCTACATCCAACTCACAGGTTTATCATTACTTTGAGAAAAAAGATTATTAATTTAACCCTTTTAGAAGAGAAGATATGGTCATTTGTTCTGGGCATGTCATTTTCGAGCCTGAGACCTGAAAAACAGGCTCAGTGCTTAACAGGTTAAAGACAGCGCGTTCAAGTGTTTTAGACAGGAACGGGAGGAGAGAGACAGGCCTGTAGTTTATAACATCAGACGGGTTGAGAGTGGGTTTCTTTAGGAGAGGGGTTACTCTTGCCTCCTTGAGACTGTTTGGAAAGTGACCAGAAGTTAGAGAAGTGTTGATGAAATGGGTGAGAAATGGTAGAATATCAGGAGCGATAGTCTGAAGGAGGTTTGAGGGGACAGGGTCCAGAGGACAGGTGGTAGGACGGGCAGAGGTAATGAGGGTAAGAACCTCACTCGGAGAGAGAGGGGAAAAGGAGGTCAGTGTGTGGGTGAACGGTGGGTCAGGTGACCCAGCGGTGAGTAAAGGAGGTCAGTGTGTGGGTGAACGGTGGGTCAGGTGACCCAGCGGTGAGTAAAGGAGGTCAGTGTGTGGGTGAACGGTGGGTCAGGTGACCCAGCGGTGAGTAAAGGAGGTCAGTGTGTGGGTGAACGGTGGGTCAGGTGACCCAGCGGTGAGTAAAGGTGAGTCAGAAAAAGAAGAGCGAATATCATCAACCTTTTTTTCAAAGTAGTTAACAAAGTCACTTGACAGAAGGGAGGAGGGGGAAGGGGCTTTGGGGGGTTCGAGGAGGGTGGAGAAGATAGAGAATAGTTTTTGGGATTGGAAGAATGGATCTTATCTTGAAAGAAAGTGCTTCTTGCCTGAGAGATCGAAGCAGAGAAAGAGGAGAGGAGAGCCTGATAGGTTAGGAGGTCGTCATGGTGTTTGGATTTCCACCGTTTCCGCTCTGCTGCCCTAAGGATGGTTCTATTAGCACGCAGTGCGTCATTTAGCCAGGGAGCAGGAGGGGACTGACGAGCCTGCCGAGATGTGAGAGGACAGAGAGAGTCCAGAGAGGATGAAAGAGTCGAGAGGAGAGTTTCTGCAGCAGAGTTTGGAGGCAGGAGTTGGAACGAGTCAGAGGAAGGGAGGGCTGAGAGCAGAGTGTGTGTGTGTGTGTGTGTGTGTGTGTGTGTGTGTGTGTGTGTGTGTGTGTGTGTGTGTGTGTGTGTGTGTGTGTGTGTGTGTGTGTGTGTAATCTAAATCTAAAGCCACTGATTTGTAAGAGGCTTTCACTTGAAGGATTTGCTTATCTGAGTGTTATCTTTAAATATGTGCACCTCCAGCTGATACACAGTGAACTGCATTAGAAACAGAGCGTCCATCAGAGTGTAACGCTTTCTTGTGATTATTAAAACAAGACGTAAAGTGAGGTCGCATCAGTTCTTTATTATAAAAAAGCTAACTTTAAATTAAAATGTGGAGCTGCAATTACTAAAGGGTTAATTTGAAGTAAATTTAACTGGTAATTATTTAAAAGAACAACTTTTATGGCGTGTTTTAACGTCTCCAGGTCTGCTTGTTCTTCATCTTTATAAAGCGAAGGACATATATATATATTCGAGCTCTGCTTGATAAGCTGGACTAAAGGAAGTGTGTGTTATCAGAAACCTTCACACAGATCAGAGAGAGGTTCAGGATCAGGAGGGTCTGACGTCTCTGAAACGTGTTTCTGTCCCTGAACGCATCACAGAGTCACAGAACGTCCTGATCCTCATGAGAGAATCAACATCTGCTCAATAACTCCTGTCCGGACCCTCAGAGGATTCACAAGTGATTCACAGTCCGTATATTTATTATTCTGACCTTCAAACCCCATCGAAAATATCATTTATAATTTAATTTAGACATAATAAAATGTGTTTTGGAGATAAATTGAACATTTGGGATAATAAAATTGTCATATTTTAAAATAATGATATTTGAGGGTTTCTCCTAACGACCTCTCAGATTATATTTTATTTTGTTCTCCTCTCTGACTCTTTCCTTTAACGTCAGATTCAACAAACTTTAAAACCGTTGCGTCACGAATCAGACATCGACAAGAGAGATTCTTCTTCGTCCCCACGTCACCTAGCCCTGAACTCTCTGTGTTTTGGTGTGGAAACGATGACTCTTCAGTTTGTGAACGACTCTTTGTGAACGACTCTTTGTGAAATGCTGCAGGAACAATGGAGGATCGTTTTGGCCGAGTAACAGAGACAGTAAATAAACATCTGATGTGAGTCGGTCTCTCTCCATGTTAACGAGAGGTAAATGAGTCGGTCTCTCTCCATGTTAACGAGCGGTAAATGAGTCGGTCTCTCTCCATGTTAACGAGCGGTAAATGAGTCGGTCTCTCTCCATGTTAACGAGCGGTAAATGAGTCGGTCTCTCTCCATGTTAACGAGAGGTAAATGAGTCGGTCTCTCTCCATGTTAACGAGCGGTAAATGAGTCGGTCTCTCTCCATGTTAACGAGCGGTAAATGAGTCGGTCTCTCTCCATGTTAACGAGAGGTAAATGAGTCGGTCTCTCTCCATGTTAACGAGAGGTAAATGAGTCGGTCTCTCTCCATGTTAACGAGCGGTAAATGAGTCGGTCTCTCTCCATGTTAACGAGCGGTAAATGAGTCGGTCTCTCTCCATGTTAACGAGCGGTAAATGAGTCGGTCTCTCTCCATGTTAACGAGCGGTAAATGAGTCGGTCTCTCTCCATGTTAACGAGAGGTAAATGAGTCGGTCTCTCTCCATGTTAACGAGCGGTAAATGAGTCGGTCTCTCTCTCTCCATGTTAACAAGCGGTAAATGAGTCGGTCTCTCTCCATGTTAACGAGCGGTAAATGAGTCGGTCTCTCTCTCCATGTTAACGAGCGGTAAATGAGTCGGTCTCTCTCCATGTTAACGAGCGGTAAATGAGTCGGTCTCTCTCCATGTTAACGAGCGGTAAATGAGTCGGTCTCTCTCCATGTTAACGAGAGGTAAATGAGTCGGTCTCTCTCCATGTTAACGAGCGGTAAATGAGTCGGTCTCTCTCCATGTTAACGAGAGGTAAATGAGTCGGTCTCTCTCCATGTTAACGAGAGGTAAATGAGTCGGTCTCTCTCCATGTTAACGAGCGGTAAATGAGTCGGTCTCTCTCCATGTTAACGAGCGGTAAATGAGTCGGTCTCTCTCCATGTTAACGAGCGGTAAATGAGTCGGTCTCTCTCCATGTTAACGAGCGGTAAATGAGTCGGTCTCTCTCCATGTTAACGAGAGGTAAATGAGTCGGTCTCTCTCCATGTTAACGAGCGGTAAATGAGTCGGTCTCTCTCTCTCCATGTTAACAAGCGGTAAATGAGTCGGTCTCTCTCCATGTTAACGAGCGGTAAATGAGTCGGTCTCTCTCCATGTTAACGAGCGGTAAATGAGTCGGTCTCTCTCCATGTTAACGAGCGGTAAATGAGTCGGTCTCTCTCCATGTTAACGAGCGGTAAATGAGTCGTCGGTCTCTCCATGTTAACGAGAGGTAAATGAGTCGGTCTCTCTCCATGTTAACGAGCGGTAAATGAGTCGGTCTCTCTCCATGTTAACGAGCGGTAAATGAGTCGGTCTCTCTCCATGTTAACGAGCGGTAAATGAGTCGGTCTCTCTCCATGTTAACGAGAGGTAAATGAGTCGGTCTCTCTCCATGTTAACGAGCGGTAAATGAGTCGGTCTCTCTCTCTCCATGTTAACAAGCGGTAAATGAGTCGGTCTCTCTCCATGTTAACGAGCGGTAAATGAGTCGGTCTCTCTCCATGTTAACGAGCGGTAAATGAGTCGGTCTCTCTCCATGTTAACGAGCGGTAAATGAGTCGGTCTCTCTCCATGTTAACGAGCGGTAAATGAGTCGGTCTCTCTCCATGTTAACGAGAGGTAAATGAGTCGGTCTCTCTCCATGTTAACGAGCGGTAAATGAGTCGGTCTCTCTCCATGTTAACGAGCGGTAAATGAGTCGGTCTCTCTCCATGTTAACGAGCGGGTTAATTAGTCTGAATCCTCTTCATGTGTGAGGTGTGTTTCTGGGGATCTGCTTCAGTTTCATGTAAATCAGAGAATCGGAGGATGTTCTGTGTTCCTGCTGACAGACGAGCTGAAAACACCTCGCTGATACTGCCTGAGGTGCAGGAATGAGTCCCAAACCCTGATATGAGTCATCATTTCATCACTTCCTGTCCCCTGGTCTGGAGGTCAATGGTTCTCTGAATGTGTTTTTGGTTGTTATCCTGAAATAAGGTCTGTGTCAGGGTGTTGGAGTGAGGCAGGACCCAAATGCAGTGAAAAGACAAAAGGTCTAGAAACAAAAAGCGAGCTTTAATCAAAAAAGCCGACGAAAAAGAAAAACAAGAAACAACTTAAAATCAGAAAAACGGGGAGCACGAGAAACAGAAACAAACTCACACACAGGAGCAGGACGAGAGAGACGAGAGAGATGAGAGAGACGAGAGAGACGAGAGAGACGAGAGAGACGAGAGAGACCGAACAGGGAGCAAGAGGTAAGACAAGTATAAATACACAGAAGGGCAGAGGGGGAAAGTATTAGAGTACAAATACTTTGTTGCTGTATTTAAAGGTGGGGTAGGTAAGAATGGAGAAACCAGAATGCGCTAGAATTTGAAAGTATGCAGCTGAAACAATCTGCCCCTTCCTTCAGACTTCCTCACAGAGCCCCTCCTCCAACACACACGAGCGCACATGACCAATGAGGGCACGAGATAAGTTAGTGCACGGATGGAAGGCTGACAGGCAGGTAGGCCATCCAGTTATTTTAGCCGGGCCGAGGCAGATGATTGGTCGTGCTTTTTACAGCGCCACGGCTTCAAAGCATTTCATGTATTCATTGCTATCGGGATGTTAACCCTTTGGAGTCCTGGGCTAATTTGGCCGTTTTCGCATACTTTTGATTTGTCTTACTAAACCCCATTAAGAAATGTTTGGCATGTCAATGTTTGGTATCTTTCTTTTAAAGACAACCTCACCTATAACCTGATAGTTATGTGTTTCATTTTGAGATACTATATGAACATTTTGGACCCAAAATCACAAAAAAACGTAAAAACGGATTTGGAAAATGATATTATTTTTTATATAGGTAACACAAACATGCACAACGAAACAATTTGAAAGCTGGAAATATATACATGGGATGTCACTATGATAATGTGAAAGTTTGATTGAGGTAGCATGAACCTATATACAAATTTTATGAACAAGTAACAGGTGTATCCATAGGCGTTTTTTCCTCATTTCTCAAGTTCTGTCAACAGTGACACAGTAGGCACAACAAAACATTTAAAAGCTTAAATAATGTACATGGGATTTCATTCTGATAAGGCAAAAGTGTTATTATAAATATAATACAAATATATATATATACACAATATGTACAAAAATCTGTTTTTTCTTTCTTTATCTGTGCCACGCTTCAAAGCAGTTTCTGTCAACTCTTCCTCCTCCTCATCCTCCTCCTCCTCCATGTCAAAAAACAAGCCTATAGCTTGACTCACGTTCAGAGTTCTCTTCATCATAGTTGAATCTTCAAAAACTCTAAATCTATCTAACTATATCTAAATTCTCAATGTTTGTCTGTCACTTTACTTCAATCGCCGTCTCTCTTCGTCTCCCGCCGTCTCTCTTCGTCTCCCGCCGCCTGTCTTCGTATATCTTCGCCTCTCTCCATTTCCTGCCGTCTCTCTTCGGTTCCCGCCGTCCCTCTTCGTCTCTTTTCGTCTCGCTTCGCACCTTTAAGTGTTTCTGAAGTGAATTACCTACCCCACCTTTAAGTGTTTCTGAAGTGAATTACCTACCCCACCTTTAAGTGTTTCTGAAGTGAATTACCTACCCCACCTTTAAGTGTTTCTGAAGGAATTACCTACCCCACCTTTAAGTGTTTCTGAAGTGAATTACCTACCCCCCTTTAAGTGTTTCTGAAGTGAATTACCTACCCCACCTTTAAGTGTTTCTGAAGTGAATTACCTACCCCACCTTTAAGGTTTCTGAAGTGAATTACCTACCCTACCTTTAAGGTTTCTGAAGGGAATTACCTACCCTACCTTTAAGTGTTTCTGAAGTGAATTACCTACCTCACCTTTAAGTGTTTCTGAAGTGAATTACCTACCCCACCTTTAAGTGTTTCTGAAGTGAATTACCTACCCCACCTTTAAGTGTTTCTGAAGTGAATTACCTACCCCACCTTTAAGTGTTTCTGAAGTGAATTACCTACCCACCTTTAAGGTTTCTGAAGTGAATTACCTACCCCACCTTTAAGTGTTTCTGAAGTGAATTACCTACCCCACCTTTAAGTGTTTCTGAAGTGAATTACCTACCCCACCTTTAAGTGTTTCTGAAGTGAATTACCTACCCCACCTTTAAGGGTTTCTGAAGTGAATTACCTACCCCACCTTTAAGTGTTTCTGATGTGAATTACCTACCCCACCTTTAAGTGTTTCTGAAGTGAATTACCTACCCCACCTTTAAGTACATTTTTCTGGTATCAGTACTTTACTCCACTACTTATTTTTCTGACGACTTTTTACTTTGACTTCTTACATTTTGAACACAAATACCTGTACTTTCTACTTCTTACACTTTGAACCCAAATACCTGTACTTTCTACTTCTTCCATGTTGAACCCAAATACCTGAACTTTCTACTTGTTACATTTTGAACCCAAATACCTGTACTTTCTACTTCTTACATGTTGAACCCAAATACCTGAACTTTCTACTTCTTACATGTTGAACCCAAATACCTGAACTTTCTACTTCTCACATGTTCCAAACAGGCTGGTTCCTTTAGTCTGAATGTGTGTTTGGTGGCGTGATCATTATTATTTAGAGTCATTGCGTGCCTATTGATTTGAACACGATCCGTGTATCCATCATTTCCTGGTCTTCTCTAAAGAAGAGGGACCAATGGAAACGTTGTCATGTTGCCGTTGTTCAGCATGGAAACATTCATTAGCTAACAATGACATTATTGTTCTATTAATATAAAGGGAGGTCAGGTACTCTTTAAAACAGCTGCTAGTTATGGGTACTTTTTACTGAAGTACATTTCAAAGCCTCTTTACTTTGACTTGAGTAAAGAAGTTTAGTCAGTACTTCTACTTTCACCAGAGTATTTTTAAACACGAGTATCTGTACTTCTACTTGAGTACAGGATGTGTTTTTGCCCTCTCTGCAGGGGGGTAATCACAGGTCGAGACACAGCAGAAACACAACAGGTGAACACAAAGAGACAATCAGACTGGAAGGAAGAGACAGAGAGAACAGAACTTTAAAAATAAAACCGAAACTAAAGACACAAAACTAAAATCATGTGGTTAACACAAGCTGAAGAGGTTTCTTTCTGCAATAATCCAAAATCACATGGACGAATCCCATTGGACCAGGTGATGCTGCCTTCAGGGACCACCACAGAAACACGACTTCCTGCACTGTAAACAGGTAGAGTCTGCAGACTGAAGGCTTTCAAAGACTTTCTGGAAGTGGGCGAACACAGCTGTGCGTCACGTTTCCAATAAATAACGAATAAATAAATATCCAATAAACCTGAAACTGACGTGTTTGAACTTCTTTTAGAATGATACTTCCTATCGTGCAGACAGGATCTCAGACAGCCTGTGAAGTCTTTGAAGGACTTTCTGTAAGTGTTTCTGAACAATGACTCTGCTCCTCCTCTTCCTCAGGAAACCAGGAACACTTTACTGGAAAGCTGCAGAAAACATCTGAACACAACATGGACGAGTTAAAGATCTCTGATGACAGAAAACATCTGAACACAACATGGACGAGTTAAAGATCTCTGATGACAGAAAACATCTGAACACAACATGGACGAGTTAAAGGTCTCTGATGACAGAAAACATCTGAACACAACATGGACGAGTTAAGGTCCTTACACACCAAACTGACACCAAAGAACACGTCCAGACGGAACGTTGCCTCAAGTCGCCTCACGTCGCCTCGCGTCGCCTCGCGTCGCCTCGCGTCTGCTGCTTCTTGGCCAACAGTCGCACTGGAACACATCGCAAAGACTTCAGCCAACGGCCAAGTTGTACGTACGAACTTCGCATGCGTGAGTGGCAATAACTCTCCTTACCAGTAGGCGGCGGTAGTGTGTATTCGTCCTTCAAAAGAGGCAACACCCGGAAGACAGACTGCGTGATAACCGAGAGAAGAAGAACAGACTGCGTGATATAAACAAACAACAAATAGCGTGTGTGTTCCATTTCCACTCTACAGCGAGGAGCTCACGGGGCTTTCCCGAACCTGTCGAGAGCTGGAGTTAAATGAAATCTCACATTTGCCGTCTTAATAGTTTGTTGGGGTCCCTCACTTCCGCTTCGCTTCTCATGCACTGATTCGCTAGCTGAACAGCCAATCAGAGTGATTTCTTTGGCCGACGGCCTTCAGCCGACAGCTACCCGATTCAACATGTTGAATCGGCGGCGTAAGGTGTCGGCACGGCCAAAAAGACACAACGGTGCGGGACACACCAAGACACACCAATCTGAGTAGGGCGACACGACGCTCATCGACGGCCCGACATTTATCCACATCGATCGACGGCCGAAATCGGCTTGGTGTGTAAGGGAGTTTAAAGATCTCTGATGACAGAAAACATCTGAACACAACATGGACGAGTTAAAGATCTCTGATGAAAGAAAACTGATGAACTGCAGCAACTAATACCATATCTGAGATTAATCAGAACTCATTTAAATGATTCAAAGTTACAGGGAACTGCAGTCTGTAAATCAAAGTCCAATCACTATTTTTCCTGAGAATCCAATAATCTTTTCTTCCTGTAAAAAATAATAAAGATGTGTGTTGAAATCGGTTCAATAATTAGAACCATTCATGCGCCAAACTATTTAAAACTATGAGAGACAAGGGAGTCCGGTCTGTGTAAAACAAGAGGACGGAGAACTCACTGGAGTCACTGTCTTTTGAAGATAAAGCCTTTTTGTTTACATGAAAATAAAATAAAGAGAGAAGTAGGAACATTTCCTCATAGACTTCTATACAATCTGAGCTAATAAAGAGAGAGAGAAGCAGGAACATTTCCTCATAGACTTCTCTACAATCTGAGGTAATAAAGAGAGAGAGAAGTAGGAACATTTCCTCATAGACTTCTATACAATCTGAGGTAATAAAGAGAGAGAGAAGTAGGAACATTTCCTCATAGACTTCTCTACAATCTGAGGTAATAAAGAGAGAGAGAAGCAGGAACATTTCCTCATAGACTTCTATACAATCTGAGGTAATAAAGAGAGAGAGAGTAGGGACATTCCTCTAGACTTCTCTACAATCTGAGGTAATAAAGAGAGAAGTAGGAACATTTCCTCATAGACTTCTCTAATCTGAGGTAATAAAGAGAGAGAGAAGCAGGAACATTTCCTCATAGACTTCTATACAATCTGAGGTAATAAAGAGAGAGAGAAGTAGGGACATTTCCTCATAGACTTCTCTACAATCTGAGGTAATAAAGAGAAGAAGTAGGACATTTCCTCATAACTTCTCTACAATCTGAGGTAATAAAGAGAGAAGTAGGAACATTTCCTCATAGACTTCTCTACAATCTGAGTAATAAAGAGAGAGAGAAGTAGAACATTTCCTCATAGACTTCTCTACAATCTGAGGTAATAAAGAGAGAGAGAAGTAGGAACATTTCTCATAGACTCTCTACAATCTGAGGTAATAAAGAGAGAGTAGGAACATTTCCTCATGACTAACCTACAATCTGAGGTAATAAAGAGAGAGAGAAGTAGGGACATTTCCTCATAGACTAACCTACAATCTGAGGTAATAAAGAGAGAGAGAAGTAGGAACATTTCCTCATAGACTTCTATACAATCTGAGGTAATAAAGAGAGAGAGAATTAGCAACATTTCCTCATAGACTTCTATACAATCTGAGGTAATAAAGAGAGAGAGAAGTAGGAACATTTCCTCATAGACTTCTATACAATCTGAGCTAATAAAGAGAGAGAGAAGCAGGAACATTTCCTCATAGACTTCTATACAATCTGAGGTAATAAAGAGAGA